>JAANYP010004331.1:50000-131735 GCA_020465985.1 Centrapalus pauciflorus
TATGGATTTCGGTCCAAATTTGCTAAACTTCTCACTTCACATTGTTCCCTTATTCTCAATAGTTTCACAACTTTAGCATAAATACTTTGACAACATATTAGTCAATGTCATCCTTTTATATGTTTAAAGTTTAACTAGATTACAATCCACACCCTATATTTCTTATAACTTACAATTATTCTTATAACTTACAATTATACTTAGACGCTTAGGTTATCGTGAGACGTTAAATATATATTGAGAAGTGTGAGAAACACTATCATTACTAATTTTGTATATTGATTCATTACTTTTATATATTGATTCATTTATTTTTAAATTTGTAAGTTATATTTATAATTTTCAAAAACTAACGAATTAATATAAAAAAGTAATAGATTATTGATTTATTTTAATCCGTAATTTATGATTTGTTATTTATATATTCAAGAAATTGTAAATCAATATGTAAAGAAATGAATCACAGTACTTCGCACACTTTTAAAGTATATTTAGCTTCTCATTTGATCTTAGATCATACTTGGATACATAGATTTTCTTTCATTTAAGTACGCATCTCGTTAGTTTTAAGACTTAATTTAATTTTCATCAATAAATTTGTGATTTTCACGTACCTTATTCTTGTCATCAATTAAATTAAATAAAGAAGAGATTCAATTAAAAATTTAAAACTCTTTATTTTTTTTAGAAATATATGTCACTTGACACCAAACAAGAATACCAATTGGCGTAAACTGGATATCACATGTATAATAATCTACAATTTCTATATTAAAATACAATTAAATTGATTTTAAAAAAACACATTCGCCTATTATTCCGGAATTTTGTTTTAAATTTGAGTCTATAACTCATGTCTTTCATTAGCTTCTTATTCAAGTTTCTTAGCTTCTTTAATTTTTTTCTTTGTTATTATTTAATTTTTAGTTATGTATTTTACCTTTAGTTACATGCTTTATATATTTTCAATAATTTTTTTAGCACTGTAAATATTGCTACCATTTGTTGTTTTATTAAAATGTTTCTAAATTTATATAAAGTTTAAAAAAAACCAGATATTTAACTATTACGTGTAATAGTTAATAATTAATGATTATGTGATAAAAAAAATGTTTACAACTCAGCTTCCCCGATATCTATTATCTAATATTGTGGAGAATACAATGCAAATATCACAATGGACAAAATCTATAGACTTCGGATTGATCAAGGCATATTTTTACTGTAAGATAGCATTTGATTAGGTGTAATATTTGTGAAAGGAATTAAATTTTATGAAGTAATTAAATTGTTAGATACATTTTTTTTTAATCATATTAGATTCCAGTAAACCAAACATCTTTTATTTCAGGTAATATTTCTGAAGACATTAGATTGTATCAAGTAATTAAAATATGTTAGTAGTTAATATCAGATACATTTTCTTTTTGATTAATTATCCAGGATTCCAATAAACCAAATGTCTCTTATTTTAGGTATTGCATGATAATTTACGTTTAAACCATTTTGTAGTTTAATTGTATGTATTTGAGATTCTTCATTTAAACTTATGTAATAAGGTGTGAGAATACGTATTATCGATCTAATTAAAGTTTTTTTATTTATTTATCATTATATATATATATATATATATATATATATATATATATATATATATATATATATATATATATATATATATATATATATATATATATATATATATATATATATATAGAGAGAGAGAGAGAGAGAGAGAGAGAGAGAGAGAGAGAGAGATGTCCAATGAGAACTTTTGGGGAACCACATAAAACTTTTGTGCATTGTTTATTTCATTAAAAGTGCATAAGGGTATTTAATTTTAGAAAATTAAATATATGCATCATGTGGCGAGGATTGTGTACCCCCGGCTCAAGTTGAACTGTAATGAATCGCAAGGAAAATATTTTGCATCATGCGGGAATGATTGTGCATCATGATCACTTGACGCATCACGCGGTTGGTCCGAGTCGAGTTGGCCCGAATGTCCAAATTTGTCTAAACTGTTTAGTCAAAATCAGTCTATTGTTTCATGTTTTACATAGAAATAAAAAATTAAATTACTTAGCTGATGATCAAACTTAGAACCTCTAACAGTATAATGCCTTATCAATTGAGCTACAAGTCATTTATTGTCAAACTTATTGAATTAGTTCTTTTGATAACAGACTTACTATTTAATATATTAACTTAAATTTACTCTTTAATATATGGGTTAAAGTCGTAAAAATGCAACATAATTTTCACAATTTACCTAAATGACTAATTAACTTTTTTTTTACCGAATGGTAGTTGTAATCCAAAATAACTTGTCGATATAGTACGTGTAACCAGTAACTATGTTGATATGACAGTTTTTACTGATTCAAATGACAACGTGACAAGTTTTTAATGACATGATGCTTACGTGAATTTACCATATCAACATAGATACTAGTTACACGTACCATAGCGACAAGTTATTTTGGAGTACACCGTGGATTTACGTGTAATTTAGAATATCCACATAAGCATATAGATCCTTTTCATGCCTCAAAAAACACAAATATAAGATTATTACCGGTAAAACCGGTGATCAAAAGTACCATCTCAACAATAAACTTTAAGTACAAGTATCAATGTGATAAAAAAAATAACTAGATTAGTCATTTGAGTAATTTCAGTAAAGTAACATACATTTGTACGACTTTAACCCTTAATAATATTAACTTAGGTAGGTTTTTTTAAATACAACTCTTTAAGAACCATGATACATCTCAACCTTCAACGTGTATCATAATGCATTGTGTCCATTGTTCATCGTTCATTCAAACATCTAAACCTTTTACGTGTTAACAGTGCATCAAGTTGTTGCTGCTGCTATGCATTGTGAAATACAGTTTCTTATCAATCAAACTACAATATCAAATGATCAAGAACAATAAACGGAATTAAAACTAACCGAATAATTATATTCAATGATGACAGATTCGATTATAGAGAGAATAAGATCTTCGTGAACAGTGACCCCTTTCTCTGAATTCTATGCGTGCAAAATAACTGTCAGATCTATATTATTTTGAAAGTCAAAGCACTATTATATACATTTTTCACAACTATCAACTAATTACAAAATAGACCCTATACTTTGTATTCCATCAACCAAAATACATTCCAACATTCTCCCCCTTTGATGGAAAATGCAAAGTCTTCAAGTAGACAATCCAAGCTTATGCTCAAATCTTCCGATGCTCTTTCGGTCTGAGAGCCTCCATTCAATCTTTGATATGAACTCCACCATCAGTCTTCTATCATTAACAGATAAAGGACCTCTCTTAGTTTTTCTCTTTCTATCCGAAGCCAGCTTTCCCTTCAAACCATTCAACACTTTATGTAGTGTACCATCTGAAAACTTGTTGAGTTCAACACTCCTCATCGCTCTTAGCTTTCTGTTTCTGTCTTTGTACATTACCGCAGGATGCTTCACCATGATGACTTGAAATTCTTTTAATTCTCCAGCAAACTTGATATCTCTATTTGGAGCTGTGATGTTAATCTTTCTCATCCCTCGTTCCACACCTATCTGTAGATCTTGCACTGACATCAATACCAGTTTGGTATGCATGAAGTGGAAAATTGTCTTTAATGCAAATCTGCAGTGCTCATTTCTCTTGTTTCAGCACAACTCATCAAATAAGTCTTCAATGTCGACCAAGTGCATATTAAACATATCTACTTCAGTGAACGTATATGTATTGCCATCAGCTCTCGTGACAGTGAATGTAGGATAGAAGATCTGAACGAATCGATCTTTTTCAATTTTGATTAAATCCACTATCCTGAACTCACTCTTTATTTTATCAACTTCTTGTGTCTTGTTTCTCAGAAAACTGGCATAATTGACAAGATTTGGCATGTTTGGCTCCAGAACCCTAAACAACTTAAGAAACGAACAAGGAGCTTGTTTCTTACAGAAAATTCTTTTCTCCAAGATGTCTTCAAGATAAGGCAATTTGTTCCTTTTCTTAATGAAATCTGTTGACTGTTTTGCAGATAACTCAAACTTTAACTTTCTTCATACTTATTTCATCCTTGTTCAACAACGTGAGCATATCTCTTATCTTCCTTTGTACCACCTGTTGAGCTTCGAATCTAAGTTGGTGTTGATTCTGCGACTCATCCGCAAGAATATACTCATTAAAGAATCTTTCCATAACCTCCACTTCATTCACCTCTACTCTTTCTGGAACAACCACATTTTCTATCGGAAACTCTTCAACTTCCTCTTTCACTTGAATAACAACCTCAGGCTTCTCAACCGTCGGTGTCGGTATAGACTCTTTCAAAATTTCTTGAACTAACTCCTCTTCTTCCTCTATCCTCTCAGCTTGAAAATCACTATCAGTCAAAGTAATAAAATCATCATCTTTGATATCTCAACATACTCTTCTCTCTCTCCTTCAGTTTCTACTCCTTGAATCATCAACATCTTATCCTGAACCGCTTGATTGTCATCAGCCGAATCATTATATTCTTCAAAGTTGTAGATATCTGACTGAATGTCCAAAGGAATTGGAACATCTTCATGAAGAATCAATCCCAGCTCACTTTGTACATCAGCAGGTTCTTTTGAGCTCCCTGCTTCCTTTTCTCTCACCTCTGCTTCCTTTTCAGGGTATGTAATCATTAAAAGTCCAGGTGTAGGCTCAGCAAGCTTCCTCCTCTTCTCCCCCTCATGAGGAGCATCATCGGAGTCTTCCTCATGCTCGTCATGTTTCCGTTTAGATGATGAAGCTTGCGCCTTACATGTCTCCTCTACCGCCGCTACCCTCTCTGATAGATTACCTAGAGCAGTAATCACTGTACTTTCCAAACTTATCATTCTCTCTCTCATTTCGTCAAATTGTTCAAAAACAAAATCTTTCAGTTCTTCCCTCAATTCATCTATGGCTTGATGTGGATCAGACTGCTTGACAGATTCTTCAGCCACTGACTTACCCTTCAAAAACTTATGAATGTTGGACATTTGTGCCATCACTTCAGATAGCTGAGCAGAGACATGACTGTTCACTCCTGCAACAGCTGCATTCAAGGCTTGGTTTAGTGACGACTCGGTTACAAAAGGGGAAAGATTCTCCACTGGGTCACTCAGACTTCCAGTTGTCACAACAGTTGAACTTGAGAAAAGAACTTCTGCGTGGCCAGTACTTAGAGTTGGCATTATTGTCGCTCTAACTGGACTTCCACCCTCTTCAAGCGACGGAGTAACAAATGCTTCCGTAGCTGAGGATGTTCCGGTGGGAACACGAAGTTCAACCACACTTACTTCAACAGATGAAGTTGACTCAAGTTTCCTAATCTGTATTTGTTCTAGACTCTGTGTTTGAATAGAAGTTGTACACTCGGGCAGATGTGTACTCATTTCAGTATCCACCAAGTCCAAATGACTATCGGATAGAAGTTGTGTTTCATCCCGATGCTGAATTGAAACAGTCTCCTGTTGAGAGGAGACTGAGTGGATGGTTGGCTGTGCACTTGTCAGTGGGATACTGACCTCTTCAATGCCAAATCCTAGAGGGGAGCTAACAGCAGATGTGGGTAATTCCCGTCTTTCTAGGTTAAGTACTTCCCTCATACTCTCTTGAGCAATATGTACAACATCCATCAAAGCAGCTCCTCCCGCATTATGATCATCACCATCATCATCATCATCATTTCCTTCCTCTTCTCCCTCTTGTATATTCGATAGGGTATGTTCAGAATCTGAACTACCAGCCTCTTCCTCACCACCCCTCACTACTTCTACTCCCTCACTCACTTGCAGGCTTCCCTGAACGTCAGCCCCTTGCCGAGGTTCCTCTCTCCCTATCACTCCTTGGGTAAGAGAACCCGGTTCTTGCGTCTCTATTGGAGCATGGTCTATCCTATATATCTTCACATTCTCACTTTCCGGATCTGCATATTTCAACAAAGATTCTGGAATCGGCATTATATTTGCATTGGGAGAATCTGGCACCTCATGTAAACTCATCATTACGTAGTCTGGACATCTTTGTGAGTTTGCTCGCTTTGGTATATTCTCATTGGCTCGGAGGATCCCTCGGATTAAAATCTATATGAACCTCTGAAGCGGAACAAATTTTCTCGATCTGTTTGTTGTCTTAGCAAGCACAATCTCTTTGAGGTCTTCCATATGCATTGTGCATAGTCATAATGTTTATTAAACGCAATTCCATGGAAGATCCTTAGACAGTGAATGTTGCACCTGTCTATTCCTGTATGTTTTGACGTCATGCACCTATTGATGATACCGAATAACGTGTACCATTCTCCATTTAAGCCATTGCAATGAAACTTGGAGCTCTTAGGAAGTGGCTTCGAATAACCCAAGCATATGAGATCATGTACTAGCTCCTCATCTGACACAAAATCTTCAAAATCTGCCAACTCTAGGAAGTTAACTGTGTCAATTCGTCTTGGTAGAAACAAGTTGTGACGAAGTCTAGCTGGAGTAATCTTGGATTTATATTGATCAATGATAACTTTGAAATGGCGGTTACCATCTGCTGGAACAAATTTGACAGTGTGCCAAAATTGTTGAAGCTATACTTGTGGGATTGAAGGTTTATATTGGAGCAGATATCCCAAAGGATGGCCTTTGAGAATATCTACTATTATGGGGTGACTGACTTTAATGACTTTTGTATCCAAACGATGGTTATTGTCTTTGAAAGGCAGGCAATGTTTGGGTTTTACCAGCTGATTGTCTGGTATGATGGTTGAAGGTGAAGGTCTTGCAACTGAGGCAGAACGGACTGGTTTGGATACGAGTGTATGGTTTGAAGATGAATGGGAATCGGAAGAATTGGAATTATGGGAATGACTTGGAGATGCCATTTGTAACCTGTACAAAAATAATAAACATGTTAGACAATGCAGGTAAACAAATGAAATCATTCAAAGTAGAAAAATATAACATTTTATCAGAAATTATAAAAATTTGTGATTTTCTGTTTAAGGCATCGGGATTATAGACAATAATGAAATATTATTGACAGGATTCCAGAGTCAATCGTTCAGAGACCAATGTTAGAAAAACACAAATTTATAACAATTTCTTGAAAAGATGTCACATTTTTCTTAAATCATTAAAAATCCAACACTTAGTAAAAAAGTTAATAGAAACTCGAATGAAATTGTTTGTTTCTCGAATGACTCTTGAAACAACTCGAATGAACCTAGACATCAACTCGAATGAAACATAATAATTCTCGATTAAGTCATGATGTTTCTCAAATGAGACTTGATTCAACTCTAATTACACTTGGATTAAACTCGAATAGAACATGAAAGTTCTCGAATGATCAATTAGTCCAACTCGAATGAAGTATACTAAGACTCGAATGAAATGTGTGACCAACTCGATTAAAGCCTAACACAAACTCACATGAAACAAAATCATTTTCAGTTATATTGAACAAACTCGAATGAAACTTAAGGTCTCTCGGGCGATGTATCAATCGAGACTCATGTTCTGAAATTTTCTAAGTGTCAATCTGATCAACTCGAGTAACAAATAGATTTTTCTCGATTAAAGTGACTGTTAACTCGAATGACACTTAGACTTTCTCGATTAACATTTTAGTCAACTCGAATGACACTCAGACTTTCTCGATTAACATATTTGTCAACTCGAATGACACTAACTGTTTTCTCGAATGTACCTTTGATCGAGAAAATGTTCTTGAAAATATTTTTCAAATATACTTACACTGATTTTCCAAAAATTGATTTCAGGGACTTTTTCATTGATTAAAAACTTGTGTCCCTTTTGAAAATCAATTTTAAACAATTTTGTTTTACTGAACTTTGATTAAAAACAACATTAAAGTTGTTAAAAATTCAAATTTCAGAAACATGAAGAACACGAAGGTTTTTGAAACTAAAATCCAATTTTCTGTTTGTGTGGTTTGATTTGAACCATGAAATTACAGATTCATGTTCACATTCATAAACCGAAACATACCACACATTTAATTTCATTTTAGTGAACAAAAATTACAAATCACCATGAATACTCAAAATACGAAAACACGAACACATTCACATATAGATGCTGATATTGAAATAAACGATGTAAAAACACAAGAAACAACAAAAAATTTACTCACAATTAGATGAAAGTATTTCTTGCTTCCAGTCGATGAGATTTGGGTTTTTTTTAGTTTACTTAATGGTGAAGGAAACTTGTTGTAGAAGACGGTGAATAGTGCTGAGATTTTGAAAAGTTTAATTTGAATTTCGAAATTCAACTTTATAGTTGGATTTCAAAATTTCAAATTATCCATTACCCGACCCATATTTAAATTTTAACTGTGATAAAACCGGCCCACATTCACCCAAGAGAATCCCATTTATTTAAACCCAATATCTTTTTACTAACAACACAAGAATTAAACAACAAAAAAATTTCTGATTTTCAAAAAAAAATTAAAATACAGAATTAAAGAAAAGACAAAACAACAAAGAAAATCGAAAATTCACACAATTAAAGAAAAACAAAAACAAAACAAACAAAAAAAAAATAACAAAAAAAAAAAAAAAGATTAAACACCCAAAAAAATTTAAAAATATTAAAATGCTCCCCCTTTAATTTCTGAATGCTGCTCCCCCTCAAATTTATCTATTTCTCAACTCAGCTCCCCCTACAAAATATCAGAAAAATTTTATCAGATTTTCTCAAAATCAGATAAATTCATTTTCTGCTCCCCCTGCACATGACAATCCAGATCTTGTTAAATTCCAAAAAATTTGAACTTTTAAAATTCAAGAATTTAACATCAGATTAGAATCAATTAAAAAAATGTAAATTTAAAATTATAAATTGAAACTACTGAATTATTAAATCTTAACGATTCAACATACCCAATTTGTATACCAAAAAATTAAACCTTTTTTCATCTAACGCTTTGGTAAACAAATCAGCTAGTTGATATTCAGTAGGAACAAAATATAAATCTATATTTCCATTTTCAACATGATCCTTTATAAAGTGGTACCGAATGTCTGTGTTTTGTTTTTTAATGTTGCACTGAATTTGATGCAATAACTATTGCGCTCTGAGAATCACAGTAGATAGGTTTTTTCTGTGGTGTAAACCCGTAATCTCGCAGTTGGCTTTTCATCCACAACACCTGAGAACAGCATGATGAAACAGCAACGTATTCTGCTTCAGCCGTAGACAATGAAACGCAGTGTTGTTTATTGGATGATCAGCATACAGGTTTGTCACCTAAGAATTGTACTGCACCAGACATACTTTTTCTGTCCATCTTATCACCTGCATGATCAGCGTCAGAAAAAGCAGTTAGATTGAATGAAGATTCTCTGGGATACCACAAACCAAGGTTTGCGGTTCCCTTGAGATATCTTAAAATTCTTTTTGCAGCTGTTAAATGTGATTCTTTTGGATTCGCCTGATATCTAGCACACACACATGTAGCAAACATAATATCCGGTCTACTGGTTGTTAAATACATTAATGACCCAATTATACCTCGATAACGAGTCACATCTACAGGTTTCCCCGATATGTCCTCATCGAGTTTTGACTTTGAATCCGGAGCCATGGGAGTTTTCATAGGAGTACTGTTAACCATGTTAAATTTCTTTAACATGTCTTGTATATATTTTGACTGATTATTAAAAATACCATCAGCCAATTGTTTAACTTGTAAACCTAAGAAAAAATTTATTTCTCCCATCATGCTCATTTCAAATTTTTGGGACATTAAAAATGCGAATTTCTTACAAAATTCAGGATTTGTAGACCCAAATATTATGTCATCTACATATATTTGTATTACTATAATATCCGGCCCGTGACGTTTTATAAACAGGGTTGTGTCAACTGCACCTTTGTTGAATCCACATTTCAACAGATATGTTGAAAGTGCATCATACCAAGCACGCGGTGCTTGTTTAAGGCCATACAGTGACTTGTCTAAAATATATACATGATCAGGTTTCGAAGGATCAGTGAAGCCTTCGGGATGATATGTATATACTTCATCGGTTAATTCTCGGTTTAAAAACGCAGTTTTAACATCCATTTGATAAACTGTAAAGTTTTTATGAGCGGCAAAAGCTAAAAACATTCTAATAGCTTCTATTCGAGCAACAGGTGCAAAAGTCTCATCGTAGTCAATCCCTTCTTGTTGACTATATCCTTTGGCAACGAGTCGAGCTTTATTGCGAATGATTACTCCATGTTCGTCCTTCTTGTTTTTAAAGATCCACTTCGTGCCAATGATGGATCTGTCTTTAGGGCGCTCAACAGGTCTCCAGACCTTTAACCGTTCGAATTGATTCAGTTCTTCTTGCATCGCAACAATCCAATCAGCGTCCAGAATTGCTTCTTTCACATTCTTAGGCTCTATTTTGCTTAGAAAATTTGAAAATAGGCACTCGTTTATTGTGGCTCTTCTGGTTTGGACTGAAGCAGATGGATCACCAATAATGTTTCTATTGGGTGATTTCTAGTCCACTTGAAACTATGTGGAAACGGTTCGATGTGGTCTTGATTGGGATTACGGTCTAAATATGTAGGACGTGGGATTGCTTCAGATGTAGTTGGTAGGATATCTGGGTTAGGAGCTTCTGAATGTTCGGATGTTAAATGGGTTTCAGAAGATTCTGGAGGTTCAATGGGTTGTGCACTTTCAGTTGGCAAGTGCACATCTGTTGTTGAGGCTTCTCCAGTTTCTTCTGATACTTGTTGATGAGAATGATCAGAGACTACGACGGGATCTTCAGTAATCCTGTCAGACACCAAATTTAGAACATTAGTTTTGGGCTTCTCAAAGTAGTCTTCATAAAAATTCTCAAACAATTTATGTAATTCAAAATTTTCAGCATTGTGTTCAGGTGACTCCATTGAAGTCTGCTTGTTAGGTTTGGGTTCTGAACTGGTATGTTCAGAACCCATTACCACTCCTTCATCAAATTTGATGTTGACGCTCTCGTTGACTGTCTTGGTTCGCTTGTTGTAGACACGGAAAGCGACTGACTCTTTTGAATAGCCTATGAATATACCTTCATTTGCCTATTGATTAAACTTTCCAAGGTTGTCTTTGTCATTTAGAATGAAACATCTGCATCCAAAGACATGGAAAAATTTTATATTAGGTATCTGTTTATTTATTAATTCATAAGGAGTCTTTCCGAATCTTTTATTGATGATTGAACGATTCTGTGTGAAACAAGCTGTTGCAACTGCTTCAGCCCATAAGAGTAACGGTAGATTTGAATACGCCAACATCGTCCTAGCTGATTCCGCTAGTGTCCGATTTCTTCGTTCAACAACACCTTTCTGTTGTGGAGTTCTAGCAGCTGAAAACTGATGTGTGATTCCTACAGAATTCAGAAATGATTCAAGTGATTTGTTCTTGAATTCTGTTCCGTTATCTGAGCGGATTGACTGAATTGTAAGTTGCAGCTTCACTTGAATTTTCTGGATGAAGTCTATGATGATTTCGGTAGCATCTGATTTGGATCTCAGGAAAAAAACCCATGTGTACCGTGAATAGTCATCAACTATAACCAATACATATCTTTTCTTATTAGTGCTTTGTTCTGTCATTGGTCCACACAGATCCATATAAAGCAATTCTAGTGCTCTCGTTGAAGAGTGTTCGGATTTGGATTTGTGTGAAGCTCTGGTCATCTTTCCTTTTTCACATGCGGCACACAACTGCTCCTTTTGGAATTTTAGAGTTGGTAGCCCTTTAACTGACCCGCCTTTTGCTAGGTTGGTTAATTCATTGAAGTTCAGATGTGAAAGGCGACGATGTCATAGCCATGCTGTTTTAGATGTAGCTTTTGACAGTAAGCAGACATCCTTCTTCAGATTAACAAAGGCTAAGTCAATGGAGTACAGATTGGTTTTCCTATTTCCTGCCAGTATTTCTTTAGCTTCCTCGGATCTGATGCTGCACCGATTGGCTTTGAAGTTGAAATCCAATCCTTTATCACACAGCTGTCCAATGCTAAATAAATTATGTCCAAGACCATCAACGTAGAAAACCTTCTGAATGGTAATTTTGTCGTATGCGAGACTCCCGTATCCTTTGATCGGACAAAACTGATCATTTCCAAATCTTACCGTTCCACAGAACTTTTCTACAAAGTTCATGAGTGTGTCTCTTTGTCCGGAGTGAAGATACCATACATGATTTACCTATAAGGCGAAATAGTACATGAGGTACCCACTTATAGTTGGGTACTTTTGATTTAGGTAAATCATGCAGTTTATTATTTGTTTTCTCATCATATATGGCTTTTAGCTTAACAATTAATGATTTAGGTACCCACTTTTGAACAGTTCTTTTAGGTATCCACTTTTGTACAATTCTTGGTGGAACTGTTTTTGAAATATTTTGCTGTGGAACCTTTTTCTGTTTAAAAAATGGGTCCTTTTTCTTCGGTTTCCAGACGAGCTTATCAGATTTTACAATTAAAGATTTACATGCACCAGAATTCAAAGCAATTATGTCTGTTCGAGAGAATTTTATACAAGAATTATCAACAAATTTATTATTACAGACAGAGTTTTCAAAGTTTGTATTTCTATTTGTAACAATATTTTTCTTCACGCGCCACTCTTGTTTTATTTTCTTGTTTTTCTGTTCTCTCTTCTTCTTTCTCCAAACTTGCTTTCTTGAACCGTTCACAATAATATCTGACATAGAAGAAACATGAGAATTAGTAGACTTAGAAACTTGTTTCTTCTGTAAATTTCTCTTACCTTTTGAAGATTGGACTCTAAGTGCAATTGAGTTCTCTGTAGAAGATGATTCACCTTTTTCAATTTTAGGAGTATCAAAAATAACTTTTGTTTTCTCCTTCTTTTGTTGTAAAGTTGGTGAATTTTCAGATGATTTTATTGAATCTGTAGAAGTTTTTTGCAGAACTTTAACAGTTTCTTTTTGATCCTCTGATTGTTTGTTATGTAAAGGTTTTACAAAATCATCAATTTTAACAAACATTTCCTCTAAGGAATTGAAGTCAGAGTTCATAAACAGATCAAATTCCTTTTCTAAATTGATAGATCCTAGAGAAGTTGAAGATAATGGATCAGACAACTTTTTGTTCTCAGGCTGTTTTTGTAACTTTTGTTCCATAATTCTAAGTTCAGCCTTGAGAGATTTATATTCTGTCTCAAAGTTTTAAATTTTTAATTCTAGATCAGAATTCATCTTTTCAAGAATTGACAATGGCAAGTATAACTTTTGAGATTTACAGTAGATTCAGATAAATCCTTTTCAGAATATGTCTGAATATACTCTTCTTTAATATCAGTATTATTGCTTGATTCATTTATTCTGTTATAATCAACAGAATTTTGTATTTTGTTTGATCTTGATCTTTTTGTTTCTTCACTAGATTCTACTTCATCAGATGCTTTCATAAAAGTTATTTTTAATCCTAAGTTCATATATCTGACATCATATAAAGTAGGTGAACTGGATATAGCCTTTGTCAGATACTTGGGATTTTCTCAACCAATACCAGATTTAGAATTGTAAAATTCTGTGTCTTTTGGTTGATTTAAATAAATGGTTTGATCTGTTTGCCATCTTTTAATAAATTCATCTTCCATCTTCTTTATTTTCTCATAAAGCTTAGTTCTTTTTTTAAAAAAAGCATGATATTTTACAGAAAAAATTGAAGCTTCTAATTCTGCCATTCTCAGTTTTTCTTGTAGATCAAATATATTATGATTAAGTTCTTGTATTTTGCTTTGAAGTTCCTTTTCTTTGTCTTGTAAATCTGAAACTGCTCGTAAGGCTAATGCTTTATCTTAGGAAAAATCTAAAACTAAATTATGTTCATTACGTAGCTTGTTTTCCAAAGAGTGAGCATTTTTGTTTTCAGCCTTTAACGATTTTTCAAATTTCTTAAGCATGAAGGCCATCTGAGTTAATTTCTCTTCTAGCACACAAGAATTATCAGTTTCAGAGTCAGAGTTAGAATTTACCTCCGGCGTGTTTGAACCATCTGATCTTTCTGACTCTGAATCTTCATTATCCTTATCATCAGTTTTTCCAGTTGCCATCAACACAACTTCTTCTGTCTCTTCCTCCTCAGACTCTTGTCTTTCCTCATCCTCTTCATCTGTTAATCCAACCCATACTTCATCCTCGGCTATCATGGCTGACTCACTTAATTCCGACACATTGAGAACCTCTGATTTCAGGCAGATATGAGCATCCTCATCTAGTATGTCTTCATCTTCAGATAACTGTAGCCAATGGTCATCCTCCGCCATAAGAGCTTTTCCAGCCTCTTTTTCTTTGGTTAAGAGAACCTTTCTTGTATAGTAGTCAGAGTTTTTGACTACTGGCAGTCTACATTCACGGGCATAATGACCTGGTTTTCCACAGTTATAACATTTCTGCTCTGAATCTTTCTTTGTTGACTTATCTGATTTTTCATATTTGTCAGCTTTTCTGCCACTGCTCTCTCCAGATTTTTCATATTTTTCCTTCTTTTCAATTTTCCTCGAGCCAGTCTTGTAGCGCATCTTATTGTTGGTTGGCTTACGGTAGAACTTCTTTTGAAATTCTTTGGTTAGCAGTGCCATCTGCTTTTTCATTTCTTCAATCTCAGAATCTGCAGATGAATCTAATGTTTCTGATTCGGAAGAGCTACTGCTGACTACTGCCTTTTTCATCTTTTTCAGCTTATATTTGTACTTCTTTTCTGCTAGTAAAGCCAACGGGTCAGCAGTCTCTTTCTCAGCTTTCTTCTTGCCAGATATTTTCCTCAATATAACCTCTTGGTAGTTATTGAGGTTCTCAAAAATCATATGAAAATCCATTTCTTCAATGTCCTTTGTCTGCTGGATTATCATGGCATACTTCTCCCATTCAGGGTTCAGTACATTTAAGAACTTGACATTTATGTCCAGATTGGACTTTGTCACTCCATTTCTTTTCATTTCACTTACCAAATTAACAAACCTAAAGTGTTTTCCAGTAGTTCTCCTTCACGAGCTCGAAAATTCTCGAATGTCATCAGACTGTTTCTAGCTCTGTTTGTTGCAGCTCTGTCAGATCCCCTCATAAGTTTACACACCTCATCCCATATGGATTTGGCGGTTTTTGTGTTTGTGAGACATGTGTAAATGTCATTGGGGATTGAGATCAGTAATAATTTCCTTGCAGTTTTATCCCCTAACTTTCTTTTCTTTTGTGCCTCAGTCAAGTTTGTAACCTCAACTGTCCTTGGTGGAATTGGGGGATTACCAGTGGGTACTCCAGGAATTGTTTCCATGAATGTAGCTGGTCCTTCTGTTAAGGATTTTAACATCTCTTTCGAAGATCATGAAAACTTATGAATTCTAAAAACCTCTCCTTCCATTGGATGTATTCTCCCCGATAAAGAATTGGGGGTTTGGTTTCTAATCCCATTGCTAGAGCGTCTTTTGACATTGTGATTGATGTTTAGGAAACTGTCTAAGATCTGATGAACTTTGATTGAAATTGAAATTGTTGATCAACAGTTGAAAGTTGATCAACCTTTGTAAGAATGATTAGTGAAACTCTATTGAATCAGAATCTCAACTCGAATCTATGACAAAGTGACTTGTTAGAAACAATAATCAACTTGAATCAAACAATGATAAAACTCGAATGACTTATGCAAGACTCGATTAATGTTGTGTAAAACTCGAATGAGCTTTGGATGAAACTCAAATGAGCTTTGTATGAACTCGAATGGGCTTTGTATGAAACTCGAATTAGCTTTGAGTGAAATTCGAATTAATCTTTTTGTAAAATTTGAATTTACTTGAGTGAAACTCGAATTAATCTTTTGTAAAACTCGAATGAAGTTTCTGAGAAACTCGAATTAAGCTCTTGTGAAACTCGAATTATGTTTCAGAGAAACTCGAATTAAGTTTCTTATGAAACTCGAATTAACTTTCAGTTCAACTCGAATGAATTGATAGTCAACTCGAATGAATTGATAGTTAATTTGAACAAAATTGTTAGTCAACTCGAATGAATAATCGAGTCAACTCGAATGAATGGAAAGTCAACTTGATTGAATAACTATTCCAACTCAATTGACACTTGTTGTCAACTCGATTTATAAAGCCAGTCAACTCGAATTGCACATGAACTTAGCCATATTCAACCATATTCAACCAAATTGAAATCGAAGGTAAGGATTGTGATTTCAAACACTTTTTGTAAAACAAGAATGTCCAAAAATAGATCTAGACGTGACTTTTTCAATAGAACAGTGATGGACTATGAGTTTTTCAAAATTTCAGAAAAATCACTAGATCTTTCTCTGTGTTTGATGAATCAAAACAAGATTATAGTCATTTGAATCGACTACTTATCCTATTCCTTTGATCCAAATTTCAGATTGTATGATCAACAGATAAAAAACCCTTGATGATTTTTAGGGTTTTCAAAAATAAATATTCATGAACAGTTCGTAATTTTTTTTTCTCAATTTCAGAATCAAAATTCACCCCTAGAAGCTCTGATACCAATTGTGAAATACAGTTTCTTATCAATCAAACTACAATATCAAATGATCAAGAACAATAAACGGAATTAAAACTAACCGAATAATTATATTCAATGATGACATATTCGATTACAGAGAGAATAAGATCTTCGTGAACAGTGGCCCCTTTCTCTGAATTCTATGCGTGCAAAATAACTGTCAGATCTATACAATTTTGAAAGTCAAAGCACTATTATATACATTTTTCACAACTATCAACTAATTACAAAATAGACCCTATACTTTGTATTCCATCAACCAAAATACATTCCAACATGCATCCCGTTCAT
The DNA here is from genome assembly GCA_020465985.1 of Centrapalus pauciflorus. Lineage (NCBI taxonomy): Eukaryota > Viridiplantae > Streptophyta > Magnoliopsida > Asterales > Asteraceae > Centrapalus > Centrapalus pauciflorus. Next base: position 66,872 of record JAANYP010004331.1, read on the forward strand.
TATTCAGTTAAAACTTCATCGTTCATTATTCATCATTTATTCAAACATTCATCATGTTCATCGTTCATTCAAACATTCATCGTGTTCATCTTCATCGTGTCATCATATTCATTGTTCATGTGCATCGTTGGTGGCTGTGGTTGGTGGTTTAGTGATGTTGGTGGTGGTCGGTAGTGGCGGTGGGCGAGAATGAAATAGAGGGAGGTCGGGATAGAGGATGCCTAAAGAGAGGGAAATATGAGGAGAGAGAAACATGGCGGTGGTCGACTTTATCTAATGGTTGCGGTGATGGTGGTTGTGGCAGTGGCTGAAATCGATTGGTCGAGAGAGTTTAGTGGAAAACACTTAATGTGGATTAAAATTTCATAATTAACTCATGAATATCTTTAGTTATTTTTAAATTTTAAATTAATTACGATATATTTAGCATTCCCTAAATGTCTTTAGTGCACCATGCATTGATCTACCATTCAATGCATAAAAGTTCTCTGGGTTCCGAGATACATAAAAGTTCTGTTTTTAACTGTATTTAACACACACACACAGATATATATATATATATATATATATATATATATATATATATATATATATATATATATATATATGTATATATATATATATATATATATATATATATATATATATATATATATATATATATATGTTCAAGTGAGTACCACCTATATGCAGCGCACCAGAAGGTATCACTCGTAAAAATAATTTTTTTGAATTTTTTTACAAAAATGTTTTAATTAACATTACAAAGATGATATATAAATTTAATGTACATTCACACATTCTAAGTGCCTGAAATCGTGGATCATATATATAGATGTTTACATATATGCAAATTTATGTAAGTGAATGTTCACATCATTTTTAAAGAGTTTGGAGAATTAAATGTATGTGAAATTTACATTTCTCTTTCTAATGTTAATTAAAACATGTTTATGAAAAAAAAAGTTTAAAAAGTTTTTTAAAGGTGATACATTCTAGTGTAAAATTTTGGATTCGGTCCCTGTGTGTAACATATCCGGGAACCAGCAGCAAGTACGTGTAATTTATTTATTGGCTTTGAGAATTTTCTTAATGAGTTGGTGGAATTTAAATGGGTGAATTGTTGCACGTGAGTTGGCAAGTAGATTGATATTATGTGTAAATTCTAATTGATTGAGATAATGAACGGTTTAGTAGTAATTATGGGTTTGGGGATGTTTTAATGAGTTAATTGGCATTTTAAACTCGAACTAGTAAATTGAGATTAATTAGGTTAACGGGTGTTAAATTGTGAATATTGAGTATTATACTCGTTTTAATTAGTTTAGAACCAAAATGTATATATATATATATATATATATATATATATATATATATATATATATATATATATATATATATATATATATATATATATATATATATATATATATATATATATATAGTTACTTCAACTTCTTCACTTCCATCAAAGAATTGAAAAGTGTGTGTGTGTGTGTGTCCTCCAGCTGATTTAGGAGAGAAGGAGAGGAACAGAGATTGAGGAAGGAAATCAGAAACAACCACCACCAAGAAAGTTGGCCTTGTCGTCACCTTCTTCAAGTTGTAGTTCAAATCGAGAAAAGGAGCCATTAAGGTTAGCAATCGTAACCTAATCGAAGTAAACTGTTGTGTTAAGTAACTAAAGTGGTTTCGAGATTGTTATTACCTCCTGGATTGCGTAGAGTCGAAGTGGGGGAGTAAACCCCATTGCTGTGTAAAACACAGCATGAGCCTGTTCTGTCGTCGCCGCATCGTGGCCGCGCTCCCCTGGTCGTGACCGCGATCTGGGTGAGTCGGCTAAGGTTGGTCGCTGGCGGTAGGGACGTGACCGGGATGGAGATCGCGGGCTCGTGATCCCGGCCACGCTCATATGAGCTCGAGCGCGATAGAATGAGCGGCGCGGGAGGCTCCACGACCGCGATGACCACCGCGAAGGGTTGACCGCGATCGTGACGCTCATGGGTCTTTGCCTGTTGACTTATGTCGAGTCCGTGAGTTCAGTAGTATGGTTGTTATGAGTTCGTTGGCTAGTCGTTACATTGTAGTTGTATTTATTGTTGCCAGGATTGGTAGTTGAGCCTGGGATCGGTCGAGACCGCCGTAGATAGCGGGATAGTAGTCGTGGTTCAGGTGAGTTACTTACCCTCTTTTAGTAGATGCACTAACGTTGATAACTATGTTTTAAAAGAGGTTTGTTGTTTACTATCCGGATCTCGAGCAGATCCCTTTTTATACGTTGATATCTGTTAGCACATAGCAGAGCACGTGGATCCGGCGTATAGTTGTTGTACGCAGAGTAGAGGCCTGTTGGGTCATTCCCAACCCAGAGGTCCTGGCTTAGCCACTACTTTGTGGAGTGGGCTACGCAGGCTATCTCGGGTCGCTCCCGATGCGGCGTTGGGTTGTTGATGCCGGCTGCACGTAGAGTTGATTATCAGTCGTTACGTTATGTTAACTATTTCATAGACTTATATTAACGTTGTTGATTGTAACTCGCTAGCTTTTAAATCATCAGGGTTTCCGCGTTTGTGTATTGGGAACAATTAGGGATTATTATATTATATGTTTGTTGACGTGTTATTTACGTGACATTAGGAAGTAGTTCGAGGGTATTACAAATTATTAATGATGTAACATCTTATTAATGACACATATTTGTCAAAATCACTTTTTCTTCAGATGATACTGTTTTCTCCTTTAAAATAACTTATAAAAAACCATGAAGTATGAAAATGTTTTCAATAATCAGGTTTGTAGATAAACCGGATGTTTAGTGAACCGTAATTTTTTGATAGAAAATTTGTTTGTCTTTTTTATTTATTAAATAGATGAACATCATTAAACATAGGTCTTTTCCGTTGGTTTATGTTTGATAATGCGGTCATCCAAATTTGTGAATGTTTAATAACTAGGGTTACGGTTGCTCGCGCGTTGCTGCGGGTTTCCGTCATTAATATGTAGTTTTAATCAGTTAAGATAATCTATGATATTAAAAATAGATACATGTTTAATATTTCAATGATGACAACAACGTCAGTGCATTTGTGTGTTTAAGCATTAGTGGGTTACATGTTTTTTTTACGAATTTGGTTTGACTCAATTGATGATGTCTAAAGTATATTATTTTTTTTTAGTTTTATATGAACAAAACAACATGTTTTCATGTTTTTTGTGGTTTCGTCTCTCCATGTTATTTTTTCCTAATAAAATCTTCAGGTTATTATTTTTTTCTGGTTTTCAATAAAAAAAAATCAATCTTGTATTTTCCACAAAAAAAACCAACATATTTTCACTTGTTTTCCATGAAAAGCCCTCAAACTTAATAACTTTGTTGGCAAAAAAAGAAAAATTCTGAAAATCACAAACAAATAAATATCTTTAGGATTTTATTGGTAAAAAATAACACGGATATGCTATACCGCAAAAACAAAAAAAAACATGTTGCTTTTTTTCATATTAGACATATTTTTTACGCAAAAATTATGAATAACAAAAGTTGATATTTTATATGCATCTTGTGAGACAATACAAAAAACAAAAAAAAACAAAAACAAAATGAATCACAGTCATTTAATTATTCAAATTGAGGTGGAAGCGGAAAATTTCAATATTTAAATATGTAATCAAATATTGAAGAAATTGACGTACAAAATGAATACTTTTATTTACAAATAAAATATAAAAAATGTTGAATTCAATATTTATTAAGCTTTAAAGAGGTTAATATATAAGATAAATAAATTTTATGCATAAATATAAAAACAAAAAATAATCAAAAAAAATATTGTCCAACAATAACGTTTTTTATTTAGAATAAATAGAAATGATAATATTACCTACAATGTAACCAATATTTATTTTGTTTAATTCAACAATAACAAGTTGTCTTCAATCAAAGAAGGTGAAAATCTCTTACTTCTTTGATTGAAGACAACTTGTTATTCATTAAAATTGTTTGAATTATTTTTTTCATGTTTTTATATGTATATTTATAATTTCAAAGTTTCTCAATCTTTATTGGCACAATATGACGATGCAATTAATCAAAAAACTTTCATATATTTTCTTTTACTTCTTTTTCATTTATTTTATCTTATTCAAAACAATCTCTATACTTTCTCTAAAACTCACAATTCTACCATCACAACCGCCTCCAGAGGGTATATATATATATATATATATATATATATATATATATATATATATATATATATATATATATATATATATATATATATATATATATGAATCAGGTTCATTAGCGTACCTATGAGATTCCAGCGTACCCAGCGTACCCTAATGTGAATGATCATTCACATTTATTTTTTTTGAATAAACATGTATAAGACAACATTATAAGACTTTTTTTCAAAAGGAGCAACATCATAAATCATGTGAATGGTAAAAAAAATCATGTGAATGGTCATTCACACCATTCACATTGTGTGAAATGACCATTCACATGAATGACCATTCACATAAATATGCATTGAGCATTCACATAATTTTTAAGGACACAGAAAATGTGAATGTGTAGGTCCCGAAAGGTTCCCAAAGTATATAGTAATAAACTGTAGAGGGGGGGGTGAATACAGTATTTAAAAACTACACACTCTTTTTCTCAATGTTTGTATGTATTATCAACAAATGTTAATTACAAACAAGCTTGACTGCGGAATTGTTCAAGCTGAGATGACAGAATACAACAGTATGGTTTCTAGTCTAAGACACACTCACACTAGATTACAATGAACACACTCACTAAGATGCACTCACTGTATTTTACAAGACTTTAAGGAACATCTTTGGTAAACAGCTTAGACACACAGAAGCTTGTTTACAGAAGATTTGCATGCATGAATATCACACTTGCACGTTCACTCTTGGTTTAAGCACTTAGCTTTCTTCACATTCTTTCTGATCTTAGAAGCTTCCTTTTATACTCACTTAGAGGATCTAAGAGAAACATCTTCATTGGGCAGAATGAAAAAAGGAGAAGTCTTGTTTGAAAAGACAATATAACTTTTCTGCACTTTTCTGAAAAGCAGACTTGCCTTCTCTTGTGCAGAACTTTTGTCTTTTTACTTTCTACTGTTGCATTGCCTTTAACCATTTTAGGAATGTCAACTTTGCGTCTTTCTTCCTTGTAAAGGCCTATTTTGATATAAGAAAAAGGTCTGTCACCCTTTTTCAAATATCCGTTTGTCTTCATGTACCAGAACAGCTTGGGCAGGCTGAGCGGTTCTGCTTTCCACTTTGTCTTCAACTGTGTAAACTGATCTGGTAGTTAAAAACAATACATGATGACTTGGAAACAAATTCCATAAAGTGTTTAGCCTGTTTACAAAGAACAGGTTCTGTTCACAAAGAACAGAACACTTTTTAAAAATGCCCAAGCTGCTCAACAGTGTAGAGCAGCGTCGACAGTTTATGTCCAGCCTGATCAGCAGACTGATCAGCTTGGACAAACTGTTTTGGTTGCAACACATGCAACGTATAGAACAGCTTTAGACTGATATTGCAAATCATTTTCAGGTTTCAATAAGGCATATAACAGGCCTTAAATTCAACCTACAAATGTATCAACAGGTTTGATTATAAAATCTCCCCCTCAGATGTAGAGCAGGTTTGACTGAGGCCTTTTTGTGCCTAACAATCTCCCCCTATTTGCAATAACCAGTCCAAGCTGGTTTTGTCAAAAATCACTATATATTTTTACAGTACATTTGCTGAAATAAAATTACAACATTACAGTAAAGTAAAAGATCAGTTTATATATACACTGATTCTTGACTATACTTGAACAACATATGTTCTTACAAAAGTACAACTAATGTGCTAATGTATTTTACAACTAATGTAAAAAAAATAAAAAATTACAACTAATGTAATTGTGTACAACTAATGTACAGAGTGTACAACTTATGTACAAGATTTGGACTGTTTGAGACGGGAGCAGATAATGGCAAGCCTGTCCAACTAATGGACAGCTTCCATTCTTCACCTACCCAGATGGCAGGAGGACTTCATTCGACAGGGGGTGGCATCCCTTCTTTGAATCTTTTTAAAAGTTCTTCCCTTGTTTCTTCATGTTCTTCAAGTTCAGCTGTAAGAAACATAAAGTTAGAACTTTGGAGCTCACCTCTGTCATAAAATCCTTTCAGCTCTTCCCAGACAGCTGCTCTCCATTGGCTGGACTGACTGAAGGAGGTGGCAATTCTGAAGGCTGCAAGCTGCTTAGGACCAACTTTGTGTAGGTCAGAAGCTCTTTGAAAACATTTCTTCTGAGATAAGGGATCCACAAAAAATGCCCCTAACTCAGGCTCTTCAATCACTTTGCCATCTTCAAATTCAACTCCTTCAGGCAGGCTGTGGTCAACTCCTTTAATTTCCACAGCATAATCTCCTTGTTCAATCATCATAAGGAGTTCTTCCAGCTCTGAATCTCTCTTTTTCCTTCTGGCCTTGATTTTAGGGGATATCACAGAGACACCCTCTTTGACTTCTTTAGGGATCAGGCCCAACTCACTCATTCTCTCCATCAGCTTCTTTATGTATGCCCTGATAGTCTTAGCCGTTTCTGACTTAGACTGGCTCAGGGCAACTGCCAGTTCCACCCATTCCCTGTAACCCATTTGAGCCACATCAGCGTGATCATATGATTCCAATTCAGGGCCTGTTGCACCCATCCTTGTGATCTGAAGTTTCCACTGAGTGCCTTTTCTTGATATGGGAACAGCTTTGACAATTCCTTCCTTGGCCCGCCTTCTAGTAGCAACATCATGAAATTTCTTTTTGGCCAAGTTGTCAAAATGGAATTTGGCTCTGGCAGAAGGTACTGTTGATTTGGTCACTGAGACCTGAGTACCTTTTTCCACTTCCTTCCCTTTTTTCTCCTGCTGATTGCTTGGCAGCTTCCATTATTTTCTTTTGCACCTCCAAGGTAGACATTTTTATTTTCTTTGCTTCTTGGAGGGCAAGAGACTTAGCAGCTTTGGCAGATTGTTCTTCTTTTCTTAACTCTTCCAGAGCCTTAAGTTGTTCTTCCCTAAACTCAAAGTATTTGTACATAGGGAGGCCCATCTCTTTGGCTCTGGCTTTGTGAAACTGAGTTTCTGCCTGTTTCTGCTCAATAGGATCCACCGCTGCCTTTTCTTTTCCTTTAGCTGCTGCTTTAGGGACAGCAGCTTCAGGAATACTTTCTTCTTCTTCTTCTTCTTCTTTTTCCTCTGAAAGAATAAGGTGCCTCCTTTAGCTGCTAGGCCTGTCCTCAGGAATGACTTCCTCCCCCTTAGACTGAGCAGGGTTTGGAGAGCCAGCCTGAGTAGGCATAGCAGCTTGGGAAGCACCTTCAGCTGCACCTGTTTCTGCTGGTTGATCAGTTTGGGTTGCAGACACTGGTATCTCCTTAGGAGAAGGAATCTTCTCCCCCTTTGACTTAGTCTTCGAGGCAGATGATTTCTCCCCCTTTGAAGGAGATGATGCAGCGACTTCAACCCCTGGTCTGCCTGAAGACACAAAGTCAGCAGGCTTGCCAGCAGGTTTGGGAGGTTTAGGACCAACAAGGCTGTTCACTAAGTAAGCCAAGTTGTCCTTCACCTCACCAAGCTGGGAAAGACAGTTTTGAAGAGAAGAAGAATTGGAATCAGCAAAAGTGGTCAGCTTAACAATGTTGTCTCTATCAGAAGCTGTGAACAACAAACTTTGGAGCTGTGCAAGATGAAGTTCAAGAGAATCTTGCACATCAGCAAGGGTTGATGACACAGAATTTGATAGAGAGCCTATAAGAGTGTTCAGGCTGGCCAATGTGGAAGGAATGGTAGTATTACAGGAAGTGAGGAGAGAGGACAGCTGTTGAGAAATAGCTGTCATAGAGGACACAGAGTCCTGTTGTGAGGAGAGGATAGAGGAAAGAGAGTTGGATACATTTTGCAGCTGTGCAGTGAGTGCAAGCAGCTGTGGAGAGTGGGCAGGTTGAGGAGTAACTGGGAAGGATTCTTTAAACGTATCAAAGAATCCTTTGAGCTGCTCAGACACAGAGTCTGAGATGATGGATGGTAGGGAGTGCATGGTATTTTCCAAAGAACCAACTTTGTTGGTCAGCAAAGAAAGCTGATCCTTCAAAGGCAGGTCTTTGGGAGATGGTGGTGTATGGGTGGATTGTTTGGAGTGAGTAGATGGAGAAGATGATGATGAGGCTGGTGTTTGAGGATGAGAGGGAGAAGGAAGAGAAGCTTTGGACAATAGTTCCATAGCCTGGGCAAAAGTAAGGTGGCCCAGGTTAGAGGGATCAAGGGGTCCTTCAGCAGCGGTTGTAGCTGCATCATTAGGAGAAGGAGATGATGTTTGGGGCCTCTCAGATGCTGCTTGTGTTGCAGCACCCTCATGAAGACCAGTGGTGGTTCCCTCTGCAGTGCCTTGGTCTAAAGGCACCTCATCATGGGGAGATGGGATATGCATTTCAACATCAGCAGTGGTGAAACCTGCTGATGGAATTTGCATTGAGGGATCAGCCTCACCAGAGGGATGGTATGATCCCTGAGGTTCATCAGCTTGTGTTGTTGGTCCCTCAGCAGCTGTTTGGTGTTGAACAGCTGAATCATGGGGAACAGAAGTTTGAGGCTGAGCTGCTGATTGGTCTATATCAGCAGCGTGGGCACCTCGTGCAGACTCAGGGTGTAAGGAGATATGAGTGGGGGACAGTGTGGACTCAGTGTGGAGTGGAGAGGGCTCCTGTCTTTCAATATCCTCAGCCTGTTGGGAGGCTGGGATAGTTGATGTGGGTATCTCCATTTGTACAACTGGTTCCTGTTGGGAGGAACCAGAGGGTCTAGGCTGACTCAAGGGTGACTCAGGCTGGAGTGAAGCAGGCTCCATATGAGCTGAACCTTCTCCCAAAATAGGAGAGGCAGCTTGGGTTGCTTCTTTTACAACTGAACCCTGTTGAGAGGGAACAGAGGAGACTGTTTTCTGGGCTAGTTTCTTTTTGGCTAATGATTTTCTTTGATAACGGATGGATGAAGTGGGTGATTGTGGAGAGGAGAGGGGATCTGTTTGGACTGGATGGGAGACTGGGTCAGGAACAGTGGGGCTGGACTGTTCCATAGTCTCTTGTGCCACAGAGGCACCAGCCACAAAGGCTTCAGGCTCAACAAATGAGCCAGGGTGAGGAATCTGCTCTTCCTCAGCCACAGAGGCTAAGGGAGCAGACTCAGCTTGAGCTGTTTTGGCCTTCTTTTTAACAGGCCCAGCTTCAGCTGCCAAGGTCCTTTTTACCAACTTAGACCTGGCTTTGGATTTTCCACCGGGAGCAGCAGTGACTGGATCCACCCTCACAGCAGAGGGTCCTTCCACTAAACCCAACAGCCTCCTCATTGGTGTTGAGAGAGGAGGCTCATTTTCCAGTACAGGAGTATGAAACACCCTATTTCCTATCACAGGGAATGCAGCAGTTTTAAGTAGGGGTTGAGAGAGATATAGATGCTCACCACAGACATGGCAGAAGATGAGACTCAGGAACCTGGGATATCTGACAGCTGCTGGTCTTGGCTCTTGTTGTACCAGGTTCTTCATGTTCAAGAAGATCCATTTGGCCATGTCAAGTGTAGTCCCATCCACCAGCTGAAGGACTATAGGCACTTCATCTCTACTAAGTTGGTCAAAGGAACCAACCTTGCTGCTGAATGACATTGCCACAGAGGCAAATAAGAAGTTGTAAGTAGGTGATAACTCCTTCCTGTACAAAGTAGTTCCAACCTTGGGTTCTGCCACACCACAGAAGCGTAGCAGATTGCCCATTTGCTCATTTTCAGGCTGAGGGAGATCATAGTTCTCAGCCACTGGAAGATGAAGAACTTCCCTCAAAAGATCGACTGTAATCTCAATGGTTTGAGTCCCATTGAGAATAGTACCTCTGATAACCTGAGTGTTTGGATTGTAAGAGCAGGTGTACCAGAACTCGTATACCATCTCCTGGTACAGGACACCAGAAGATGCAGTCAGGGCATAGTTCAACGGATGAACTTGCAGAAATTCCACCATTTGATCGTAACCCTTCCCCACATAGTTTTTGGGGATTGTGAGGTTTGCTATGTAGTTGGTGGGTTTCAGGGTCAGCATCGTGGTGACATAAGGATGTTTAACAACATCCTCACCAACGAAAACTGGCAGAAAGGGATTGGGTCTGTGAGCCATTTGAGAAATTTGAAGGTTTGAGGAAGCAAAAGACACTTAGTCGATTTTAGGGTTCTAGAGAATTTCTGGGAATGATGAGGAAGACGAAGATGAAACAGTATGGTGGTATTTATAGGATTTTGAATGGTCGTGTGTATGAGAGAGAAAAGATTTGGGCGGTTTGATTTGAAATGTTTGTTAACGGAAAACGGAACGGTTGTCCATGTCAGAAACATTGTCAGACCACTTGACCTTTTTGATCACTAACACACGTAACATACATTATCCGCAGTAATTAAGTTAAATAAAACATAATTTAAGAAACTTAATTATGAAGAAAGGTAATTAAACTGTTTGTCTACGCTGATGGTCAAACCTGTGATGATCAGGGTCAACAAGGTTCTCAGTCTTCAAGCTGTTCTTCCTTCAAACTGTTCCTTCAGCCTGCTCTCCTTTGTGAGAACAGGTTGAGTTCAATAGATGAACAGGTTACAGTGTGAAGAAGTGAGCAGGTTGAAGACTGAACCATCAGAGCAGGCTGGACGAATAAACAGGTTAAACTGTTTTTGTTCAGCCTGTTGTATGTTCAAGCTGTTCAAGTTTTTCAGACAAATGACTAAGTACAGAACATGTATAACCTGTTCTGTCTAAGCTGTTCAGAGAAACTTGAGCAGTGTAAGACATACGAATTATTAGACCGTTGAGAGACACTTAGTCACTCTTGTTTAACATGCCCAGCTTGCTGACAAGGTAATTAAACCTTGTTTCATCCAGAGGTTTGGTGAAAATGTCTGCAAGCTGTTCATTTGTGGAAATAAAACTTACCTCCACATTACCTTTCTGGATGTGATCCCTGATGAAATGATGTCTGACTTCAATATGCTTTGTTCTTGAATGAAAAACTGGATTGTTGGAAATGGCTATGGCACTTGTGTTATCACACAGAATAGGAATTTTCCTATACACAAGCCCATAATCTTCAAGCTGATGCTGCATCCACAGAATCTGCCCACAGCAGCTTCCAGCAGCAATATATTCAGCTTCAGCAGTAGAAGTGGACACTGAGTTCTGCTTCTTGCTACTCCAACTGATCAACTTTCCACCAAGGAGTTGACATCCACCTGTTGTGCTTTTCCTGTCTAACCTGCAGCCTGCAAAATCAGAATCTGAATAACCTGTTAGTTCAAGGCTTGAGTCTTTGGGATACCAAAGACCCAAACCTGGAGTACCCTTCAGGTATCTGAAGATTCTTTTAACAGCTTCAAGATGTGATTCCTTTGGATTAGCTTGGAACCTAGCACATAAACAGGTGGCAAACATAATATCAGGTCTGCTAGCAGTCAAGTATAGCAAGCTCCCAATCATGCCTCTGTAAGCTGTTACTGAAACGGCTTTGCCACTGGCATCAGCATCCAATTTTACATTGGTTGCCATTGGGGGTTTAATAGGAGAACTTTGATCAAATTTAAACTTTTTCAAAAGATCTAAAGTGTACTTTCTTTGATTTATAAAAATTCCAGTTGAGGTTTGTTTAACCTGTAATCCTAAAAAGAAAGTTAGTTCTCCCATCTTACTCATTTCATACTTGGATTTCATGAGTAATGAAAAATTCTTGCATAGTTGCTCATTAGTAGAACCAAATATTATGTCATCCACATAGATTTGAACAAGCATAATATCAGACTTCACCTTCTTTATGAACAATGTGGTATCTACTTTACCTCTGGAGTACCCATTGCTCATAAGGAATTCAGTAAGAGTGTCATACCAGGCTCTAGGGGCTTGTTTGAGACCATAGAGAGCTTTGTCCAACTTATAGACAAAACCTGGGTGTTGTTCATTTTCAAAACCTAGAGGCTGCTTGACATATACTTCTTCTTGCAGCTTCCCATTCAAAAATGCACTCTTCACATCCATTTGAAATACCTTTATGCTCTTATGAGCAGCGTAGGCTAGATACAAACGAATTGCTTCTAGCCTGGCCACAGGAGCAAATGTCTCATCATAGTTAATGCCTTCCTCCTGTCTGTAGCCCTGAGCAACCAGTCTTGCCTTTATTTCAATGACATGACCATTGCTAGTCCATCTTGTTCCTGAAAACCCATTTTGTGCAATTAATAGTTGTTCCTTTAGGCAGCAGGAGGGACCAGCTTCCCACTTTGTTTTCTCAAAACTTGATTGAGTTCTTCTTGCATGGCCTTGATCCACTGGCATCTTTTAGTGCTTCTCCACCTTATTTGGCTCATCAGTGAAACAAGCTAGAGAACATACAAAAGTTCCCTAAGTTGTCCCACCGAGTTTGTATCCCTTTATTGATGTCACCATTATTTGATCATTGGGGTGGTTAGGCGTGACCTCTTGTAACTAGGATCATTTCTCAAATGATGATTACCTGAGTGTAAACATCTTCAGCAGGTCCTGTGAACAGCTCTCAAGATTTTCGACACACTGTTGTCTTGAGCTGTTTCATGTTGAACATTGTCTTGACCACTGTTGAACATATCAGCAGTAGAACTGGGAAAATAAGCATTGATAGGTTCTGGACAGCAGTTGTAATTCAGTAGTACATTTATTCACACAGGGTGTATTGCAACATCATCATCATGTCCATTCATGATTAGCAGGTTCCCACTGGGTGTTGTGGAAGCTTTTGAGTCCTTCTTCATTGATTGAATGCATCAGATCATCAAAGTTGAGGTCTCCTGAAACTAATTCAGGAACAGCTTTGGTGGAGGCATTCTTGGACTCTTCAAAGGTGACATTGATAGATTCATCTATCACCTTTCTTTTGTTGTTGTATACTCTGTAGGCTTTGGAGATAGAAGAGTAGCCAACAAACACACCTTCATCAGCTTTGGGTTCAAATTTCGACAGCTGGTCCCTTTGATTCAGAATGAAACAGGGACATCCAAACACATGGAAGTAACTGACATTTGGCTTTCTCCTTTTGAGCAGCTCATAGGGAGTTTTGTTGAACCTTTTCACCACTAAGGATCTGTTTTGAGTGAAGCAGGCAGTGTTAACAGCTTCAGCCCAAAATGATGAAGGCAAACCTGATGCACACAGCATGGTTCTGGCAGCTTCAATGAGAGTTCGGTTTCTCCTTTCAGCAACTCCATTTTGTTGAGGAGTCTACTGCTGAAGTTTTTGACTGATACCTTTCTCTTCACAGAAGTCTTCAAGAGTACTGTTTTCTGAATTCAGTACCATGATCACTTCTAACTGCTGTTAACTTGGGGCAGAGTTTCAGCATGTTTCCATCTTTTTAACAAATCCAATAATTTCCTCATCGCACCCTCCTTTGGGCTTCTCAGAAAGATCACCCATGTGTACGGTGGTAGAACTCATCAACCATTTACAAGAGTGGTATCTTCTTCCTCCTAGACTTGGGACATTTAACATGTCCAAGACAAGTCCATATGGATTAAGAACGAGTGGAGTATCAATAAGAAATTTGTGTTGTGTGATTTAAAAATGTTTTTTTCTCTGCTTGCCTTCTCACCAAGGCTGTGCATATCTATCTTTTGGCAAAAGTCATAGAAGGCAAACCTGTCACCAACTCCTTTCTTAGCAGAGTTTGTTGATGTTCTTGAAGTTTCAAGATTGACAGTCTTCTGTGCCATACCTAAGTTTAGATCAGCGCTGTGGCTTTTCTCTTGTGAGAAATACAGGTTAGTTGTGGGGATCAAGCAAGAATGCATATCCACAACATGATATCACCTTTCTTTCCGTTGAGCACACAGCACAACTTTGCCTTGGGAATCCAATATTTAACCCAGGTGCTCATCAAAGTTAACCTTGTAGCCAGCATCACACAGTTGGCTTATGCTAACAAGGTTATGTTTTAGCCCAACCACATAGGCTACCCTTTTGAACACTGCAGCACCAGCTTTAAGAGTTCCATATCCCTCAGTGGATCCCTGCACATTGTCACCAAAGGTGACTTTTGGCCCTTTTTCAGGCCTGAGTTCACTCAGCAATTCTTTATAACCTGTCATGTGCCCTGAGCAGCCACTGTCCAAGTACCAAACCTGGGAAGGTTGTTTTTCCTGCAGAGTGAAAAGAGAATTATTAGTTATTTTTAGGGGAACTCATCACACAGATGAGTTCTCCTACTTCATCAACATTTGTTGATGGATTTGGAATGTCCACACTAATATTCCCTATTTGTATGGTATCAGCTTGAATACCATCCTCAGTGACTATGACATTTCCACCACTGCTTGTAACAGCTGTGAGGGAAACAGCAGAGTCAACAGGCCTCATGTCCTCAGGTTCAGGACAGTCCTTGGCCAGATGTGTCTTCTTCCCACACTTGTAACATTTTCTCTTTTTAGTACTTTTGGAAGAAGGTCCTTCAGAAACACATTCTGATCTTTTTTTGTTGATTCTTTCAGCAGGTTTAGCATTCTTTGTAGAATCAACAGCTTGTGTGGTAAGTTCAATGGCCACAGCTTTGACTGTCTCTTCTTTCCTCTTTTTGGGAGGACAGATGTCAAAGACAGGAAGCTTGATTGGCCTTTGAGCTTCCACAGGGTTGGGAAACTTATTCCCAGTTGTCTCAGTTTGAGCAATGGCTTTGCCTTTGCCCCTACTGAGTTGTGATTTATGCTGCCTATCAGCATACTCACTGTGTTTGGTTTTGAAAAACTTATTTTCATTTAAAACCAATTTACCACTCTGATTTGAAAACTTATTTGAAATCACAGCAGTTTTGTTTTCAACCTGAGACTTACCCTTGTTGAAAACAGGCTGCTTACTTTTTGAAAACTTATTCTCAAAATGTTTAGCATCAAAAGGATTAACATGCTTTTTTACCAACAGCTTTGGACTCAGAACCTGTTTTGTTAACAGGTTTAGCATCCACAGCTTCAGTTTGAGCATGTTTTCCTTTCTTTTGCTTATGTGAGCTAGCAGAGCACTTAGCAGGCTGTTTTGGAGAACAAACTCCAACATCAGCTTTTGAGCTTGGTTCACATAAGCTGTCAGTATTTTGAGGCCTGACAAACCTGTTTGTTGAGATTAGCTTACCCTTCACATTTTGAATGAATGTATTTGGAAGCTCACCAAGAGTGGATAAATCTTCTTTTAAATTACTTATCTCAACAATGGAAGCTGCTGTGTCAAGATCCCCTCCAAGATAGGCTTGGATTTGTGCAGGAATCTGTTGACTTATACAATGGCTGACTTTTTGTGCAGATTGGCACCAAGAGTCAACTATCTTTTGAAGCTTGGCATGCTTTTTATCTGTTTCTCTCTTTTCTTCCAGTAAAATAGAGTTGATGTGTTTTAATTCATCAAGCTCGGTTTCCAACTTATGGAAATTGTCCAGTTTACTGGATTTAGTTTTAAGATCAGCTTTAAGCTTAGAGATTTCAGATAGTAAAGCATCATGCTTCTCAACAGCAGCTTTGAGATCAACAAGCATATATTCAAACATTTTAACTTTTTCTTCAGAACTGTAAGCCATAAAATTTTGTACCTTATACATCATTGTAGGATTCCAGTTCTCCAAGCTGCTGAAGGCTTCAGCTTCAGCCATGTCCTGTTTGAAACTGCTTGTTGATGGGACATCAGAGTTGGCCATCAGACACTGATTATCTTCTTCATCAGATGATGAATCAGATTCCTCCCAGTCACATGTCTCTGCCATGAGTCCCTTTTGGCGATTGGAAGACATAGAGTTTTCCAATTTCCTCAGCTTAGCCATGGCCATAAGGTACTTAACCCTATAGCCATCATCCTTGTTAGTCTTGTTAGGTTTGGATGACTGACCAACAGCTTTTGACACACAGTCAGCAGTTATATGGCCAGTTTTGCCACACTTGAAGCACTCAGCTTTGGATTTGTCAAATACCTTCTTTTTGCCAGCACTTGAACCTCCTTTCAGCATGTTTCTTCCAAACCTTTTCTTTCTGAACCTTTTGACAAGCATGGCTATCATTTGCTCATCATCTTGTTCAGCAAGATCTGCAACATCTTCTTCGTCTGACACCTCCTCCTTTTCATCATCCTGTTGATCAGGTTGAATGAACACATCACTCACCTGATTAACAGACTGTCTCACATTAGCCACAAAGGCTGTACCTCTTCTGGACATTTCCAAGGCATTCGTCTTTTGTTGCCTTGATTGTTCATCATTCAGTAAGGATCCATACAGATTGACCAGATCCATACTTCTGATAGTACCTGAGTTCCTTAGGATGGTTGAGAAATAGTTCCACTCTTCAGGTAAAATGTCCAGAAACTTGTTCACCAAAGTAAGACTGTCCTTGGTGATCCCAACAGCTTTGAGATCATTCATCAGAGCAGTGAACCTGGTGTAGGTTTCAGTGAGAGACTCCTTTGGTTTGGCAAAGAAGAGTTCATACTGTCTAACAAGATTGTTAATCCTGTTGTCCAGTGTGATTGTGGGTCCATCATAGACGGTACACAGAGTATCCCACATCTCCTTTGCAGTCTTCATTTTCTCAACCTGCTTGAACACATCATCAGGGAGAGAAATGACCAGGTTGTATCTGGCCTTTGCATCCAGAGCCACCAGTCTCTTGTCTTCATCAGACCATTGAGCTTTGGCTTTCTCAAAGGTCCTGATTTCAGGAGCAGCTCCTTCAACCGCTGGAGTTATAGTGGTGACAGAGGTTGGCACATAGGGACCCTCCATCACTATCTCTGGCAGTTGTACATCCAGATTCTCTAAGTAGAGCATCATTCTGCACTTCCAACCAGAGAAGTTTTGATGATTAAATTTGGGAGGTTTGCCCATAGAGCCATTTTCATAGTAAGAAGAATTTGCAGCACTGTTGTCCATGGAAACTTGGGAGAATGAGAGATCTAGAATGACACACACTCTAAACGGCTCTGATACCAGTTGTAGGTCCCGAAAGGTTCCCAAAGTATATAGTTATAAGCTGTAGAGGGGGGGTGAATACAGCACTTTAAAAACTACACACTCTTTTTCTCAATGTTTGTATGTATTATCAACAATTGTTAATTACAAACAAGCTTGAATGCGGAATGGTTCAAGCTGAGATGACAGAATACAACAGTATGTTTTACTAGTCTAAGACAGACTAAAACTAGTATACACTGAATACACTCACTAAGATGCACTCAATGTGTTTACAAGACTTTTAAGGAACAGCTTAGGTAAAACAGCTTTGACACACAGATGCTGGTTTACAGAAGATTTGCATGCATGAATATCACACTTGCACGTTCACTCTTGGTTTAAGCACTTAGCTTTCTTCACTTCTTTCTGACCTTGGAAGCTTCCTTTTATACTCACTTAGAGGATCTAAGAGAAACATCTTCATTGGTCGGAATGAAAAAGGAGAAGTCTTGTTTGAAAAGACAATATAACTTTTCTGCACTTTTCTGAAAAGCAGACTTGCAGAACTTTTTGTCTTTTTACTTTGTCTACTGTTGCATTGCCTTTAACTAATTTAGGAATGTCAACTTTGCGTCTTTCTTCCTTGTAAAGGCCTATTTTGATATAAGAAAAAGGTCTGTCACCCTTTTTCAAATAACCTTTTGTCTTCATGTGACAGAACAGCTTGGGCAGGCTGAGCGGTTCTGCTTTCCACTTTGTCTTCGACTTGTAAACTGATCTTGTAGTAAAAAACAATACATGATGACTTGGAAACAAATTCCATAAAGTGTTTAGCCTGTTCACAAAGAACAGGTTCTGTTCACAAAGAACAGAACACTTTAAAAATGCCCAAGCTGCTCAACAGTGTAGAGCAGCGTAGACAGTTTATGTCCAGCCTGATCAGCAGACTGAGCAGCTTGGACAAACTATCTTGGTTGCAACACATGCAACATATAGAACAGCTTTAGACTGATATTGCAAATCATTTTCAGGTTTCAATAAGGCATATAACAGGCCTTAAATTCAACCTTCAAATGTATCAACAGGCTTGATTATAAAATCTCCCCCTCAGATATAGAACAGGTTTGACTGAGGCCTTTTTGTGCCTAACAAATTATATTGCGGAATTGAAATTACAAGTACAAACATTAGGATTAAGTTTAATACAGTTTACAGTTTTCAAATTAAACTTATAAAGGGCACAAGTCTAATCTAATTCATGTCATCATACAATCAAGATAAATCTACCCAGACCACCACAATATCATCTTCCAATCAGTACAAAAGGGTTTGCTGAGTAAAGGTCTATGAAAACTCCTGTCTTGATCTTGTAAGACCTAAGTAGTAGGTCCAGCGGGTGACTTTCCTTTATCTTTTCCTGCAAAAATTGTAAGCAACATCTGTAAGCAAAGGTTAGTGAGAATATAGATTTTCAAATTACATGCATTATCAAGCGGATCATGGGTCTAGCGTGATATATCTTGACTACCGCTACAGCCACTCATGATTGAGATATAGTAGTCATAGAGTCGGATGATGTTCAAGCCACGCTCACGCTTAAATCGTGGGGATCAGCCACATACTGGGCTAGCTACCAGTAAATCAACATGGCGGAACATCGGAGTATCATACCAAGTTCAATAGAACTGGTGAAATAGCATGGTCTAGAACAATAGACCGTCAAGGCTAATCATCTTAAGCTGGATCGATATGTCAAAGGTGCGAGCAATAGTTAAGCATAAATAATCAATGTCATGATAGCAATAAATCTTATAGCAATATTTGAAATGAACTGTAAATGCAATGTCATAGGAAATGATAATCAAATAGCTATCATGATACACTGGGCATCACCGTACCATGGTGAGCACAGGTCTCAATTCAGCTGGTCATATATGAATGTCAAATTAATCTATCATAAACAATATGTCTCAACCGGAAATCTTGCATGTAAGGCTGAATATCTATAACTCACTGGTTCTGGGGTCTTTATCAAGCAGATATAAAATCCACCACCTAAGTTATCCCAGGAATTTATCTTTAATCTTTGTCAGTCTGTTCTCTGGCTTTTCTTTTCAAATCAGTAACCCGCTTACAATATTTTTAGATCTTTAAATTCTTTGTTCAGATTTATCTGAACCTGTCCAGAATCACATAATGGCAAGAACATTTTAAGTCTTTATCTTTATCTAATTTGATTCTGATAACTGATAACTCATCAATCATTTTGTTCCTTTTCTTTAAATTCTCAAAAGATATATATATATATATGTCATATTACTTCATTTATTAATTTTTCATCATAATTCATGGGTATTGTAATTTTAAAATATCATTTATTTGTGATAACCAAACATCCGAATTCGGACCTCTGGTTTGGACCATCCGGATTGGTCATCCGGATTCGGACTAATCCGCAGGCACCCGGATTCGGACCAAAGTACCTAATCCGAATTTGGCCATCCGAAACATAAGATCCGAAGTAGTCATCCGAATTGGGACATTTGGGACCGAATTAGGATTATCCGAAGTGCATCATCCGAATTGGATTTTCATCTAAATTAGGGATCCGATATGGACACCATCCGAATTCGGGTCTCAACCGAATTCGGATATCATACTCATAATTTTCCCAGATTTGTTCTTCATGTTCTAGCATATGCTCATACGGATTTTTAACAAAAAATCACTAAATCCATATTTATCAACATGCAACTTAATATAGTGTTATATTATCATATATTTAGGATGTTTTTATACAATTTCCCCTATCATAAACACATTAATCCGTCCAAAATCGTCCAAAATTCAACACTTTTCTCATGAACACAATTTTACACAAAATTTCAGATTTTGAACTTATTTGGATGAATTAACCACTGATTTTTGTTTCTATGAGTTCTATATATTTAGATTCATGATTATCTACTAAAACTTTATACATGCAATACAACAAATTCTTATTTTTGATCCTAAGTTTCGGTTTTTTAGAAAAACCGAACCAAAGTTCATAAAACTTTGAATTTAAACTAAAGATTACCTCAAATCTCTGTAGTTTGTTGATGTTGGATGATTGTTGTAACTCCTATTGTGTTTAATCTTCAATTTAATACATAATTCATGAACAATTTTGATGAATTCTTGAGAAACCGAATGTAGAGAGAGAAGGAAGAGAGAGAGTGTGTGAATCTTTTAACTTGTGATAATGACAATTAAGTCATAAATTTTGGATTTTATATATTTACTTTGATAAATACTCATTTAGTCCCCCTACACTTTTGTTATTTTACATCTCTTTTATTTTTATCATTTAATAATTTGTAACATTTAACGAATTTATAAAATCAATATAATTTAATAAAAAATTTCATACTTAATTAAATTACAAAACAGATAATGTAATAAAATTTACATTATTGGATCAAATATAGGAATTAAGGTTTAGTTAAAGACTAGGTTGTTATAGAATGGGCTCCATCACGCACAAACTTCGTCCCCGAAATTAGCTATGTTCGAACAGACTTGGATATGTTGCTTTCATGACATCTCTCGATTCCCAAGACTGATGCGAACCCTTGTCGTGTTTCCACTAGACGAGAACCATCTGTATTTCCTTATTGTAAAGCTTTTTGGTCTTCGAGTCCAGAATAGATTCTGGCTCTTCAACCACTCGAAGCTTTTCATCAATTTGCAGATTAACGTGTGGTATCTGCACTTCTCTTTCATCTGCTAGACTCTTTCTCAATTGACTAACATGGAATACAGGATGTATTCCCGCTAGGTCTGGTGGCAATTCAAGACGATAGGATTGATTCCCTATCTTTTCAACAATCTTGAACGAGCCAATAAATCTCGGAGCTAGCTTGTTTCGCTTTATGAATCTTACCACATTCTTCATTGGGGATACTTTCAGCATCACCCAATCATTAACTGCAAAACTGATTATTCTATGCCGATTATCGTAATATGACTTCTGTCTGCTTTGAGGTTCAAGTATATTCCTTCTGACAAGTTGAATCTTCTCATGAGTCAACTGTAGAAGGGCAGGACCCGCTAAAGGCGATTCACCTGTTTCGCGTCAACAGGTGGGAGTTCTGCACTTTCGTCCATATAGAGCTTCAATAGGAGCCATCTTGATCGTTGAATAATAACTGTTATTATATGATAATTCGACCAGAGGCAAGTGGTCATCCCAATTACCACCCAGATCAAGAACGCAGGCACGGAGCATATCTTCAAGAGTAAGGATAGTACGTTCACTTTGGCCATCTGCATTAGGGTGATAAGCAGTACTCATAGAGATTCGAGTACCCATCCCTTCTTGCAACGCTTTCCTGAATCTTGAAGTGAAACGACTATCACGATCAGAGACGATAGATTTCGGCACACCATGACGAGAGCTGAACTCTGTGATATACATCTGTGCTAATCTATCAAGAGAATATGTCTCTTTCATCGGTATGAAATGAGCTGACTTTGTTAATCGATCCACGACTACGCAGATGGAGTCATGCTGTCTCTTGGTTTTAAGCAATTTCGTGACGAAGTTCATGGTTATATGCTCCCACTTCCACTCAGGAACTGGCAGTGGTTGCATATCCCCGAAGGGTTTCTGATGTTCTGCCTTAACCATCTGACAGACTCTGCAGGTTTCAACATATTGACCGATGTCCTTTTTCATTCCTGGCCACCAGTAATCAGCTTTCAGATCAAAGTACATCTTTGAGCTGCCAGGATGAATAGATAATTTGGACTGATGGGCTTCGGATAGAAGAGTGTTGCGAATAGAACCATACTTAGGAATCCAGATGCGGTTTCCCTTGAGACATTGAAGCCCCAAATGATTCATAGATAAGAATTGTAATTGCCCTTTAAGATCTTCAGAACAGAGATTCTCTTCCTTAAATGCTTCGACTTGAGCAGATCTTATGTCTTCGATAAGATTAGAAGAAAATACAACGGAAGTCAGGGCATAGCAACACTTTTCAGGATAGACTTTTCTACTCAAAGCATCCGAGACCACATTAGCTTTGCCGGGATGATACAGGATCTCGCAATCATAGTCCTTGATAAGCTCCAAGGACCGACGCTGTTTCATGTTTAGATCCTTTTGAGTAAATAGATGTTTGAGACTTTTATGGTCAGTGTATAACTGACACTTAGTCCCATAAAGATAGTGCCACCAGATTTTCAATGCAAAGGTAACGGCAGCCAACTCAAGGTCATGAGTTGGTGCGCTTTTCTCATAGTCTTTCAATTGCCTTGAATCATAGGCAATTAGGGGTGTTATCGGGACCAAACCCGGACCGAACCGGACCGAACCCGGTTAGGACCGAACCCGAATGAAGCAAATTTATAAAACCGAGGACCGGACCATTTGAATATTCTTGGTCCCGGTTCGGTCCCGGTCCCGGTTCAGGGTATTCGGGAAACACCCGGTAGGACCAAACTAAAATCACTTTTTTTTTGGAATAGCAACTATAAATCACATAACAAAGTAAAAGAAACATCCATGATATTTAATGTACAAACATTCAAAAAAACAATAACAAACCAACCAAAAGTTTTAAATTTTGACAACCATTCAAAAAACCGAACCAAGTCAATAACGAAAAAAAACACATCGATCGCCCTTTATTTTTTTCCTTTTCCATCGGGGTCGCGTATTGCTTCTTCAATCTCTACAAAAAAAAACAATAAAGTTAGTATATATTATATAATGTTTGATTTCTAAAAAAATATATGGTTTTACCCAATGCGATGTCATCGTATTTCAAAATGTCGTCAATATCATCTATTATTTGTTTCCTTGACTTTCGAACCCAATCTTGTGTGCATACTAACGCCTCCACAATTGAAGGTGACAAACTTGTCCGATACGGATCGAGTACACGACCACTAGTGCTAAAGGCGGACTCGGATGCCACGGTCGAGATTTGGATTGCCAAGATATCTGTCAACAAATTGCAAAAAAGTATAAGTCTAGTTTCTTTAGTATATACAAACATAAAATTTATTTACCTTTAGCCATTCGAGAAACAAGTGGGAACCGTTCAGCGTTCTTTTGCCACCACTTTAAAATGTCAAAATCTTTTGTGTAAGTGATATTTCGCTCACTTAAATACCTTTTCAACTTGGTATCCATTGAAACCGAGTTGTTGTCTTCTACATTTAGGAAGTCTCCTAAAATGTCATTTCCTTCGTCACAAGGCAACACGTCATCATTCTTTTCTTCTTGTGATGAGTCATTCACATCGAATGCTTCTTTGTATCGCATAAAAAAATTCTCGAACTTCTTTTCAACATCACGAAGCATATCACTTGCCTTCGTATCAATATCCGACTCTGACATCCTCATATCTTCCGATACCGTGTACTTAACAAGAGTTTTAAACGCATGCTTCAAAAATGTGGACTTCATCCGTGGATCCAAGAAGACCGCAAAATACATATAATCATTTAAGTTTTCTAATTTACCCCAATATTTATCAAACTTCTTCCTCATCTCAATACCCATTAACAAAAAGTTCGGTTTTATTGCCCACTCTCGTAGATGTTTGTCCACATCTAATATTT
The DNA here is from genome assembly GCA_020465985.1 of Centrapalus pauciflorus. NCBI lineage: Eukaryota > Viridiplantae > Streptophyta > Magnoliopsida > Asterales > Asteraceae > Centrapalus > Centrapalus pauciflorus. The sequence continues at coordinate 90,534 of JAANYP010004331.1, forward strand.
CTTGGAAAAAAACATGGGACAATGGCTTTGTGGAAGCCGATACGATATCCGTTTTCATCTTAAATTTCTCCAAAAACGACACCATGCTTTTGCAAATGTTGAAATCCATGGTTTTCGGAACTCCACTTATTTCCCGTCCAAAAGAAATATCTACAACAAAAAATATAAGTTACAATATACAATTAAAAAAGCAACCGACCTAAAAAAACTATAATAATTATAATTATGGAGAAATCTACAAAGTAAAAAAACGAGTACCTTCAAGTTCGTATTTTATGAAGACGTCTTGTAGCTCTACGGCGATTTTCAACATTTCGTATGTCGAATTCCACCGTGTTGGACAATCCCCACACAAAAACTTCTTTGATTGGACTCCACATTCTTTCATACAATGTTTAAACTTTGCTATCCGTTGAGTAGATAGCCTTATATGTCTAACCGCTTTTTGAATACACTCCACGTGGTAGTTTTGTTCTTTTAAGCCTTCTTTCACAATTAGATTCAATATGTGGGCCATGCATCGAATTTGAAAGTTTTTTCCATCCTCATACATATTTGGCAACTTTTTTATTAAAAACTCGATGGCTTTGTCATTCGAGGACGCGTTATCAACCGTCATGGTCATAACGTTTTTTATCCCCCACCCATGAATACAATCTAATAACAACCGACCTATATCCTCTCCCCTATGACTTTCAATTACCCGAAAGTTTATAATTCGCTTGTGCATTACCCAGTTTTCATCTATAAAATGTGTCGTGACAACCATGTAATTTATTCTTTGACAAGAAGAAGTCCAAGTATCCGTTGTTAAGTGGATTTTGTTACTTGGATTGCTTAAAAAATAATATAATTTTGCTCTTTCTTCAACATAAAACTTTCCGACATCTTTACTAACTTTTTGACGTGAAGGTAAGATAAACCTACCGTTAAGAGCGTTAGTGTACTCAACAAAGGCCTCATTTTCTACAAACTTAAAGGGTAGCTCACCAACTATAAACAAGTTAAGCAACGCCTTTTTTATCCTACCCTCATCATGTTTCCAAGTCATGACACTACTATCCTCCACACAAGTACCTTTTTTAAATTGCAAAGTGGTTTGTTGGATGTTATCCGGATTTTGTTTGCATTTCGATACATGTTTTTTTAAACTAGACGTCCCGTTACGGTTGGTATCCGCTTTAAGAATTGTGAAACAATACTTACATTTTGCATTTTTTCGTTTCACCCCATCATCCTCTTCAATCCAGATTTCATCAAAATGTTTCCAACTTTCGGCTCGAGTCTTTCCAGCATTTGATGGTATTTTTCTTTTATTAGGTGTTGGATTTTCTACTTTCTCATGATCTGACTCGTCATTTACATTCACTGTGTTTCGAGGAGTCTCGTCAATATATTCATCATCTACCTAAAGAAAAACAACTATAAATTAGGTGGCAGACTTTAAGCTGTTTGATGTACCCTAAATCAAATGAATTAGCCCATGTTTTATCACTTTTTAGTAAGGAGCAGGACCATGTTTTGAGATTCATGGATAATAATGGAGCAGAGCAGGTTAGGTAACAGTGTAACAGGGTTGAAGAATTAGAAACCAGAAAGGAATACTCAGCCTCTCAAGTTTTACAAACATGGTTATATCAACTAGCTAGCAACAAGTATTAGAATTACAAATATATAGTTTAAAGTGTTTGATTTGTATTCATTAATAAGTCAAACACCCTCTAAAAGACACAAAGGGAAAATAAAAATTAATGAAAATAAATTATGAAAAAATATAATAGGATTAATTCTAAATACAAATAATTACTTATTAATAAATATAATTCAAACACTTTAAATTAATTATTTATATTATTTTTACGACATATTAATTTAATAAAGTTTTTCATCAAATCATACCACATCTAAAAAGTGATAAAACATGGTCCTGCTCTTTACTTACCAGTCAAACAGCAAACACCCCCCTAAACCAAAGTGACATGTTTATATTCTAATGTTATTGATTATGTTGTCTACAATATGATCAAGATTATTTTCCTGGTAGGAGGAAAAGAGGGAAAGATTATAAAGAAGGAATGGTAAGCTGGACTTTGTCATATCAATTATAATAATGCAAGTTATATGGATGATCTGATAGTTTCTTATGTATTTTACCTATTCTTCTTCTGCAGTATGAGCTACCATTTTACTACCCGGGACAATTAAGTTTATTCTTTCCACTTATATAGTAGATAACTTGATCTCAAGTCCTATATATCCTTTTACCGCCATTTGTAACGGCTCGCCATTCAGTGATGTTCTAGTCACCAGGTCTTGTGAGGACGATGGCTTTTAGTAGTGCACATATTTAGTTGTTTGAAGTGCTTCCAGTTTTTGGCTGTTAGATTGGAAACCTTCCTACCATTAAATACATATGGTCAATCTCACCTATGACACAAGAGGGCAACCTAGCTGTTACAGATGGTCAATCTCACCATGTAAAGATTGGAACTCATATTCCCCTCTTAACAAATCTAGCAGGACTGAAGCAGTTAAGAGCAACAATGCTAGCATATACAAATGCATATTCAACAGGAATACATACACAGATTAATACATAACAAAATTAGCAAGAATAAAGACTAACTTGAGTATCTTCATCCATGAGATCAACCCAATTTGCCTTTGATCTTGTGCCTTGACCTTCACCTTCAACCATTGTTGTAAACTTGCAAAGCTAAAACAGTGGCAGGTAAAAGCAGTAGCTAAATATCTTTGTTTCTGTAAATATAAGTAAATTATATTGAAGAATGGCTTCATTTGATCAAAAGGTAGCGATGGCCAAGCGCTGTTCTCATGATAATATTAATTACTATGTGTAAATTAAATGCATTTTTAATTTAATTAGATTAGTGATTGTATAAAATGTATTAATTTAAACATTGGTTTGTGGCATGCAGAGGGTGTAGTTGCAGGAGCTAAAGCAGCAGTCTTAGCCACCATTGCCACTGTTATTCCCACTGTATATATATATTAATCACCCCACTATATATATATATATATATATATATATATATATATATATATATATATATATATATATATATATATCTTAATTTACAAATTATTCAGGAACTGATCGAGTATATATATGATATGATTAATAAGTATATATATGATGATATATGTAAAAAAATTGGTTGCAGGTGGCAAGTGCAAGAATGGTGCCATAGGCAAAGGCTCATCTTAACCACACAATACTCATCCATGAATTAAACAGTGCACCTTAATTAATTCATCTATCTATTGTAACTTAATATGTTTCTCAACATTTCAACAACTTTATTAGCTTCTTCTTATTATGTAAGTACTCTTATATTATATAATAGGGAATATATAATGCATAAATTTTGGTTTCTACTTCTAGCTAATCGATCAACTAGTTAGTATTAGTTGCTCCATCCATCACTTTTTAAATTATTTTCTATCTTAAAAGAATCGATCGATCATGAGGCTTTTTCAAATTTCTTTTTAATTTCTAGCTACAAACACAGACTTCAAGTCTATCATTGAGAAATTAAAAAAGACACTGTAGTACGTACTAGCAAAAAGATAGTGTAGTACCTGGGTGCTGAAATTGTCTGCTTGGATCCCAAGATATCGATGATGACTCTGTTCGAGACTTTGAGTATGATTGGCAGCCAGGGAAAATCCCAAAATATCGATGATGAACAGACTCTGTTGGAGACTTTGAGTTTGAAATTTTGAATCTCAGATACTCTGATATGAATCGAAACGTTGCTAGGTTTTATAGAAAATGAACTTAGAAATCGATTTGCTAGGTTTTATAGAAGATGAAATTGGGAATACCTCATACTTATACTTTGAATCTCTGATAGTCTCTTATGAATTGAACATTGGAGACATTGAGTTTGAGCCCTGTCAATCCACACGCTGGCACGATTCCCACCGGCCTCTGCCCAGTCGTCCGTAAACTGAAGAGTCGGTGACTCTTCGTTTCCATTGTCCATCCTCTTCGTCTTCCAGAATCCAATGTTCCAGAGTGAAACACAAGAAAGGTAGAAACTAGAAAGTGTGGGTTTAGACGTTCTGTTCCGGTTAATTCCTGAACCCGGTCGGACCGAACCCGGTTAGGACCGAACCCGAACGAAGCAAAAAATTGAAACTGAGGACCGGACCATTTCTTAACAAACGGTCCTATTCGGTACTGGTACCGGTTCGGTTCGGGAAATTGGTCCGGATAAAACACCCCTATAGGCAATGACTTTTCCCCTTTGCATGAGGACACAACCTAAGCCAGTACCAGATGCTTCGATATAAACGACGAAGTCATCATTGCCTTCTGGTAAGGCTAGGATTGGCGCTTGAATCAGATTCTGCTTCAGAGTCTCAAATGCTTCTTGTTGTTTATCAGCCCATATGAAAGGTGTATTCTTTCGTGTTAGCATTGTGAGCGGCACAACAATCTTCGAGAAGTCCTTAATGAATCGCAGATAGTAACCGGCCAATCTAAGGAAACTTCGGATTTCGGAGGCATTGCGAGGTGTTCGCCATTTCTGAACAGCCTCGACTTTAGACGGATCAACTGAGATACCTTCGCCAGATACAACATGGCTAAGGAATTGGATCTATAAAATAACAAGGAAGGATTTCAAGTTTTTTATTCAATCAAAGAACGCTTAGGAAATAGCTCGAGACAATATAAGATTATACCTGTCTAAGCCAGAATTCACACTTGGGCAAATTTTGCGTACAGTCTTTCTTTTCTCAATAACTCTAGCAATTGACATAGATGATTAACATGATCAGCCTCCGTTTTGGAATAAATCACGATATTGTCTATGAATACGATAACTGACTTATCCAGCATTGGCCTGCACACACGATTCATGAGATCCATGAACTCCGCTGGTGCATTTGTCAGACCGAAAGGCATTACGAGAAATTCGTATTGACCATATCTCGTTTGGAAGGCTGTCTTTGGAATATCCTCATCTTTAACTTTCAACTGATGATACCCAGAACGAAGATCGATTTTAGAGAAGTAGCTTGCTCCTTGTAACTGATCAAATAGATCATCAATCCTGGGTAGAGTATATTTATTCTTGATAGTGACTTTGTTCAACTCACGGTAGTCGATGCACATACGGAGAATTCCGTCTTTCTTTTTAACAAATAAGACAGGTGCACCCCACGGAGATGAACTAGGTCGGATAAAACCTTTCTCTAACAGATCTTGCAATTTCTTTGACATTTCTTGCATTTCTGCAGGCGCAAGTCTGTAGGGAGCTTTAGCGATGGGAGCCGCACCAGGAACTAAGTCAATGCCGAACTCAACTTGACGTTCCGGTGGCACTCCAGAAAAATCATCGGGAAATACGTCTGGGAACTCACAGACGACAGGAATATCAGATACAGATTTCTTATTGGCTTCAGAGGCGGATTCAGACGAGATATAACACAAGTAGGATTCGTGACCCTTGGATAGATATTTACGTGCTTTCTCAATAGAAATGAAGCAGTGAGTACCTTTTCGCTTGTCGCCTTTTATTTCTAACACTTGGTCGTCTGAAGTCTTGATCTTTATAATTCGGCGGTTGCAAACAATCGTAGCTTCATTATTCATTAGCCAGTCCATGCCGATGATGACGTCAAACTCTTTCAATGGAATCGGGAAAAGATCGAGGTTGAACACTATGTTATTGACAAGCAGAGTGCAATTACGGTATACGGAATCAGCCATAACATAATTGTTACTGGCCGTCTCAATATCAAGTATGACAGGAAGCTTTGATGGAGATTTAGATAATCTTTGCGCAAAAGAAGTTGAAATATATGAATGACTTGCTCCGGAATCAAATAGCACACGAGCAGGTATCGAATTCAGTAAGAACGTACCGGTAACCACATCTGGGGTTTCTTTCGCTTCCTCCGCTGTTATCTGGAATGCGCGAGTCCTTGTAGTTGGAGTTGTAGCTGAATTTTTCATTGTACAACCTCCAACTGATGATTGCGATTGACCTCGTTGTCCACTACGACACTGATACACGAAGTGTCCGCGCATTCCGCACTTTGCACATCCAAGTCCTCGCTGGGGGCATTCTTCACTGCTGTGGCCAATTCTGCCACATGCATAACAGGTTATATCATCGGGATTGCACATTCCCGTGTGTGATTTCCTACATCTTTTTCAATATCGGGGTTCATTCGTTAGAGAATAGGCTTGAGCTTTCTGAGGCGAGCTGTATTGCTGAGATTGTTGGGATTGTTAGGATTGGGAATTGTTTGGCTTAAAAATCTGCCAAATCTTTGCTTCTTTAGAGGAGAAGGACATGTCGGGTTCGTTGATGGAGCATAGAGTTCATCACCATACTCTAGGTATCCCCTCTCGATCTGTCTTGCAGCCTCAACCATTTCTAGGTAACTCTTATACTTTATCGCGCTCATTGGGTGTCGATATCTTGGGTTAAGCCCTCCGCGGAATCGGTTCATCTTTCTTTCTTCAGTGGCTACTTGATACGAAGAATAGCCACAAAGCCGCGAGAATTCATGCTCGTACTCATCAACAGTCTTGGTTCCCTGAGTTAACTGCATCAATTGAACCTCCATCTTGTCTTTTTTATCAACAGGACAATATTTTGCGTTGAACATATCTAGGAATTGATCCCATTCCAAGGTCTGAATAACCTCTTCGCCATAAATACTTCTCTGGGTTTTCCTCCAGGCACGGGCAGCACCGACGAACAGAGGAGATGCATAGCTTACTTTCTTTGATTCTAAACAATCAGATATCCTGAAGATTTCTTCAGTGTGACAAATCCAATCCATCGCCTGAATTGGATTGACTGTACCCTCAAAGTTCAGGGCACCGTTAGCTTTGAAATCTTTGAACTTACAGCCTTTCGGCTGTTCAATTTGGGTTTCAGGGTTCGAGTTATCAGAATCAGATTCATTATTCTGGACTTGTTTATCTTTTCTCTTATTCTTTTTATCAACACGTCTTTTTTGCTTCAGCCTCATCTCTAGCTTGAAGCTGTTCTTGCATATTCTTATTTTGTTGTTCAGAATGTTGTGCTAATAGTTGTTGCATCATTTCAAACATTTGCTTGGGGATCATGTTGTCGGGAATGTCACCTGATCCTGACATCTTTTACTGAAAATTTAAAAATCATTTAACTATCAGTTTATAGACATTGATCTATGTACCCTTTTTCCCATCCTAATAGTCTGTAGATCCTATCTCAGTTCAAACCACCTAAATGATTGATACATATGTATTGCTTCAGTTTGAGACCAAGTACTATTCACATAATATTTGATTCACTCAAACTATGGGCTCTGATACCATCCTGTGAAGACCTCCCCTGACGGGGCAGTCCTCAGAGTCTAGGTCCCATATCTTGCAACACGATATCAATCATAACTAAGATAGAGTAATTATATTGCGGAATTGAAATTACAAGTACAAACATTAGGATTAAGTTTAATACAGTTTACAGTTTTCAAATTAAACTTATAAAGGGAACAAGTCTAATCTAATTCATGTCATCATACAATCAAGATAAATCTACCCAGACCACCACATTATCATCTTCCAATTAGTACCAAAAGGGTTTGCTGAGTAAAGATCTATGAAAACTTCTGTCTTGATCTTGTAAGACCTAAGTACTAGGTCCAGCGGGTGACTTTCCTTTATCTTTTCCTGCAAAAACTGTAAGCAACATCTGTAAGCAAAGCTTAGTGAGAATATAGATTTTCAGATTCCGTGCATTATCAAGCGGATCATGGGTCTAGCGTGATATATCATGACTGCTGCTACAACCACTCATGATTGAGACATGGTAGTCATAGAGTCGGATGATGTTCAAGCCACGCTCACGCTTAAATCGTGGGGATCAGCCACATACTGGGCTAGCTACCAGTAAATCAACATGGTGGAACATCGGAGTATCATACCAAGTTCAATAGAACTGGTGAAATAGCATGGTCTAGAACAATAGACCGTCAAGGCTAATCATCTTAAGCTGAATTGATATGTCAAAGGTGCGAGCAATAGTGAAGCATAAATAATCAATGTCATAATAGCAATAAATCTTATAGCAATATCTGAAATGAACTGTAAATGCAATGTCATAGGAAATGATAATCAAATAGCTATCATGATACACTGGGCATCACCGTACCATGGTGAGCACAGGTCTCAATTCAGCTGATCATATATGAATGTCAAATTAATCTATCATCAACAATATGTCTCAATCGGAAATCGTGCATGTAAGGCTGAATATCTATAACTCACTGGTTCTGGGGTCTTTATCAAGTAGATACAAAATCCACCACCTGAGTTATCCCAGGATTTTATCTTTAATCTTTGTCAGTCTCTTCTCTGGCTTTTCTTTTCAAATCAGTAACCCGCTTTCAATATCTTTTAGATCTTTAAATTCTTTGTTCAGATTTATCTGAACCTGTCCAGAATCACATCATGGTAAGAACATTTTAAGTCTTTATCTTTATCTAATCTGATTCTGATAACTGATAACTCATCAATCATTTTGTTCCTTTTCTTTAAATTCTCAAATGATATATATATATATATATATATATATATATATATATATATGTCATATTACTTCATTTATTAAATTTTCATTATAATTCATGGGTATTGTAATTTTAAAATATCATTTTTCTGTGATAACCAAACATCCGAATTCGGACCTCTGGTTTGGACCATCCGGATTCAGACTAATCCGGACCAGGCACCCGGATTCGGACCGAAGTACCTAATCTGAATTTGGCCATCCGAAACATAAGATCCGAAGTAGTCATCCGAATTGGGACATTTGGGACCGAATTAGGATTATCCGAAAAGGATCATCCGAATTGATTTTTCATCTGAATTAGGGATCGAAAATGGACACCATCCGAATTCGGGTCTCAACCGAATTCGAATCCCATACTCATAATTTTCCTAGATTTTGTTCTTCATGTTCTACAATATGTTCATACGGATTTTTAACAAAAATTCACTAAATCCATATTTATCAACATGCAACTTAATGTAGTGTTATATTATCATATTTAGGATGTTTTTATACAATTTCCCTATCATAAACACATTAATCCGTCCAAGATCGTCCAAAGTTCGACACTTTTCTCATGAACACAATTTTACACAAAATTTCAGATTTTGAACTTATTTGGACGAATTAACCATTGATTTTTGTTTCTATTAGTTCTGTATATTTAGATTCATGATTATCTACTAAAAATTTATACATGCAATACAACAAATTCTTATTTTTGATCCTATGTTTCGGTTTTTTAGAAAAACCGAACCAAAGTTCATAAAACTTCGAATTTAAACTAAAGATTACCTCAAATCTTTGTAGTTTATTGATGTTGGATGATTGTTGTAACTCCTATTGTCTTTAATCTTCAATTTAATACACAATTCATGAACAATTTTGTTGAATTCTTGAGGAACCGAATGTAGAGAGAGAAAGAAGAGAGAGAGTGTGTGTGAATCTTTTAATTTGTGATAATGACAATTAAGTTATAAATTTTGGTTTTTATATATTTACTTTGACAAATACTCATTTAATCCCCCTACACTTTTGTTATTTTTCATCTCTTTTGTTTTTATCATTTAATAATTTGTAACATTTAACTAATTTATAAATCAATATAATTTAATAAAATAATTTCATACTTAATTAAATTACAAAACGGATAATGTAATAAAATTTACATTATTGGATCAAATATAGGAATTAAGGTTCAGTTAAAGACTAGGTTGTTACAAAATGAGAATTACAAATGTGAAGAACACTGAGAGCACTATTCTCAAAACTTGACCTAGCCGTACAAAATCCGTGCAAATGAGTACAACTCCGTACATCAACAGTACCAACTATATACAAGTTCAAAACTATTGACTAATTACAATAAGACCCCTATACTTATTATTTTCATCAACTAAATTAATTTCCAACAAATAGTAAAAGTCATCACTAAAATTTGATTAGTGACCAACTTTAATGACCAAAAACGGGTCACTGATTGGGGTTAATTGACTCTTTCGTTAACGTCCATTAGAGACCAAAATAGTAGTCACTGAGGTAGTACAAGAGACTAAAAAAAGTATTCACTTATATAGTATTAGAGACTAAAACATGTGGTCACTGATCTACTACCAGAGAGCAAATAAAATTGGTCACTAATTTACTACTGAAAACCAAAAAAAGTGGTCACTATCTTACGAATATTAATCAACAATTGGTCACAAAATATCTACTACTTTTTAGTTTGTAATAATTAAAAATATACAAATTAGTAACAACTAAAATCTAAATATTTATCTCATTCACATTAGGTAAAAAGTTTTCATAGATACTAAAAAATATATTACTTAATATTAGTAAAATTATTTCAATACAATCGAGAGAACTAACAAAGATAATATCCACTAACATAATCCAACAGAAATAACATTTACCAAGACAATTCAACAAAAAGAACATTCATCAGGATAATCCAACGAAAATAACATTACAGATGTTTGATGTCTTATATTATGACTATCAAAAGCAATAACCATCCAAGTGCGTGAAATCATGTCTATTTTGTATGCCGATCACTGTAAAAATTATTAAAATAAGGGTCTATTATGAAAAAATCAACATGTTTGCATGTTTTTTGCATTTTCGTCCCTCGATGTTATTTTTTTCCATAAAAGTCCTCAAGTTAGTTGTTTCTTTTTTGTTTAGTGAATCTTGGACATTAGAACCCAGTTTTTTTGGTTTTTAAAAACCCGGTTTACTAATTATAATCGGTTTTTAAAAACCCGGTTTATTAATTATAATCGGGTTCTAATGTCCAAATTTCACTAAACCTCCTCAAGTTAGTTTTTTCTTTTTTGTTTAGTGAAACTTGGACATTAGAACCCAGTTTTTCTGTTATTAAAAACCCGGTTTACTAATTATAAACGGGTTCTAATGTCCTTCTTTCACTAAATCAAAAAGAAAAATTTTTAACTTGAGGACTTTTATGAAAAAAATAACATATAGGAACGAAAACGCAAAAAACGTGAAAACATGTTGGTTTTTTCATAATTGATAGGATTATAATTTTATGAGGTTTTCGGTATCGTTTGAGGCTCTTTTTATGCATCTATGCTTCGTAACTTCCATATTTTTACTCCCAAATTGTGTTTCAGGATCAAGAAGTCAAATGGAAGCAACTCGAAAAAATTCAGCGTGAAACGAGCCGGCGGGGTCGCAGACCTGCGCCACCCTACGCTGCAAAACAGAACTACTTGAAGTCGGAGAGCACTTCCAATGCAGACCGGCATAGCCCAGCTCGTACCCCCAGCACATGGTAGGGCGCAAGCCTACGCTCATGTGGCGTGAAAACCCTACAGATGCGTTTTTAGTCCAAAAATCCTAATTTTCATCACCTCTATAAATCGAGGTCAATCGTTGTCATTTTGAGGGGTCAGAAAATATTAAAAAGAGAGGCGAAGCCCTGCTGGAATTGACTCACGAGCTGAATATGAAGAAGATGGAGTGCAAACGTCCGAGCCTACAATGGTTCTTACAATCATTCTTGGTGAAGAACGTATGATGAGCGGTAAAACCACCATAACCGTTTGCGGAGGATCTACGACTAAGTTTTACTTACTTGAATGTCATTTTATGTATTGATGTGTTTTAAGTTTCTTGAATATTTTGTGTTATGCAAATGATATACATTTGGTTTCGATTATGAGTAAATAGTTTAGTTGGTAAAAGCAAAATAGTTCATAGTGATATTATTATGTGTGCCGAGTCCATTAGTTTAGGGATTTAGACAAGTAATGTATATTCCAAACAGATCACTCATTTCACAATTTAATTTGCTTTGTCAATCAATTTGATAGTTGCGCGTTGTTGTTTAAGTTATACTTTAGTCGTAATCAATATTCCAAACAAATCACTCATTTCACAATTTAATCGCTTTTAATAAACTTAAGAAACTAGCAATTTACCCTAAGTCACATACGCACTCCCTGCGGATTTGACCCTTACTTCTCTACGCTAATAGTTAGATTTAAGGTTATTTCTACGGGCCACAACGACAGCTCGTCAGATTTTTGGTGCCGTTGCCGGGGAGTGGTAACACTAGTTAGGGCTAGAAGTTAGTTTTGGCCTAATTTTAATTTTAAGTACTTTAGTTTAATTATTTATAATCCTTAATTCCTATTAATAATAACATAAAAAAATAAATAAATAAATAATTTTTTTTCCAAAAAGGTAATTGTAGTTCTCTACTTTACCACCAAAAATATAATTAGTTTAATTAAATAATTTAATTTAAGGTTTTAGTAGTTTATGCTCACACGTCGATCGGCCAGAGGATTGCCGCTACAATTCGAAACTGAAATCGAAAAAGTAGCTAAATCTCACTGAAGGACGACAGCGAGCAAGAGGAGAATTAATCACGGAGAATTCAAGCGATCAACGGAGGCACGCGGAGGACGACAGCGAGCAAGAGGAAGAGATTCCCACTTTCGAGGGTCCAATTTCACCAAGAAATCGCGAGGAAGAAGAACCGGAGTGTATAGCTGTTAGGATGGGTGAACATGCGAGAAGGACGGTTGAGTCACATTACCACCCTGGTGATGTGTGAAACACCCCGTTCTAATAATGCGGCATTTTTACTAAAATTCTGCAACATAAACCTTAAACCCAATATAATAGAAGTATTCTAAGTTCAAACCAAGAATTTAGTGCATAATAAACTAAAATCATAACATTCATAGTACGCAACAATAAATTATCAGTTATTACAACACACCCGAAATTCCAGGGATCTACCCATCCTAATTAAAAATTCGGCAATAATAACAAAAGGAGCGGATGTCTATCTGATACCACGAGTCCTCAAACTCTTGACCCTGAAGCTGGTGCTTTCCCCTTATTAGCTAAACCTGAAACATTGTCCCCACAACCGGGGTAAGCCGTTGCCTAGCTTGTGACATATTTAATAGCACAAATAAACATGAATAACATGGATGATACAATTATCGGCAGAAAGTCAACATGTGTAGCACCCGGCCTTCCCAGCTGTGCGTCCACGAATAGGTAGTCTGTGTAGCATCCGACCTTCCCAGCAATGCATACACAATAACACAACTTGCGGCACTCCCGACTTACAGCGTATAAAAATAACATGAAGCCACACGGGCATGCAATCATCACATAAATACACAGTATGCATACCGGGGGTAAGGGTTATAATATAGCAGCTCATGGTGATGAAAAGAATATCAGATAACAAAGGAAACATGGCAGTGAAATTGAACAGCATGGTAAAAGAAATGAAACAGATAACCAGTACAAACATATTATAAATGATCATTCATGGAATTTAATCAATTACTCACAATGCTTGCAATCCCTACTCGCCAAGCGACTAATCAATATCAGCTGTACCACTATTGATGGTTACCCATCTCGATCAAATCACTAGAATCCTATTTACAAAGTACATTGCCTAATTATCAATATTCTTAACTCTAACATTTTCCAAATCCGTTTTCTCTTTAATTAATTAAAGTTCAATGACTAATTCAATAACTATCGATTAAGATCGAAATATATAGTTATTAAGCCAATATAAAGCGTACAGGTTAAATGATAATTTAATTATTATAAGTAGATACCCTTTTATATATATATATATATATATATATATATATATATATATATATATATATATATATATATATATATATATATATATATATATATATATATATATATATATATATATATATATATATATATATATATATAGGGTTGGGATCATTGCAGAACCTTAATTTAGTGCAGAACTATAGAACCAATCTAAACCATTGGATTATTAAATAACACTAGGGATAAGATGGTAATTATGCAATTAACATTGAATTAATAGTAGCCTACCAAGTTTGACTTCCCACTTTGACCATTTTTTGACTCTTTTAATATCGAAGGTACATGCAGTGTTGAATAAACTCGTTTAGATTACCTTTATTGACAACCCAAAATCCACAACCCAACTAATACATTTAATTAGGCCCTAAACAGAATTAAATAAATAATCTTAATAACCCTATTACTAAATCCATTTTAAAAAAAAAATATTTTGTGACGTACAATTGATGAAAATGAAATATACTCTCATCAATTTCATTTTTTTTTTTTTTTGCAGCCCACAAGGCCACAAGGAATGAAACTAGAAGTAGCCCAATAAATTATCTAAATGTTCAAGACTAACCTAATTAAGATGTAGCCCACCCCTCAATTTATAGCCCAAAACTCTAGTCTAACCCTAAAATACCCAACTGGTTTTAATAAAAGAAAAATAAAGTCACTGCATTCCTACCCTTTCAGCTGAGAACAAAGGGAAAGACAGACACCCGATCGACCATCGGCGCCGGTGCCGGCGCATGCACTGCCTCCTCCTTCGGCCGAAACCCACACAACTCACACACACATCTATCTCTACTCTCTAATCCCATTAATCAACCCAAATAAATCAAGAGATTCAAATCTATCATCTTCTCCAACTTTCATGGAAACCCATCAAATGAATTCTATATCCGAAATTAAAGTTCTAGAATCCTTTTAATATGATTGGTAATCATGTTTGTATTGATTTTTATATATATTTTCGGATTTAGATACCATACCCATTATTTCACCATTGTTATGCATTTGAAGCTTTTAAACTTAGAAGTGAAGAAAAAATGATATACTATCCTTTTATATAATATAATTTCAGATTGTACACCAGTATGAATTTCCTTTCATTGATTAAAACACTCATTAATCATTTAGAAAGAATGAAATAAATGAAGATTTATGGTATTACCTCAAGAATGAAGGTGGTGGTGAGCTTCTTCTTGATTTCTTCAAAAAATTTCCACACCCTCTACTTCGAAATTAAAAATGAAAACCCAGATTTAAGTGTTCTTGATATTGAAAAGTGAATGAATTTATAAATGGATATACATGTGTGTGTGTGTGTGTATATATATATATACACACACACACACAGACACACACACAACACATAGATAGAGAGAGAGAGAGAGAGAGAGAGAGAGTTTGATGATGATGATGATGTTAACGATGATAATGCACCCATGCAAGAAAACCCTCACCCTCACCCACAATAATGTTTTGATTCTCACGATTAGTAGTTAGTTTTTTTTTCCTTTTATTTTAACTTTTCACCTTTGTTTAAATACATTCCATATGTCCAAACATATATCAATTATTTATTTATTTATTGATCTCTAGCATGAATTTTTTTTTCCTTTTTACATACATATATGTATTCATAGTTATTTATTAATTAAAATCCTAATTCTTAGACCTATACAATCCAACATTTAAATGTCAACATTCGAATTTAATAACTTAAATCCAATTTTCTCGAATTAATTAATTTGATTGCGTGATTCAAAATAGTTACCTTAAGGGTTTGCGGGTGTTACAATGTGCCCGACCCTTCTCCTATTCGATACCTTGAAAATGAGAATCCGAAGTTCGTCCTCAACCTCTTCAAATTCTTCGTATTTTCCGAGGGATGCCAAGTGAGAAACCTTTTGAGCATTTAGTTGAGTTTACGGCTATTGGTAAAGGAAATCATGTTTGAGGTATAACCAACGACGGTTTAAAACTTCAACTATTCTCTTTCTCGTTAAAAGAGAAAGCTAAGAATTGGTTTGTGTCGCTACCTACCAATAGCATCACAACATGGGATCAAATGAAGCGTGAATTTCTCCATGAATATTATCCCATAAGTAAACCACTGAGAAAAGAAAGGAAATTACCGGGTTCAAGCAAAAACCAGGTGAACAATTCTACGACGCATTTGATCGTATGAATGAATTATTGAGAGCATATCCCCATCACGAAGTGCCTAAATGGATGCTTATTAAAACATCCTTTGATGGTGTGAGTCAAGAGAGTCGCAACATGATCATTACTGCTACTGTTAGTAGATTGTCTGTGTAATTACAAAGTTCAAGCTGTTAGTTGAAGAAGTTCGAGCTGCTAGTTCAAAATTTCAAGCTGCCAGTGTTCAAACTCAAGCTGCTCAACAGATAGACTTCAAGCTGCTCAACAGCTCAGTAAACAGAAAGTGCTGAAATTCAGGAAAAGATATATTCGATGATTCAAGCATATCTACTATCAGAGAAATCAGAGTTTCTCAAGGAAACAAATCAGAAGGCATTATAAATATACATAGAATAGGTTTTCAATTAAAATGCTGCACGTACAAGTTTGTATTTCAAATTGTAATTGATTTTCTGATTAAGTTTTCATAAGCCTCTAAGGTTGTAAAACCCTAAGAACAATATGTGTTCTTCGTCTAATCAAACAGATTAAAGGTTATTGTAATCATTGAGTTTGGCAATACAAGTGATTGATTGATTATATTTATTTGTTATTTGTTTTGAAAGCTTTTCTTAAAACAGTTAAGTGTTATTCCACAAACTTCTTAATTGGACTTTGATTCAATACAAGGTTATTGGTTTATACTCTGATTGATTCAAACCAGTTAATCTTAGGTAGTAATTTTGATCTTGACAAGTGGTATCAGAGCCACAGGTCTTTCTTTGTTTTCAAAGTCAGAAGCTTTCTTTTAAAATTTTTAATTTTCTGCAATGGAATTTGATAATAGCAGTAGTGGATCTGGGCAAGGACTCAAAGTGCCTATGCTCAAACCCACTGAGTTTGAGATGTGGAAACTCAGGATTCAACAGCACATTAAATTTATTGATTATGCCATATGGGAAGCTGTTGAATTTCCTCCTGTAGTTGATCCTGAAATTGATGCTGAGGGCAAACCCATAAAAACTCCTCCAAAAACTGAACTTGAAAAATAGTCTAGAATGAATGAAGTAAAAGCTCTTACACTTTTACAGATAGCCATTCCTAATGCTTATCCACATCAGTTTAAAAAGTTTTACACTGCTCATTCTCTTTGGATTGCCTTAGAGAAAAGATTTGCTGGCAATGCTAGCACCAAGAGAAATCAAACGGATCTTTTAAAATAGCAGTACGAAAACTTTTCTGGTGGCAAGAATGAAAACCTTACTCAAATCTTTGACAGGTTTAACAAACTGATAGGTGAGTTGGAGAGTGTCAAAGTCAGCTTGGATCAAGATGAAGTCAACAGAAAATTCCTTAGATCCCTTGGTGATGAGTGGACAGTCTATGCTGCCCACTGGAGAACCAATGACACTCTTGATGAAATAGAGTTGGATGACCTGTATAACAGTCTGAGGGTGTTTGAAACTGAGATTGAAACTAAAAAGAAATCCTTTTCTTATAATCATAACACTGCTCTGCTGTCATCAGCATTAACTGATAAATCTAACTGTTGTGATTCCTTTTCAGGTTTTGATGCTAACTCTACTAAAGTTCATTATGAAGCCTTTGTTGCTAATGATGGACTGTTTGCTCTAAATACTGAAGATTTAGAACAAATCAATCCAGATGATCTAGAAGAGATGGACTTGAAATGGCAGCATGCAATGCTGACTATGAAGGCTAAAAGGTTTCTGAAAAGAACTGGCAGATCCAACTTCCAAGCCAGATCAGAAGGCAAACCAGCTTTTGATAAATCAAGAGTTGAATGCTTTAAATGCCACAAGATTGGACACTTTGCCAGAGAATGCAGATCTCAAGGTCAGCAGCCACCAAGATCACAGCAAACTACTCAAGTTTCATCATCACAAGCACTTGTGTCTCAAAAAGACAATGTGTTTGACTGGAGTGATCAGACAGAGGAAGAGTTTCAAAATCAAGCTCTCATGGCAGAAACATCAAGTGTCACCTCCACTGAACTACTATCTGAGGTAAATGCTAAACTCTGCTATCAAACATGCAAAAATATGGTTAAAAAGTACAGAGATCATAATGAGAGCATGTGCAAAACTCTAGCTAAGATGGAAGAAAGGAGATATGAGTACATGCAGGCCATAGAAGATCTTCAAAAACAGATAAATGACTATAAGGATAATGAGATTCAAATGGGGCATGATAGAACATATCATGAGTGGGAGAAAAAGGAGCTGAATAAGAAAATAGAGTCCCTAAATAAGAAATTAGATGAGGCTGAACAAAAGGTGTTAGAAGCTAACAAGAAAATAGAATCTGTCAATATAGATCTAGGAAACTTCAAATTGGCAAATCAAAAGCTAGAACACCTAATGGAAGTTCAATTTAAAGATAGGGTAAAATCTCAGCTCAATCCCAAAGAAGGTATAGGATACAGAGCCACTCCACCTCCATACAACGACAAATACATTCATCCCATGAGTGGAGTTGCTGATAGACTTGTTAATGAACTATTAGATGAGTCTATGACCACTGTAGATCCTATCCTTGAAAACAGTCCTGAATCTAAAGAAGATCTGATTCCACATGAAGACTGTGAGTGCAAAGAAGTTGAGAAAGAACACAAAATAATGAGTGCACCTTTAGAAGCCCCTACCCCCAGTAAGAAAGGAAAAGAGAAGATGAGTGTATGCAATGCTGCTCCACATGTTTTTGTACCTTCTAACTGTAACAGTGCATCTTCTTCAAAAGGTAATAAACAGGGTAAGACTGTTCCAATTTGCACATGCCAAAAGCATGGTGTCCAAAAGTTTCCCAAACAACAGCAGGTAAGGGGAAATCAAAGGAATAAGAACCAGCTATGGTCCAACAAAACTGGTTCTCCAATCAAAACAGTTAAAAGATGTTTCCATTGTGGCAGGAAAAACCATTTGGCTAGACATTGTTTGTATAAACCTTCGGTTGCAAAACAGACTGTGTCTCAGAAACATAAATTTATTCAAAACACAAAGAATTCTAATGCCAAACCTCCTGTTACACCAGTTCCAAAGAAAACAGTTGATCACAGATTTTTAAAAGTCAACAAACGCCAGTCTACACACCAAAAACAAGTTTTGACAAAGCCCAAATCAAGTTTTAAACAGATATGATGTGTTAAAGGCAAAAACCCAGATCAAACTGTTGATGCAAATGTTGAAACTGCTAGGCCTAAAGTTGGAACTGGTAGTGTAAAACCTCAGGCTGTCTACACCAAAAACAAAGTTCAAACTGTTAAGTCTACAACTGGAACTGGTAATGGATCATCTGAGACTGTTAATACAAAGGTTGGAAAGAACACCTGGATACCTCATGTCATAACTAAATATTCTTCACAGAATCCACCAGTGGATCTCACTAAGTATAAGAAGTCACAAACAGTGTTTAGTTATGTAAATGCACAAGGACAACCCAAAACCAATTTGGTTTGGGTTTACTCCACTACTAACTAAGCTTTTATTTGTGAAGGGCACCCACAGGTCACAACACAAAACAAGATGGCATTTGGACAGTGGATACTCTAGGCACATGACAGGCAATTCTGAATGCTTGTCAAATTTCAAAGGCTTTGAAGGAGGTTTTGTTGCATTTGGAGGAAATTCCAAGGGAGGTAAGGTCACAGGTAAAGGTACTGTCAAAGCAGACAATATGCTTTTCAATGATGTGTTGTATGTTGAACAGCTGAAGTACAATCTATTAAGTGTGTCTCAAATCTGTGATAAACAAAATATTGTTATATTCACAGATTCTGAATGCATTGTTCTTTCAAAAGATTTTAAAATTCCTGAAAAATCTTGTTTTACTTAGAACACCAAGAAAGGACAATGTCTACTGTTTGGACACAGATCTTTTATCCAAAACAAGTACTTTAAGCTGTTTGATATCCAAAGCATCATTCAATGAGTCTGGTCTTTGGCACAGAAGGATGTGTCACATGATATTCAAATCTATGAATGTTCTAGTCAAAAAGAATTTGGTAAGAGGTTTACCACAAAATGAGTTCATATGTGATGATCATTGTGTAGCATGCCTTAAAGGCTAGCAACACAAAACTTCTCATAAGGCCAAGGAAGTAAATTAAATCTCATCTGCTCTTCATCTTATTCATATGGATCTCTTTGTCCAACATTTATTTTGAGTTTGAAAAAAAAGAGCTTACTGTTTAGTCATTGTTGATGATTTCACCAGATTCACATGGGTATACTTTCTTAGGACTAAAGATGAAACTGCTGAGCTAGTTAAATCATTTATTCTTAAGATAGAAAACCAATCCAACTTAAAAGTTAAGGTGATAAGGTCAGACAATGGATCTGAGTTTAAAAATAATATCCTAAACAGTTTCTGTGAGTCTAAAGGCATTGTTAGGCAATACAGTGCACCAAGAACACCACAACAAAATGGTGTAGCTGAAAGAAAGAACAGAACTTTAATTGAGGCTGCTAGAACCATGCTGGCTGATTCCAAACTGCCAATGACCTTTTGGGCAGAAGCAGTCAGTACAGCTTGTTATGTTCTAAATAGGGTTCAGATTGTTCAGTCACAAGGAAAAACTCCATATGAGTTATTTCATCATAGAGTTCCCTTAATAGCCTTTCTAAAGTCTTTTGGCTGTTCTTGCACCATTCTTCACACTAAGACTCACTTAGGAACGTTTGAAAGTAAGGCTGAAGAAGGTTTCTTTGTAGGATACTCCACTCAAAGCAAAGCCTATAGAGTATATAACAGTGTGTCTAAAACCATTGAAGAAAGTGCCAATGTTGAATTTAATGAAAACACTGCAAATGTCAAAGGCACTGGTCCTGATTGGTTGTTTGGTTTAGATTCACTAACTAATTCTCTTAGCTTTGTTGAGTATACTGCAGTTGCTGATGAAAACAGGGTTGAAGCTGCCAACACAAATTCTCATGCTGGTAGCACAAATGTTCAAGCTGTTGGCATAAAGTTTCAGAATGTTGAAGATTCTGGTCAATGGGATGAGTATACGGTTATACCACTTCTATCCTGTGACCCACCAGGGGTACTGGATGCTCAACATGATTCAAATCCAAACTATGAAGTACCAATCCCAAGTCCTGAGGGAACAACTCCATCATAAAGGAAAACAGTCCCAGATTCTAGTCAAGCTGTTCCTGAAGCTGAACCATCAAGTGGTCCTGATGGAGATGATACAAATCTAGGAACTTCTTTTCAGACTGACAGAGAGCCAACACTCAGAGTTCAGAAGTATCATCCTCTCAATCAGATAATAGGTGATCCACGCACTCCTGTGCAGACAAGGACAATGGTTCATAAGGAGTCTACTGATGCTGAATCAGCAGTTCCTGAATTCAGTCTCGCTGCCTTTGAACATGCTTGTTTCATGTCACAATTACAACCTAAGAAGGAATCTGAGGCTTTGAAGGATCTATCTTGGATTGAGGCAATGTAGGAAGAACTTCTGCAATTCAAGATTCAGAATGTATGGACTCTAGTTGATCTTCCTAAAGGAAAGAGAGCAATTGGTACAAGATGGGTGTTCGGAAACAAGAAAGATGAGAGAGGGATAGTCATCAAGAACAAAGCAAGATTAGTAGCACAGGGATACACTCAAGAAGAAGGAATAGATTATGATGATGTCTTTGCTCCAGTGGCAAGAATTGAAGCCATCAGACTGTTCCTAGCTTATGCAAGCTTCAAAGGGTTTAAAGTGTATCAAATGGATGTGAAGTCTGCTTTCTTGTATGGCACAATTGAAGAAGAGGTCTATGTGTGTCAACCTTCTGGATTTGAGGACTACAAGTGTCCAGACAGAGTCTACAAATTAGACAAAGCCCTCTATGGACTCCATCAAGCTCCTAGAGCATGGTATGACACTCTGTCATCATACCTTCTACAGAATGGATTCAAGAGAGGTACTCTGGACAAAACATTGTTCACAAAGTCTATCAAATCTGAAATTCTGCTTGTTCAAATCTATGTTGATGATATTATCTTTGGGTCTACTAATGACAGTCTGTGCAAAGAATTTGAGGCATTGATGCACAAAAAGTTTCAAATGAGTTCAATGGGAGAACTCACCTTCTTTCTAGGATTGCAGGTCAAGCAGAAGCCCACAGGACTTTTTATAAGACAATCAAAGTATGTTAAAGACATACTGGATTTGGTTACAAAGATACCAAAGTTGCTAGTACTCCAATGGACACTCACAAGCAGCTTGATGCAGATAAAGATGGAGTAGATGTGGACATTCATCTATATAGATCCTTGATAGGTTCACTTATGTATCTCACATCTTCTAGACCTGATATAATGTTTGCTATTTGTGTGTGTGCCAGGTTTCAATGTGCTCCAAAGGACTCACACCTATTTGCTGTTAAGAGAATCTTTAGATATCTCAAAGGCCAACCACATTTGGGCCTCTGGTATCCTAAAGACTCTCCTCTTGAACTAACAGCCTATTTTGACAGTGATTATGGAGGGTGCAACATTGACAGAAAGTCCACAACTGGTGGATGTCAATATCTAGGAGCAAGACTGGTCTCTTGGCAGTGCAAAAAGTAAACAACTGTTTCCACCTCATCCACTGAAGCTGAATATGTAGCAGCTGCAAGCTGCTGTTCTCAAGTGATGTTGATTCAAAATCAACTGAGAGACTATGATATGAATTTCTTATCCACTCCTATTTACATTGACAACCTAAGTGCAATAAGCATTATACAAAATCCAGTGAAATTTCCCAAAACCAAGCATATAGACATCCGATTTCATTTTATAAGGGATTGTAATGAGAAGAAATTAATCCAAGTTACCAAAATTCATACTGATTTCAGTTAGCTGATCTATTTACAAAACCATTTGATGTAGGAAGATTTACCTTCCTAGTGTCAAATATTGGCATGGTTAATATGGATTAATTTGTTTCTCATCATTCTCTCTTATTCTATGAAAAATATGTTTATTACATATGCTTGTTTAAGGGGGAGACACTGTTTCATTAGAATATGCTTCATTTCAACTAACAGCTTGAGTCTTTTCTCAAGCTGCTAGTTCATTTTACTCGAACTGTTAGTTGTTTCACTTGATCTGTCAAAGTGTGCAGGGTAATTTGGTAACTTTCTATAAGTGTGTGCGCAGGATTAGATATTTTCGAAACCCCCAAACCTTTTAAAAGGTCCCAGTTTCGTTCAATTGTAACTACCAGTTGCAAAATGTCTTCCATGACCTTCCTTTTTTTTTCTCTGAGCGATTCACACACACTTCTCTGAAACCCTAAATCACCGTTTGATCGTCAATGGAGTTTGTCAAAGAACACAACTGTCTTCCCTATTCTCTCAAACACACTGACCTTCAACCATTCCACGACATGATGGACTTCCTTCGAAGTTCCCATATTCATCATGCTCTCACCATAAACCCCACAATCTACATATCTCATATAGAGCAGTTCTGGAAACATGCCTCTGTCAAAACCATCAATGGAGTCACTTCTTTGACATCCAAGATCGATGGAACCACTGTCACCATTATTGAGGAACTCATCCACCAACACTTGCATCTTCAAGATGCCACAGGTATAACACATCTAGCTCTTACTGCCTTACATGAAGGCCGTTTTGCTATAGGGTATAGGGGCCCTACTGATTCTTATACTTTCTTTAAAACTCATTTTTCCCCTAAGTGGAAATATCTTGTACATATTATCCAACAATGCATAAGCCCTAAAAGAACTGGCTGGTCAGAATATTCGTCTAATATAGCCACTGCCTTAGTGTGTTTATCTACAGGCCAACAGTTCAATTTTTCTAATATGATTTTTCAGGGTATGTTAAGGCATCATGGCCTAAAGCATGGGAAATTTTTGATGCATCCTAGGTTTTTGGATGAAATTATTGCAAGAACTTGTAGTAATTTCAATATACATAAAAGGATTCATGTTTCCCATAGGCACTCTTTACCAACAATAAAACGTCTTTTAAAATCCAGTGCCAGTTTTTTGAGTGTAGATGTCCCATTGCCCTCTGCAATGTTGGACATCAATCCACTAAACAGAGGAGAGGGTCCTGAGCAGGCTCAGCCTTCAATCACTGCTTCACCCCCAGGACCCCAACCCACTCCTCATGATACAAATACTCCATCTGATCCTTCTCTCAAACCCTCCTCCCCACTTATACTATACAAAAGAAAAAGGGTTTCAGGAGCTCCTTCCTCCTCAGCCCAAATACAAGAGACAAATGTCCCTGTGCAGGAGGACACTCCTGCACAGAATATCCAAAGGGCACCCACTGAGGACACTCCCATCCTAAATTTGGAGGTGGACATCCTAACAAAGGATGTCCATATGGGTTCTATGGCTGACACTACTGATGCCTCTGCACAAGAGGCACAGGACAGTGTCAACATCAATAAGACCACACCCATGGCAACAGAGGGTGTGCAAGCACCTTCTGGAAGTCCCCAGTACCAAGAACAGAGGGGCCCAGATGTGTCTACTTCTGGAATTCCTGCCAGTGATAGATCACAAGTACCACACTCATTTGCTGATCTTGAGGATAGTCTGCAACTTATGATATTAACGGATCCTCAACTGAAACCTGTTGTGGCAGTATTTGAATATTACCAGTCTCTTATTGCTACACACGGGGCACAAATCCTAGCACTTCAACAGACTGTAGCAACTCAAAATCAGAGAATGGATTACTTTCATAAAGGGTTCACCCTTTGTGGAAATAAAATCATTCAACTTGAGAAGATGATTCGAACCCTAATGGCAAAGGTTGTTGGTCCTCCTGACCAAACCAATGCATCCAAAAAGGGGGAGAATCAGGAGATCCCTAGTTCAGTCCAAGCAGCTCCAACTCCCGCTCCAACAGTCCTAGATTCTAGGCTAACAGTCCCAACAGCTACTCAAGCTGTTAGCCTAGAAACTCAAGCTGCTCCTATAAGAACAGCTGGAGTTGTTATCCGAGATAGTGTTCAAGCTCCTGTTAGTACAGGATGAACTTTTGGACCAGCAAACCCATACTCCAATACAAGATGATGAAACCTTGGGTGATTACCTAATAGGGTTTGTGGTCCAACAGGGCATTCAAACGCAGAGCACATAAGGTTCTTGATAAATTTTGCTTATTCAGTTGGGATTTCAAAGAAGATAGCTCAGTCATGGAACACAAAATGGCTCAGGAAGTTCATGACAAGGAGATGGAAAAACGAAAGATAGCCAAAGTCTCCCAGATGCAGTTCAAGCTGATGTAAGTGTTCATCAAGCTGGTGTCAGTGATCCTTCTCCTCATGTTCAAGCTGTAAGGTCTACAACTGCAAGATCTATCTAGACGCGGATCTGTGAACGAGTGCGGAATCCTCGTTGACGGTTAGACGGACAACTCTCAACCAACGGAACACGGAGACTATTAGACGCTGAACGAACGACACACGAACGATCCTACGTACTAATTCTCTCCGAAACGGCACTCACCTAGCTGATAAACTCGAGATCGCCTCTTGCTTAATTCCTCACGAATTCTGCAAAAAGTCTCTTAATTATTCGAGTCTATCCCTAATTATAGACCCTGATTCGAGTCTGTTGTGGGCCAACCTCGAATCTGGCCCAAGGCCCATTCGAATCTGTCCATATTGACAGTCTCGAATCTAGCCTATTCGAGTCTATGGACTCATTCGAATCTATCTCAGATTCGAATGTATTCCCTCAAGAAATTCGAATCTAGCCAAAATACTTAAACTCTTAAGTGATAAAACTTATGATATTACCTTATGATTGATTTTATCTTTGAACTTTATGTTTGAACTTCTTGTAATACGTTACATCAAGTTCAAACATACAAACACTAATAAGCTTCAATCATATATAATATATTTATAGCAAACACATGCTAAATCACAATGTAAGACCACTTAGACTGCTATCGTCACTCGGGATGTACCAACAGACTCCCCCTTGACGATAGCTTCTAATAATTCACACATTTGATTTAAGAACTTGGTTTATTTATTGATTCAAAACACTACCAGCATACAGACCTTTCTCGATGCATACCTTGACCACATTTTCATACTTACTAGCCTCAGTATCCATATGTGCGTCACTGGAAATCTTACAATTATACAAAATCTGCAGATCTTCTTTAGATAGGTTTACCAGGTGAAGCGGGTCATAGACTCTAAGAATAACATTTTCTTCTAAGTCTTCCATAACCGCTTCCCCAGTTTCCGTGTCAGCATACCACCACTTCAGATTCTTCAGAATATTTTGTGGCATTGGCTTGAGAGGAACCCTTCCTAAGACATCTAGCCGGCTTATAGTGAATCCTCATCCAAGGTCGTCCAGTTAGAGGATCAATACGTGACGGATCCTCTACTCTTCTCCCGACCCTTGGATTCAAACGTTCGAACTTCCTTGATCTCCCTTCCTTTCTTATGATTCTTTCGATTACGCTCGCGTAGGGATCATTGCCAATGTTTATAAGATCTTTCCAAGCTAGCGCAGTGATTTCGATTTTTGGCAGGGAGTTGAACGCTTTTAAAGTTCGCCTCATGTACTGAAGCCCGTCTTTTCTCTTTATTATAAATAGCTGCAGATCTCTGTCAAAGAACCAGCTTAGAATTCGCTCAGACAGCTTCCCAGTACCTGGCACTCTCATTGTCTTTTTAATTGCTGCTTCCTTCTCTTCAGCCCTGAACCATAGCTTTCGTTTTTCTTCATTAGTTAGCTCTCTTGCAGGTTCTTCTGTCGATGGCTGAGGATTCAATGCAACATTAACTATATCTGCATCGACAATTTTATTTCCATCAATCATGTATGTATCAGTGATAGGATTCTGCTGCACAACTATCTCGTCAGCTTCATCATCCTCATCAGCAAGTACTTCATCATCCGACCGCCAGTCTACTATCTCCCCTGGCACAAACTCCCCTTCTTCCAGCTCTTCATCTTCATTATCAAAACCTACATCCAGTGGATCATCTTCGAGATCCATGAGCGCTTCAATCATCTCACTGATCTCAAAGTCTGTAGGCTGTTTAGATGAACTGGCCTCACCTCTTTCTCCTTCGCCTTGACTAGGCTCCCCCTGAACTTGTGTAACTTGAGCTGTAGGAAAATCTACAGACTCAATCTCTTTATTCGCACCGGGATCATCGCCTTCATGATCATCTCTTCTCTGCACCTCCTGATCTCGGCACGATGTCTCCCCCCGAGCCTGTAAATTTTTCATTAACTGCTCAATTAGAGAGCGCATCGACCTTATCTCAGCCGCCTGATCGCAAACAAAAGTTTTGATTTCTACGTTCTCTTCCTGGACTTGCTCCACAATCTTCTTCAAATCGGCATTTTCTTTATCAAGATTTGCATTATGAGTCTGAATTTCTCCGATCGCCTTGGTTAGGCTTAAGATTTGGACATTCTGGAAGTCAACGCGAGCTTTAAGCTGCAGAAACCTTTGATTGTCAGTGTATGTGGTCGAGGCAGATGGAATGGACTGTATAGGAGTAGGAATGAACGGTGATGGTATATACGGTTCATCTTGAGGTGGTGGTGGTGGTGGAGTGGTGGTTTGAGGTTCCTGATGTTGTGGACTTTCTGGTTGATCTACAGGAGCTGAAGACGATCCTTGCATGAACCTGTGACGTTTGGCCCGTTGCCTTGTCACTAGTTGAGGAACTTCTTCTTCTTCAAAATCAGACTCTTCCAATTCCCTGTTCACGCGCCTCCTCGAACCACCCTCATTTATAATCAATCTTGAACCATAAGTTCCAATTTGAATATCTGGAACTGCAGCTGCCGGAACGTCCGCGGATTCTGAGTCGGATTCCGAGGATGTTAATCCGTCATCTGCCCCTTCTGGCTCGTATTCCTCCACATCTCTAAATACATCATCTGTATCTACTGGGGGACTAAGCAGCTCATCCACTAATGCTGCTGCCACATCTTCATTGGCATGTGGACCAGATGCCCATATTTCTTCCAAGGTTTGAGCAATCTGCTCAGCTTCAGGAATGGCACTTGAAGGCCCTGCTTCCTGTGCTTGGGGCTGTTCGCTCGTAGAAGGCCTGGAAGACTGGATTTGACTCGCGGCTGGTCTTTGTCGGCGTCTTGGGTCACGCGGCCGAGCACGAGGCTGTTGTTGCTGTTGTTGTTGTTGTGGAAACTCAACGACCCCTGCCCAGTTGGCAACTTCCTGGGCTTGAAAATCCCTATCCACTATAGCTCCGAACAATGGACGAGCAACAGGAACAGCCAATCTTCCTCGGTGTGAGGAACAATCAGCGAAAATCCGTTTGTCCATAATGTTAACACTCAGAGAATCATTTGACGGCGGCAAGTCTGGCAAGAAATGCCTTATCAGCATCATAATGAACCTTGGGTACAACAAGAATCGTTCCCTTTCTGGAGCCGTAATTTGATGAACGAACTCCGAGAAGAACATCTGCGAAAAGCTGAACTTCCGATTATATACCAATGCAATAACTCCAGATTGGATCTTTGATACTATGTAATCAAAGCCAGCTTTCTTTGGCGCAAAACAGACCATGAATACGTGCACCAGGAATCTCCATTGCCCAATCAGGCCACTCTTCATGTATGACGACTTTGTCACATCTAAACTGTAGCCCATTCTCAGAAAAGCAGTCTGCCTAATACTTAATGGAAAGTCAATAGGCCCATCTTCTTGTTCTTGAGAACCCAACTGTAGCACTTGGCGCAACATATCTGCTGAGAAGACTAGAGGCTGGCCAGCGATTCTGGTTCTGATAACTGTCGGGGTGACAGTACAGTCCACCTGTAAATGATCATAAAACTGGCGTACATATGAAATTACAATTGGAATGTTATGATACAAAGCATAGCTAATCCTAGACTCAGCTAGGAAGTCCAAAACTTCGCGAAAACCCTGCGCCTCAGGGATATTATTATCTGGATTAAGGACCATATTATGCTTCGGGGCAAAAGCGCGAACTGCCATATCTGCACAATAAATATAAACTATTAGACTCATTAAAAATCAATAAACTTGGTTAAATTCAAAATTTGTTTTATTTTGTACTTGATTAAATACAAAATCTAACACAATTAAATTTCCACAAGTTTAATAAAATTTAAAGTAAACAAAGTAAATAAAGTACAGATTCGAAAGTAACAGATTCGAAGTGTCCATATTCGAGTGTAATGGACAGATTCGAAGAGTCCCTTTTCGAGTCTAATGGACAGATTCGAATATCATGGTCATCTCGAATCTAATGACAGATTCGAGAAACCCATGAACAGATTCGAAAGTCCTGGAATAGACTCGAAGCCCCGACGTTTGATTTTTCAACTAAAACCCACGATTTTAACCATTTTGAACTTGGTAAATCACATACATTAGTTCAACTAGGTTCTAATCAATGATTTATGCCTTTAATTTGATCTTTTATAGGTCCAATCTTGGTAATTTAACAAAAACCCTATTTCGACCTATAAAACTTCAAAATTTGATGTTTTAGCCTAAAATTGTGTATAAAACTACACAAATCTTGTACAATCCGGTTGATTATACCTAGAAGTGTCTGTAGAATCGAACACAACGTCTTCCAAGTCGACAAAATGTCGTTTAGGAGAGAAACGGTAGACTCGAGACCAGATTCGAAATCTCCAATATAGATTCGAGAGTATAGATTCGACAACAGTAAGTATTAAATGACTTCACTGTTGACCTATATATACTACCAACCTTCGAGTCTAAGTGTAGATTCGAATCTACTGACAGATTCGAATTACTCCTCATTCGAGTCTGTCTTAGATTCGAAACTACCAATACTTAGAAAAATTTCGAAAATTTTGAAATAAGTTCAACTTTTCCAACTTTTTTCTACGGTATCGTGTAACCAGATAAACTATGCCAATTCTTTTACCCTAAGCTTAAAATAATTCACGCATTGATTATTTTATTCATCTTTGAATGTACCCTTAGTAATTTTTGACCTTTTACCTAAGTAAAAATTAAACTAAACTAAAATAAAATAAAATAAACTAAGGTAAAAATAAAATAAAATAAAATAAAGTAAAATAAAATTTTGACCAAAAAATTAATCTAGACTTAAGAAAAATTTACAATCTAAGCTAAATACTTAACAACATATTTTTGATGAGTATAGTCTAAGAAAGGTTCAATCAGATAGCGATGTCTGATACTAACTTTCAGTACTTAAACTTTCACACTTAGGAATTTTTGATTCCTTTGATTGTTTGTTGTGACATACCTATTTAGCCAATCGTTGGTATTTTACCCTGTTAAACATTCTACATTTCGGAATATCCCTTGGCCTTTTTATTTATCAGGAAATTATCTTACGTGACTCAGACATAGACATACTTTTATGATCAAGGCACACAGACAAAGATTCTAACTTGTTGGTATTTGCAAACTTTCTTTAAAAGACAAACATCGGACACAGGTTTGTATTTTCATACAACAAAGTGTCTTAGTTCGACTTAAGGTTTATTTTTAAAGTTAG
Source organism: Centrapalus pauciflorus (assembly GCA_020465985.1). NCBI lineage: Eukaryota > Viridiplantae > Streptophyta > Magnoliopsida > Asterales > Asteraceae > Centrapalus > Centrapalus pauciflorus. Next base: position 120,938 of record JAANYP010004331.1, read on the forward strand.
CAGATAGCGGTGACAGGTCTGTACTGACGTACAACAAAGCGACATGTCTGCTAACCCGAATCTAAACAGAGACAACAGGTCTGTACTTACGTACAACAGAGTTGCATGTTTTCGACTCTCAGTTTTACATGATATTTCTATTCTTTCCATTTTCAGATGTATTTGATGTTGCCATACATCCCCAGAAAGTTTGCATACCTCATTTAGACTCAATGTTTGTATGTCTTGTACATAAAAATTAAGACCGATTGGTCGTACATCTAAGTTAGTGACACGCTTGACTTTTTCTAGAATATTTTATTAGCCTTGAGATTCCTTATATGTATTATGCCTACCAACACATCAAACTAAATAAAGTATAACACTTAGGATTTAATTGCATTATGTGTGAAAGCCTAAATTCTTAGAGTCTGTAACGACGGTGCTAATTTTCGTCACTTTGAATCTATGAATCGAAGACTTAACTCCTTTTCTGATATTCTCTTTTTTTGTATTTTTGTAATTTTCTCTCTTTTTTCTTTTGTTTTTCATAAGAAAAAGCAGTAAAATAAGCTAACCTACTAATTAGAAACTTACTAAAAATAGAAACTTTCCTAAATTAGCAGACTACTGTAAAGAAAGAAATATTACGACTCTAAAAGAAAATAAACTTACTACTACTAAGGTCAAATTACTCTGGGTTGCGCATTCCATTCAGTTGAATTAAATACTCAAACCGTGTCTTATCAAACGCTTTGGTAAATAAATCTGCATTATTATCTTCTGTTGCCACTTTTACCAGTTTGATTAAGTTCTTTTCAGCACAATCACGAATAAAATGATGCCTAATGTCTATGTGCTTTGTTTTACTGTGTTTAACTGGATTATTAGTTATAGCAATTGTAGATTGATTGTCTATCCTAATAGGAGTTTGAGTGTAAGCCAAACCGTAATCCCGCAATTGTTGTTGTATCCACAGAACCTGTGAACAGCAACTACCAGCAGCTACATACTCGGCCTCGCACGTTGACACGGCTACCGATGTTTGTTTCTTGCATTGCCAGGATACCAGTCTCCCTCCGAGGAACTGAAAACCGCCAGTCGTTGATTTGCGCGTCAAGCTGCATCCTCCGTAGTCCGAATCTGTGAACGCCTCCAACTCTAGATCTCCCTCCGCGTGATACCAAAGACCCAACTTCGGTTTCGACTTGAGGTATCGTAGAATCCGCTTCACAGCCTTCATATGCATCTCCTTCGGATTCGCTTGAAACCTAGCACAAATACACACAGCAAACATTATGTTAGGTCTTGAAGCAGTTAAATACATAAGTGACCCAATCATGGCCCGATATAAAGTCGGATCCACATCGGTATCACTTTCAGTACCCGGCCCGAGATTGTGATTCACTTGAATCGGCGTGCTAAAGTGGGCAGTCAACTTAGTTCCCTCCATCCCAAACCGTTCTAATATGTCATAGACATACTTAGTTTGATGGATAAACATCCCTTCCTTCTTTTGGTCAACTTGTAACCCTAAAAAGAAATTCAACTCCCCCATAGCACTCATCTCGAACTTAGACTTCATCACCTTCTCGAAATCTTTGCACATCTGTTCGTCTGATGATCCAAAGATGATATCATCAACGTACACTTGTACCAAGATAAAGTGATCGCCCTTCCTCTTAACAAACAAGGTACTATCTATCCTACCCCTTTCAAAACCGTTCTCTAACAGATGGTTGGATAGAGTCTCATACCATGCCCTAGGTGCCTGATGTAATCCGTATAGAGCCTTATCTAAGCGATATACTCTATCAGGATATTTTGGATCTGTAAATCCGGGCGGTTGTTCTACATACACCAACTCCTTCACTTTCCCATACAAGAAAGCACTCTTAACGTCCAGTTGATATACCTTAAAGCCTTTGAAGGAGGCAAACGCTAGAAACAACCTAATGGCTTCCAGCCTTGCTACTGGTGCAAAAACTTCGTTGTAATCGATTCCCTCCTCTTGGTTGAAACCCTTTACAACTAATCTCGCCTTGTTGCGCGTGACTATACCCCGATCGTCTCTCTTGCACTTAAAAACCCATTTGGTTCCTATTGCAATCTCCCCTCGAGGTAACGAAACTAACTCCCACACTTCTAGTTTCCTAAATTGTGAAAGTTCTTCCTGCATCGCTTCAACCCAGGAGTTGTCCTTAAGTGCCATTTGCACATTTTTGGGCTCTACTTGCGATATGAAACATGAATATAGACATGTGTGATATGCCTCGGAGTCGTTTATCATCGAAAACAACACAGTGTTGTTATTTACACTACTCCGAGTCCTCACACCCTCGTTAGGATTTCCTATGATGCTATCTATTGGATGGTTCTTGTTAATCCTAGAGGTCTCTATTTCATCAACCCTTAGATTATCTCCTAAGTTGGATCCTATTTCACCTAAAGGCGTAACAGGCTCAGCTTCTACATTTTCCTCCTCACGGACGTTTTCCTCAGAGTTAGAACTTGATGCTTGAGTCTGATTCTCAGTGATCGGTGCTTCTTGATCAGCAACTTCTGGAGATCCATCTACAGTCGCAGTAGGCTCGGATGTAGATTCGAACGTGGTCCTTGGAAAGATTTGGCCATCGTCGTTCAGATGCAACGTCGCCAAGTCATTCTCGATTGTACCTGCATTATCATCCAGAGGAATGTTAAATGACTCAAATAACTTATCATAGTGAAATATCCATTCCGGACCAGTTTGGGGTTCATGTGTATAACTTGTGACTTCAATGTTATACACAATTTCCACAGTACCAGTTGTTTTGTTAAACACCCGTTTGTTTGGTGAGTTTGGCACATAACCTAGGAAGTATCCTTCGTCAGCCTTTTCACCAAACTTCGGTTGATGTTTTGTTCTTAAAAGTGTGCATGGTACTCCAAACGGTTCGAATCCAGTTAAGTTAGGTGGCCGTTTATTCAAAATTTCATAGCATGTTTTGTTCAATGATTTGACTGTAAGGACTCGGTTTAAAATGTGGCACGCGGTATTCACTGCCTCCCCCCAAAACATGGTAGGAAGCTTTGAATCCGAAAGCATAGTCTTTGCAGCCTCAATCAAAGTTCTATTTTTACGTTCGGCCACCCCATTCTGTTGAGGTTCATATGGTGCACTGAATTGATGCACTATGCCCTTTGATAGGCAATATACACCAATTACAGTGTTTTTGACTTCAGTTCCATTATCACTACGAATACATTTAACCCTAGTTCCGTATGAGTTCTCCACTTGGTCCAAGAACCCGATGAGCCTTGCAGCCGTCTCGTCCTTCGTACCTAAAAAGAAAACCCAAGAAAAACGTGAGTAATCGTCGGTGATAACTAAGCAGTACCAACTACCTCCAATACTCATTTTGTTGATTGGGCCGAAAAGGTCCATGTGCAACAGATCGAATGTTGAGGCTATGGAATTCTGCTTCTTGGACTTGTGTGTCTTCTGGTGTTGTTTGCCCTTCATGCAAGGTAGACACTTATCCTCGAACTGAAAACTTTTCATGGGCACACCCTGCACCAGTCCATGCTTCGTAATGTAATTCATCTTCCTCAGGTGCAGGTGAGCCATGCGTCTGTGCCACAGTACGGACTCCGTCTCTGAAGCTTTTGATAGTAAGCAGATCGGACCCATCGAAGTATCTGGCTTGTTCATATCGAGCATGTACAAGTCATTCTTCCTTGGCGCCCGCATCAATATCCAATCTTCAGGTATCTTGAATCCAGGCTTTAGCACTAACGCCTCAGTGTCAGTAAATAACACGGAGTTCTTCTTATCACAGATTTGAGAGACACTAATGTGATTATGAACCAGTTTATCAACGTGATAAACTTGATCCAAAGTAATCGTCCCATTAGTGACTTCTCCAGTTCCAGTGATATTTCCACCCTTGTTACCCGCGAATGATACGAATCCCCTATTACCCCCCTTGAAGTCTGTGAGAAGACTTCTTTCCCCTGTCATGTGCCTGGAGCAGCCACTGTCGACGAACCACTTGTTGTTTGGACCGGTAGTTATCTCCTGCACATGAAAGAAAAGAGGTTAGTTATCACGGGGAACCCAAGCCATGACTGACTTGGTAATACCATTCTCGTCCACATACGTGAACTCTTTCAAGTACCCATCTCGCCGTTCTGGTGACTTGGGCCTTTGAACTGAATTCTGTTGTGGTGCCGAGTGATTTAAGTTCACTCTTTGCCTTGGTGTAGGCATTTGTTGTGGAGCTCTAGAATAATTCCTATTATATGCCATTTCTGACTGTGATCCTTGAGCTCTTACCGGTGCATACTGTCTAACTGGAGTATGAGACCTAACTGGAGTATGTGACCTGCTAGGTGTGGTGCTCCTATAGACTTGCTGTGGTGCTGACCTAGATTGATTATTGACACGATTCGGTGAATTTGTCCTAATCACTTCCTTTGGTCCAACCTTAACCGGTGTGTTTTTCACAACTTGTTTGGGTGCGGCCTGCACAGTTTTCTCGGTAGGTTGAGAACTACTGCTGCTTGCCACACTGGGTGAGGGCTTAACAGGTGTTGGGTTCACTGTCTTAGGGGTAACTTCTGCTTTCCTAAGTGGACAGTGAGAAGCAACATGCCCTTTCTCGTGACATCTAAAGCAAGACATCTTATCCATGGACTTTTTGGTTGGTCCCTTAGATCTAGGTGTCTCACTAGTGTCTACTGCCTTTGGTACATCTACAGTGTCTGTCTCGTCGACCTGGTCAGCCCATGAAATTTTCTGTTTTCCTGCAGGTGTTTCACTGGAGGAAGACACAAATTTCACTTTCTTGACCTTGACGATTGAGTCAACCACCTTAGGTGTATTATCAACTGTAGGCTCAGGTGTCGGTTCAGGTAGGTCCTCTAAGTCTACTGACTTGTCAGTTTTCTCCTGAGGCTGAGGCACATAGTTCGCATTGAATGGTGGAGGAATTTCATGAAAACCTAGACCTACAGGCTTCTTAGACTGTCTTTGGGCATCTAAGACTTTTCCTAGGTTTAGGCTTGAATTCCTAAACTTTTCCAGCTTGCTATTTGCCTCTGCTACCTTAACCTTGGTCTCGGCTAGCTCTATATCCTTGTCCTTAAGACTTTTAGTTAAGGCCTCTACGTGCTCATACATTAGTTCTATCCTAACACACTGCTCGCTGAGTTTGTCTTTTAGAACTACCACGTCTTGAGCATCAGCCTTAAGCTTTTCTTTTAAATCTTGCTTTATATCATTTAGGCTAGCGTTTTCTATTTTTAAGTTATCATTTTGAGCAGATATGGTTTTATGTGATTCTAAGACTAGATTTAACCTATCATTAGAAGTAGCACACAAAGCACATAATTCTGAAAATAGAGAATAAGAAAGACTAACCTTAGAGTTATCAGATTCCAAGTTGGCCATCTGAGCAGCAAACTCCAGCACGGTCTGATCATTCGCCTTCTCTACCCACATCGGACTGCTGTCCCGTGTGGTCTGCTCGTCTTCGTCACAACCATTCTCAGTAACTTCAGCCATGAAAGCTCTAGCATTGGACTCAGGATGTGAACTCCAGTCATAGGTACCATCTAGCTGTGTGTCAGAAGTGACATTGGATAGTAGACCCACTAGATTGGCTTGACCAGAAGAGGAACTTGGAAGGTATCGTTGTTGGGACTGATTTTCGTACTGTCCCTGATGCTGACTCTGTCCTTGGTATGTCTCTACCTTCGGTCTCTGACACTCCCTGGCGAAGTGTCCCAATCCCTGACAGTTGTAGCATTTCACCTTGGACTTATCAAACCCGATCCCCTTGTTATTCATTTGCAGATTCCTCCCAGTTCTTTTGATGAATCTTTTTACCCTCTGGGTCACCATGGCCAGTTGCCAATTAAGATCCATTTCCTCTAAGTCATCAGGGTCGACCTGATCGTAATCTTCATCCCATAGAGCTGGGTCATTGATTTTCCCTTGAACACAATTTCCGTATGCGGCCACAAAAGAAGCAAGTAGATTCAGATGCTCTTCCGCTGACTTTGCGCTCATGGGCATCTTCGAATAGCTCTGACTTGTCGATGCCTGTTGGACTTGAGGTTGCGATTCTTCCGATCGTCCTAATCCTAAGAACGCGCGATTCAATGAGTCTTCAGACTCTGGTGGCGATGACGTTTCTCCGGTGAAAAACGCTGTAGCACTCTTCGGTTCAGCTGTCACTGATGATTTAGATGTCTTTCCAAAATACATAGCCGGATTCTGGACTTGCTCGTAATCAGTCTCAGCTTTAATCATCTCGAAGTGATATGCCCTCAACGTTCCCACAATGTCATCAAGTGATTGAGCATAATATTTGTCCTCATTCAGCTTAATCATTGCCACGTACATAGCCCATTTGGCTGGTAGGGCATCAAGAAGCTTGTTGTTCTTGTCAGTGTCCGAATACTCAATTCCATGACTTTCAAGTTCCGTTATCAGATGATAGAACCTTGTGATAATATCATCCAACTGTTCATCCTTAATAGCCTTGAAAATCGCAAACTGTTGGGTCAACAGCTCTGTACGCTTTCTACGCACCCGAGGATTACCTTCACACCTTTTCTGGAGAGACTCCCAAAGTTCCTTCGACGTCCTTTGAGTCCGAAATGTGTGTAAAATATTTTGAGGTAAAGCCATACGGATTATGGAGAAAGCTTTGTTTTCAGCTTCAAATAGTTTCTTGTCATCCTCTTTCATCATCTGATATGACAAGACCTTTTGACGGCCTTCAACTTCAGATACTGGCGGAATGTACCCTTCATCTATGCACACCCACATGCGCAGATCATTGAATCGTACAAAATCTGTAAATCTGTCCTTCCACCAGTAATAGTCCTCAACTTTCATCAGCTTTGGCGGTGCATTTGCCTTCCCAACTTCGTGATCCATCTCAAGGAATTTCTGAAGATTTGACATCTTTTCTGAAACAAATTGAATTTGAACTTAATTAATTTAATTCGAAACTGATTTAGACTAACTTATTCGAATCTAGATAGATTCGAAACTAATTAATATTAAATCTTTTGAGATAAAATTCGATTAAGTCTTAAAAGTCAATTAGATTCGAAATAATGTCAGATTCGAACAACTCCTTAGATTCGATGGTCCTTAGATTCGAAGGCTCAGCAGATTCGAATGTCAGCAGAGTCGAAGCACAGAATCGAAACAGTAACAGACTCGAAATAAACTCGAAACAACACAGACTCGAGATCCAATTCGAATGAAGTAACAGATTCGAAACAAAGTAGACTCGAAACTCGCTGAAATTGACTCGAAAGGAGCGTATTTAGGTTAGACTCGAGACTAAAGTGAAACCCTAATTACCCCTATAGATTCGAGCGCCGCAAACTCGAAAAACGGCTAACACGTTGATTTTTTGACGTTTTACAGATTAAACCACTATTTTTCAAACGAAAAGTAATGATTTCGATCAAAAACGTGAAAAACAACAAAGTGTTTCCCGAATACGAATTTGCTAAGCTCAAAAACACGTTTTTGAGAGCAAAACCGTCCAACTAGCGTCAAGAAACCTAGAATGTATCTGATGAACACGAAGAACACCAAGAACACTCCGCTGGCTTTGATACCACTTGTAAGGTCTACCACTGCAAGATCTATCTAGACGCGGATCCGTGAACGAGTGCGGAATCCTCGTTGACGGTTAGACGGACAACTCTCAACCAACGGAAACACGGAGACTATTAGACGCTGAACGAAAGACACACGAACGATCCTACGTACTAATTCTCTCCGAAACGGCACTCACCTAGCTGATAAACTCGAGATCGCCTCTTGCTTAATTCCTCACGAATTCTGCAAAAAGTCTCTTAATTATTCGAGTCTATCCCTAATTATAGACCCTGATTCGAGTCTGTTGTGGGCCAACCTCGAATCTGGCCCAAGGCCCATTCGAATCTGTCCATATTGACAGTCTCGAATCTAGCCTATTCGAGTCTATGGACTCATTCGAATCTATCTCAGATTCGAATGTATTCCCTCAAGAAATTCGAATCTAGCCAAAATACTTAAACTCTTAAGTGATAAAACTTATGATATTACCTTATGATTGATTTTATCTTTGAACTTTATGTTTGAACTTCTTGTAATACGTTACATCAAGTTCAAACATACAAACACTAATAAGCTTCAATCATATATAATATATTTATAGCAAACACATGCTAAATCACAATGTAAGACCACTTAGACTGCTATCGTCACTCGGGATGTACCAACACAAGCTGCTGCTACTAATCCTCAACCAGAAGCCATTTCACAAGCAAAGCTTGATCAGGTGAAAAAAGTGTTATTTGAGCATCAGCTTCAAAAGGTGATGGAGATTGAAAAGACCCTCGACCAACTAGACTTCTCAAAACCTCCCATTACATACTGGTATACTAAGTCAATGGATGACATTGATTTAAAATATCATTTTGTAGTTAGAAGAGAAGCTGGTCCTGAGGAAGAATATAAGAGTATAATGCACCTAGTTCAAGGGATAACCAGGGATGAACTTACTAGAATGCACCATATTGGATCTGTGAGTCAAGTTAGGTCTTCACTACCCCAGGTCAAGCAGGCTATAAAAGATTTGAAAAGCATTTTTGATCCAGAGTCCATCAGAAAAGATATAGAAGATGCCAAGGAGATGAAGATTGCAAATGTGGATCTGTATGTGAAATCAAAGACATATAGACTCAAATTTACAAATGGATCCAGCATGTTCTTCAATTTTGAATTCTTTGATCTTCTAAGAGCATGGCTACTGCAAATGAGCTCAGTGAAGATATACTGTGATTGAGAAGAATTGAAAAGAGAATTTTTGAAGGCAATTAAGCAGAAACTTTCACAATTGTAAGTTTTTGGATGCCTTAGTTTGTAGATAACAGTTTTACTTTGTTTTATTTTCTTATTTGTATAGAAACTTAAAGTCTTGTGTAAAGAATTTAAGTTAGGGGGAGATTGTTGGGAAATATTCTAAGTATGTCAAGCTGTTAGTTAGATTTCTCAAACTGTTAGTAGATTGTCTGTGTAATTACAAAGTTCAAGCTGTTAGTTGAAGAAGTTCGAGCTGCTAGTTCAAAATTTCAAGCTGCCAGTGTTCAAACTCAAGCTGCTCAACAGCTCAATACACAGAAAGTGCTGAAATCCAGGAAAAGATATATTCGAAGATTCAAGCATATCTACTATCAGAGAAATCAGAGTTTCTCAAGGAAACAAATCAGAAGGCATTATAAATATACATAGAATAGGTATTCTATTAAAATGCTGCACGTACAAGTTTATATTTCAAATTGTAATTGCTTTTCTGATTAAGTTTTCATAAGCCTCTAAGGTTGTAAAACCCTAAGAACAATCTGTGTTCTTCGTCTAATCAAACAGATTAGAGGTGATTGTAATCATTGAGTTTGGCAATAAAAGTGATTGATTGATTATATTTATGTGTTATTTGTTTTGAAAGCTTTTCTTAAAACAGTTAAGTGTTATTCCGCAAACTTCTTAATTGGACTTTGATTCAATACAAGGTTATTGGTTTATACTCTGATTGATTCAAACCAGTTAATCTTAGGTAGTAATTTTGATCTTGACCGGAGGCACATTTTCAGCAAAAGAAGATGATGAGACTTGGGAGTTAATGAATCAACTCAGTAAGGGTCTCAAGGTTCAAGCTTGTTCTGAGAATAACATAGGAGTTTAAGTGATGGGCATATAAAATGACTAGAAACGAGAGGTTAAGAGCGAAATTTCAGAGTTAGGTATGAAAAGGGATCAACTGATGAAGGGTCTTAATGCAAACTCATGTGTATCGGTTAACTGCGTCAAATGCGGTGATCCATCTCATCATTCCGAAGCATGTCCTCAAGTGCAATCCACTGAGGAGTTTGCTAACGAAGTCTATCGTTTTAGAGCTCACAAGGAGACGGATAACCCATTTTCGAAAGTTTATGATCCAGGATAGATAAATCATCCTAACTCCCAATGGACGAATGATCAGTCTACCGATCATCAATCTAAACCTAGGTATGAAGCACCACGACGAGAATATCAATATGGTTCCACCTCTACTGCTAAAGACGAGCGATATTATAAGTGAAACCAACCTGATCAACCTTATTTCCAAGTGGAAACGAACATGACTTCTTCATAATTCTCGAAGTTCGCAGAATTTATGAAGCAAGAATCAGTAAGACCATGGAGCTTCAAAGCCGACAAATGGGTCAGATAGCTTAATCACTCACGAGACGAGAAGAGGGAAAGCTTATGAGCAATACCATCCCTAATCCTTCACATGCTCATGGCAAATATAAGAAGCATGAAGTAAATGAAGTAAATGATGTATCTAAGGTGACTACCCTGAGAAGTGGTAGAGAAGTAGATACTAATATTGAGATGCCCAAAGAGCAAGAGGCAGAAGAAAAAGAGGATCCAAAGAACGAAGTTCCCAAGAAATTCACTTTCAAGGAACCGATTAAGGCAGATATTCTAACTCCCAAAGTTGGGGAGGCGGTTAAGGATCAGGACAGCACAACTCCTCCTCCTTACCCTGCTGCCTTAGAAAATCCTAAACCTTCTCTCTACAACAAAATAGGCCACAACTAAAGGAATTTGTGGGATTTGTTTGATCACGTTAAGATAATATTCCTTTGATCAAAGCCATTAAGCAAGTTCCCTCTTATGCCAAATTCTTAAAAGATCTATGCACACAAAAGAGAAAGTTCAAGGGCTCTCTTCCAAACCAAATCAATTGAACTGAACAATTAAGTGCAGTAGTCTCTA
>JAANYP010004332.1:7152-26469 GCA_020465985.1 Centrapalus pauciflorus
TATTAACCCTAATTTAATCTTTTTGATCCTTAATTTCTGATGTTAGTATTTAAAACACATACATGTTTCTCAACATATACTAACCTTTCTCGAATTCTAATTTGATATAATCAACCAATTTTCATCACTAGTTGTAAGGATTTCATACAGCCTTCCACATGAAACACCATGTGTTAATTCAATACTTCCTTTAGGAAAAATTCCAAATGACTCGATTGATTCCTAACTTCTCTATTATTCTAGTTGTGCCAACACATCCCGGTGTCAACTTGTACCCTTTTTACAGATCCGGTTTCAATCCTTTTTGGTGATACTTTCAACTACACTCCATTATTTGTCTTATAACTGATCGGTTTTATTACTATCACCATAGTAACATCTTTTTGTGATATTACGGACATAACCATCAGAGTTTCCTTCGATTTCTTTCCAACATGTAGGACTTCTACTTTTCTTTGCGTACGGAATTTTAAACGACGCCTTCTTTACTTTATCATGATAATTGATGTTATATGAAATTCCTATCTAATCCATTGATCTTTTCAGCTTTTACCTAAATCCAAAATACATTATATTGTCGTATATACCAATATGAACAGTAAGTTATTGGGAAAACCCCATAATATAAACTTACCTCTTCGACCCCTAATAGTATAATTATGATACACATGGTTTACTTTAACTATTGTGATATTAATCAATTTCAACACTTATCACAACCAACAACTTAGACTAAAGTACTAACATTGATTGCACCACTGCAGTAGTTACAATTTAATTAATCGACACCAAAAATTTAAACAAAACTCATGACCACCTCCGATTCTCCCTTAGATTCCGAATCGTAGTATTAGACCTTTCTTTACTGTATAAGCAAATCTTCATCATTATCTAAAGTCTCTTTAATCTTCTTATTGATCAATTACCATATCAATAAATATACTATCCTCATGTATCATCATATTTCCTTCCTAATTAATTACAACTCTCATACATATTTTACTTATATTTCACATTGTACATTCCAAATCTCATATCATATGGACACCAGTCTTGTATTATTATATCCTCGTATACTTTCCCAAAATTTCTAAACTAGTTTCCTCATATAATGTTCGTATATATATATATATATATATATATATATATATATATATATATATATATATATATATACCAATATTGAAACAAGTTCTTTGATTCCATTTACAAACTATTCTCACGATATTCAAAACATCTTTTCCAATTCAGAATTTTAAAATCCACTTTAGCTTATTCATCAAATGCCTATTCATACATTAATGTATTCTTATTCATAATCATCATCTTACTTATAATAGTATCAACTTTTCCTAATACTCATGTTCATGTTATCTTTAGAATCATAAACTTTTAATGAGGTTACGTATAGAATCTTAAAGTATTCTTCTAAAATGACCCATTTTTCCACAATTATAGTAAACATCAGTCCTTCTTTGACATTTGTCATTCTTATTCATAATGTCGACATCTCCTACATCTATCACGTTACATTCACTAAATGCTATCGGAGTATGATCCAAATTGAAGACTACATCTTCAATTTCTAAGGTGCGGTTACGGTAAAAGCAATCAAATTTGGCTAGAGTGTTACTAGTAGTTTCTATGTCAATTATAACAAGTAACTTAAACAGTGTCATGACTATTCGTTGCACGAAACAGTAGACACCAAAGACCTATTGATATCAGAATTAAACATTACTAATGCAAGCAAAAATTTAACTCATAAACGTACCCATATCCATCTCCGGGTTTTCCCTAGCTTCTTCCGTGGTAATCTGAAACGCACTAGCCTGCCCCCTTTGTGACTGGTTCCGGCGGTTGACTGAACCACCACTTGAACCTCCCGATGATCGTGTTGTAGATGGAGCAGCAGCTGTTGGATCATCCCTTCTGCAATTCCTACTGTAGTGTCCCCATACACCACACTTATAACAAGCATCTCCCTTCCTTGGACATTCATTTTGGTAGTGACCCAATTCTCCACAGCAAAAACATGCACGCCCCTTGGTACATTTGCCGAAATGTTCCAAATGGCATTTATTGCAGTACTGTGGCTCAGTGTTGATAGAGTACGCTCGAGCATGACCCGAAGGACTAGACTGTCGACGGAATGACTGTTGCGGCGAGTACTGCGATGATCGTACAGAACCGGAGTAGTTTCTTTCACGCTGTCGTTTCGGTGGTGAAGGCTGAGTTGGGTTAGTTGAAGCATCAGCAGCAGACCCCATCACATATCCTGACATAATCAAGATTTGTTCTACATTTCTGGCAGCTTCCAGCAGACTGGCAAACGTGGGGTAACGTACGTTGCTCATCACTCTTCGGATTTCCAAATCAAGACCTACCTCAAATCGGGTCACTTTCCTCTCCTCAGTATCCACTTGATGAGGCGCGAACAAACTCAACCTCGTGAACTCTACAGCGTACTGGGACACAGACTTAGTCCCCTGAATTAGCGTCATAAACTTTGCTTCAAGTCTTCGGCGCTCATCAGCCGGGCAGTACTGCTGAGTGAAAATTTCGGTAAACTCAGCCCATGTCATTACAGCAACCTTCTCCATTGTTAATGCATTCACCATCGAGTTCCACCACATTATTGCGTCTTTGGTGAACATGGCAGTAGCGAAACGGACCATGTCCTTCTCAGCACAATCGCTGATTCGGAATGTCCGTTCTGTGGCTGTTATCCATTCCAGAGAAGCAACAGCATCACCCAGTCCATTAAACTCGACTGCTCCATTTCCCTTAAAATCCTTAAACCGACAACTTCTGGGTTTATTAGATGAACCAATATTGTCATCTTGTTCATCATTGTTTCTCTCTCTTTCCTTATTCTTCCTCTTATCTTCTTTTCGTTTAGCTTCGGCCTCATCTCGAGCCCGAAACTGGTCTTGTATCATCCGATTTTGCTCAGCCATCATGGCTAGCATCATTTCTCTCGTCTCTTCTGGTGTCATTCCTCCTCCAGACATGTTCTGAAATACAAAATATATAATTTGTTTAGTAACATGTCATAAATTTAAAGACACCATCCATTTGTCCCGTATGATAATCAATCTCCTATGATTACTAAATCATAACCTATCTTAGTTCAGATCATTACTTAAACCACTACATATCATTACCTAATGTTTGAGATCAAGACCTCACGGACACTTGAATCTCAAACAACTGCTCTGATACCATCTCGTGTGACACCCTTGCCACAACAACCACCAATTACAATCTCCCAGGATTTAATCACCATCAAACAGTACATAATGATCTGATAACCTAGATTTTTGTGCGGAAGCATTAAAAACATAAAATAAAAGTAGTGCAAAAGTGTCAAACACCCTATGGTGCTACAAGGTACTATAACTAAGTCTACATATCCAAATGCAATTATTACAATCATCCCAAACATATTATAACATCTGTTCCACAACGTAAATACCGATTAAGTAACAAATTTCTTCCAAATCTTCTCAAATGGCCTAACGAGAATGTCCAGCAGAAGACTTCCCTTTTCCTGCAAAAATTCAACAACTAAAAGGGTAAGCGATTGCTTAGTGAATACCATATGATTTTACGCATTCAACATATCTTTATGATGCTACCCAGAGTAACCCCGGTAACACATACCGTATACTCCACATGCACCCAAGGTACGCAAACCTAGGCCCGCAGCCCCTTCGAGTTGACACTCGGCATTAAGAAATCTACCATACTGAGGCAAAAAAATACCATCGGGGATGTCATACTGTCTATCCTGGCCATAGAGGTGTCAAACTCTTGGCTCATATAGCACAGTAACATCAGAGTACAGATGCGACCACACAGGTCCATCATCATCAACAGGATGCACAACAAAAGAAAGGACATGCAACAAATGTGAATGTGCATCACTATATATACGCATGTTAGTAGAATGCCAAACGAAAATGAAACAACATGCCTCAGCAGGCCTAGCAAACATAAAGCAGATGTAAACATGCTAAAATCAAAGGTACTCACAGTGGGTGCGTAAATAAATGATAACCAATATTATTTCTCCGCGGCCTTTCAACCGGATCCACCAAGTACCCCACTGTGGGTTAAACAACACCACAAGGGACCTGTTACATTAATTACATCAATGCCTCATATCAATAACCGTTTAAATCTTCGAAATCCAGTTTCATAAGTTTGGCGATATTTTCCCACATTTAGGGTCTATATCCAAATTCGAACTATAACTAAGTTTGAACCCATTTCATGTTCATATATCATCCTTTATATAACTCGTGCTATTCTACGTGTTGTTTATGAGTTTCATTCAAAATACACAAGTTTAGAGAGTCTAGTTCTCAATTTTAGGCATTAAACTCGAATTTAATGGGTTAGATTCGAAACCATGCATCAGATTCGAATCATATGCATCAGATTCGAACCTTAGCATCAGATTCGAACCCCCTACCAACAGATTCGAACTACCCCTTCGAATCTAGGGTAGATTCGAACCTCACTTCGAGTCTATGCCTAGATTCGAAGCCCTCCCCTTAGAATCTAATGGTACACCTTCGAATCTAGCACCAAACTCGAGTTTGTTCTTGCATTTCGACTCTGTTCTTGACCCATTCGAGTCTGTTCATCATTTCAACTTAAATCCTTCATTTCTAAGGCAAAAATCACTAATATATCATGTATAATACCTAGATTCGATTCTACTATGCATATACTTTCATATTCCAGCAATATTTCAAACAAAAACAAGCTTAAATATGCATAAAATGATAGATTCGAAATTTTTGTTCTTCAAAACCGAAACCATAATCTTAGAAAGGTCGATTCTTACCTCAATTCGTATGAAATCTGAAATCCGTTTGTAGATTGCTGTTGTACTCCTCGATATCTTTCCGATGACGTATAATTCTCGAAAATCCGACGGTCGGTTTGTGATATATCTTAGAGAGATGTAGAGAGAAAATTTCTAGAGAGATAAAGTAGTGAGATGGTGTAAACTAGAAAATGAAGCCTATTGCCCTTTATATACTACTTTCGTCATTTTGCACATGTCATCACTCGACTTAACCGGTTCCATAAAACACTGATTTAATCTTAAATTTATCATAAATAACTTTTAAATTCATAATACTCTACAAAATTGATTCTGAGTTCAATTTTTCTTAAAAGAACAACAAACTTTCTAAATATCCCAAATACATGATAATTGTTCATAATTCAACTTAATTGTAAATTTTTCCACTTAATTAGCCCAATTACAATAACATAACTTTGAGGATGTTACACCAAAGTCCACAACAAGACACTCGTTGTGTGACCAAATGGTTGCAATCAGCCACGCACAAATAAAAATAAAGTGG
This sequence comes from Centrapalus pauciflorus, assembly GCA_020465985.1. Classification (NCBI taxonomy): domain Eukaryota; kingdom Viridiplantae; phylum Streptophyta; class Magnoliopsida; order Asterales; family Asteraceae; genus Centrapalus; species Centrapalus pauciflorus. The sequence goes on from JAANYP010004332.1 coordinate 12,540, forward strand.
TCATTGCATGGACCATAGTCATGCAAAATACATGTTTACCTCAATTAAAAGAGCATATGGTCACACTTTTTAACACCTACGACCAAATTTGGCATAATATTATGTGACCAAAGCCCACAACAACACACTCGTTGTGTGACCAAATGGTTGCAATCAGCCACACACACATAAAAATAAAGTGGCAATTGCATGGACAATATTCACACAAATTACAAGTTTACCTCACTTAAAAGAGTATATGGTCACAATTTAAAACACCTACAGCCACATTTGGCATAATTTTAGGTGACCAAAGCCCACAACAATACACTCGTTGTGTGACCAAATGGTTGCAATCAGCCACACACACATAAAAATAAAGTGGCCATTGCATGGACAATAGTCACACAAATTACAAGTTTAACTCACTTAAAAGAGCATATGTTCACAATTTATAACACCTACGGCCACATTTGGCATAATTTTATGTGACCAAAGCCCACAACAACACACTCGTTGTGTGACCAAATGGTTGCAATCAGCCACACACACATAAAAATAAGTGGCAATTGCATGGACAATAGTCACACAAATTACAAGTTTACCTCACTTAAAAGGACATATGGTCACAATTTATAACACCTACGACCACATTTGGCATAATTTTAGGTGACCAAAGCCCACAGCAATAGACTCGTTGTGTGACCAAATGGTTGCAATCAGCAACACACACATAAAAATAAAGTGGCCATTGCATGGACAATTGTCACACTTTTTAACACCTACGGCCACGTTTGACATAATTTTATGTGACCAAAACCCACAACAACACACTCGTTGTGTGACCAAATGCTTGCAATCAGCCACACAAAAATAAAAATAAAGTGGCCATTGAATGGACAATAGTCACACAAAATACAAGTTTACCTCACTTAATAGAGCACATGGTCACAATTTTTAACACCTACGGCCAAATTTGGCATAATTTTATGTGACCAAAGCCCACAACAACACACTCGTTGTGTGACCAAATGGTTGCAATCAGCCACACACAAATAAAAATCAAGTGGCCATTGCATGGACAATAGTCAGACAAAATACAAGTTTACCATACTAAAGAGAACATATGGTCACACTTTTTAAACCTACGACCAAATTTGGCATAATTTTATGTGACCAAAGCCCACAACAACACACTCGTTGTGTGACCAAATGGTTTCAATCAGCCACACACAAATAAAAATAAAGTGGTCATTGCATGGACCATAGTCATGCAAAATACATGTTTACCTCAATTAAAAGAGCATACGGTCACACTTTTTAACACCTACGACCAAATTCGGCATAATATTATGTGACCAAAGCCCACAACAACACACTCGTTGTGTGACCAAATGGTTGCAATCAGCCACACACAAATAAAAATAATGTGGCTATTGCTTTGACAATAGTCACACAAAATACAAGTTTACCTCACTTAAAAGAGCATATTTTCACACTTTTTAACACCTACGACAACATTCGGCATACTTTTATGTGACCAAAGCCCACAAAAACACACTCCTTGTGTGACTAAATGGTTGCAATCAGCCACACACAAATAAAAATAAAGTGGTCATTGCATGGACCATAGTCACGCAAAATACAAGTTTACCTCACTTAAAAGAGCATATGGTCACAATTTTTAACACCTACGACCACATTTGGAATAATTTTATGGTGACCAAAGCCTACAACAACACACTCGTTGTGTGACCAAATGGTTGCAATCAGCCACACACAAATAAAAATAAAGTGGTCATTGCATGGACCATAGTCATGTACAAGCTTACCTCACTTAAAAGAGCATATGGTCACACTTTTTAACACCTACGACCAAATTTGGCATAATTTTATGTGACCAAAGCCCACAACAACACACTCGTTGTGTGACCAAATGGTTGCAATCAGCCACGCACAAATAAAAATAAAGTGGCTATTGCTTGGCCAATAGTCACACAAAATACAAGTTTACCTCACTTAAAAGAGCATATGGTCACAATTTTTAGCACCTACGGCCACATTTGGCATAATTTTATGTGACCAAAGCCCACAACAACACACTCATTGTGTAACCAAATGGTTGCAATCAGCCACACACACATAAAAATAAAGTGGCAATTGCATGGACAATAATCACACAAATTAGAAGTTTACCTCACTTAAAAGAGCATATGGTCACAATTTATAACACCTACAGCCACATTTGGCATAATTTTAGGTGACCAAAGCCCACAACAATACACTCGTTGTGTGACCAAATGGTTGCAATCAGCCACACACACATAAAAATAAAGTGGCCATTGCATGGACAATAGTCACACAAAATACAAGTTTACCTTACTTAAAAGAGCATATGGTCACAATTTTTAACACCTACGGCCAAATTTGGCATAATTTAATGTGACCAAAGCCCACAACAACACACTCGTTGTGTGACCAAATGGTTGCAATCAGCCACACAAATAAAAATAAAGTGGCCATTGAATGAACAATAGTCACACAAAATACAAGTTTACCTCACTTAATAGAGCACATGGTCACAATTTTTAACACCTACGGCCAAATTTGGCATAATTTTATGTGACCAAAGCCCACAACAACACACTCGTTGTGTGACCAAATGGTTGCAATCAGCCACACACAAATAAAAATCAAGTGGCCATTGCATGGACAATAGTCAGACAAAATACAAGTTTACCATACTAAAGAGAACATATGGTCACACTTTTTAAACCTACGACCAAATTTGGCATAATTTTATGTGACCAAAGCCCACAACAACACACTCGTTGTGTGACCAAATGGTTTCAATCAGCCACACACAAATAAAAATAAAGTGGTCATTGCATTGACCATATTCATGCAAAATACATGTTTACCTCAATTAAAAGAGCATATGGTCACACTTTTTAACACCTACGACCAAATTTGGCATAATATTATGTGACCAAAGCCCACAACAACACACTCTTGTGTGACCAAATGGTTGCAATCAGCCACACACAAATAAAAATAATGTGGCTATTTCTTTGATAACAGTCACACAAAATACAAGTTTACCTCACTTAAAAGAGCATATTTTCACACTTTTTAACACCTACGACAACATTCGGCATACTTTTATGTGACCAAAGCCCACAAAAACACACTCCTTGTGTGACTAAATGGTTGCAATCAGCCACACACAAATAAAAATAAAGTGGTCATTGCATGGACCATAGTCACGCAAAATACAAGTTTACCTCACTTAAAAGAGCATATGGTCACAATTTTTAACACCTACGACCACATTTGGAATAATTTTATGGTGACCAAAGCCCACAACAACACACTCGTTGTGTGCCCAAATGGTTGCAATCAGCCACACACAAATAAAAATAAAGTGGTCATTGCATGGACCATAGTCATGTACAAGTTTACCTCCCTTAAAAGAGCATATGGTCACACTTTTTAACACCTACGACCAAATTTGGCATAATTTTATGTGACCAAAGCCCACAACAACACACTCGTTGTGTGACCAAATGATTGCAATCAGCCACGCACAAATAAAAATAAAGTGGCTATTGCTTGGCCAATAGTCACACAAAATACAAGTTTACCTCACTTAAAAGAGTATATGGTCACAATTTTTAGCACCTACGGCCACATTTGGCATAATTTTATGTGACCAAAGCCCACAACAACACACTCATTGTGTAACCAAATGGTTGCAATCAGCCACACACACATAAAAATAAAGTGGCAATTGCATGGACAATAATCACACAAATTAGAAGTTTACCTCACTTAAAAGAGCATATGGTCACAATTTATAACACCTACAGCCACATTTGTCATAATTTTAGGTGACCAAAGCCCAGAACAATACACTCGTTGTGTGACCAAATGGTTGCAATCAGCCACACACACATAAAAATAAAGTGGCCATTGCATGGACAATAGTCACACAAAATACAAGTTTACCTTACTTAAAAGAGCATATGGTCACAATTTTTAACACCTACGGCCAAATTTGGCATAATTTTATGTGACCAAAGCCCACAACAACACACTCGTTGTGTGACCAAATGGTTGCAATCAGCCACACACAAATAAAAATAAAGCGGCCATTGCATGGACAATAGTCACACAAAATACAAGTTTACCATACTAAAAAGAGCATATGGTCACACTTTTTAACACCTACGACAACATTTGGCATAAATTTATGTGACCAAAGCCCACAAAAACACACTCCTTGTGTGACCAAATGGTTGCAATCAGCCACACACAAATAAAAATAAAGTGGTCATTGCATGGACCATAGTCACGCAAAATACAAGTTTACCTCACTTAAAAGAGCATATGGACACAATTTTTAACACCTACGACCACATTTGGAATAATTTTATGTGACCAAAGCCCACAACAACACACTCGTTGTGTGACGAAATGGTTGCAATCAGCCACACACAAATAAAAATAAAGTGGTCATTGCATGGACCATAGTCATGCAAAATACAAGTTCACCTCACTTAAAAGAGCATATGTTCACACTTTTTAACACCTTTGACCAAATTTGGCATAATTTTATGTGACCAAAGCCCACAACAAGACACTCGTTGTGTGACCAAATGGTTGCAATCAGCCACACACAAATAAAAATAAAGTGGTCATTGCACGGACCATAGTCATGCAAAATAAATGTTTACCTCAATTAAAAGAGCATATGGTCACACTTTTTAACACCTACGACCAAATTTGGCATAATATTATGTGACCAAAGCCCACAACAACACACTCGTTGTGTGACCAAATGGTTGCAATCAGCCACACACAAATAAAAATAATGTGGCTACTGCTTTGACAATAGTCACACAAAATACAAGTTTACCTCACTTAAAAGAGCATATTTTCACACTTTTTAACACCTACGACAACATTCGGCATACTTTTATGTGACCAAAGCCCACAAAAACACACTCCTTGTGTGACTAAATGGTTGCAATCAGCCACACACAAATAAAAATAAAGTGGTCATTGCATGGACCATAGTCACGCAAAATACAAGTTTACCTCACTTAAAAGAGCATATGGTCACAATTTTTAACACCTACGACCACATTTGGAATAATTTTATGGTGACCAAAGCCCACAACAACACACTCGTTGTGTGCCCAAATGGTTGCAATCAGCCACACACAAATAAAAATAAAGTGGTCATTGCATGGACCATAGTCATGTACAAGTTTACCTCCCTTAAAAGAGCATATGGTCACACTTTTTAACACCTACGACCAAATTTGGCATAATTTTATGTGACCAAAGCCCACAACAACACACTCGTTGTGTGACCAAATGGTTGCAATCAGCCACGCACAAATAAAAATAAAGTGGCTATTGCTTGGCCAATAGTCACACAAAATACAAGTTTACCTCACTTAAAAGAGCATATGGTCACAATTTTTAGCACCTACGGCCACATTTGGCATAATTTTATGTGACCAAAGCCCACAACAACACACTCATTGTGTGACCAAATGGTTGCAATCAGCCACACACACATAAAAATAAAGTGGCAATTGCATGGACAATAATCACACAAATTAGAAGTTTACCTCACTTAAAAGAGCATATGGTCACAATTTATAACACCTACAGCCACATTTGGCATAATTTTAGGTGACCAAAGCCCACAAGAATACACTCGTTGTGTGACCAAATGGTTGCAATCAGCCACGCACAAATAAAAATAAAGTGGCTATTGCTTGGCAAATAGTCACACAAAATACAAGTTTACCTCACTTAAAAGAGCATATGGTCACAATTTTTAGCACCTACGGCCACATTTGGCATAATTTTATGTGACCAAAGCCCACAACAACACACTCATTGTGTGACCAAATGGTTGCAATCAGCCACACACACATAAAAATAAAGTGGCAATTGCATGGACAATAATCACACAAATTAGAAGTTTTACTCACTTAAAAGAGTATATGGTCACAATTTATAACACCTACAGCCACATTTGGCATAATTTTAGGTGACCAAAGCCCACAACAAGACACTCGTTGTGTGACCAAATGGTTGCAATCAGCCACACACACATAAAAATAATGTGGCAATTGCATGGACAATAGTCACCCAAAATACAAGTTTACCTCACTTAAAAGAGCATATGGTCACAATTTATAACACCTACAGCCACATTTGGCATAATTTTAGGTGACCAAAGCCCACAACAATACACTCGTTGTGTGACCAAATGGTTGCAATCAGCCACACACACATAAAAATAAAGTGGCCATTGCATGGACAATAGTCACACAAATTACAAGTTTAACTCACTTAAAAGAGCATATGTTCACAATTTATAACTCCTACGGCCACATTTGGCATACATTTAGGTGACCAAAGCCCACAACTAGACACTCGTTGTCTGACCAAATGGTTGCAATCAGCCACACACACATAAAAATAAAGTGGCCATTGCATGGACAATTGTCACACTTTTTTGCACCTACGGCCACATTTGACATAATTTTATGTGACCAAAGCCCGCAACAACACACTCGTTGGGTGATCAAATGGTTGCAATAAGCCACACACACATAAAAATAAAGTGGTCATTGCATGGACAATTGTCACACAAAATACAAGTTTACCTCACTTAAAAGATCATATGTTCACACTTTTTAACACCTACGGCCACGTTTGACATAATTTTATGTGACCAAAACCCACAACAACACACTCGTTGTGTGACCAAATGGTTGCAATCAGCCACACAAAAATAAAAATAAAGTGGCCATTGCATGGACAATAGTCACACAAAATACAAGTTTACCTCACTTAAAAGAACATATGGTCACAATTTTTAACACCTACGGCCAAATTTGGTATAATTTTATGTGACCAAAGCCCACAACAACACACTCGTTGTGTGACCAAATGGTTGCAATCAGCCACACTCAAATAAAAATAAAGTGGTCATTGCATGGACCATAGTCACACGAAATACAAGTTTATCTCAATTAAAAGAGCATATGGTCACAATTTTTAACACCTACGGCCACATTTGGCATAATTTTATGTGACCAAAGCCCACAACAACACACTCGTTGTGTGACCAAATGGTTGCAATCAGCCACACAAAAATAAAAATAAAGTGGCCATTGCATGGACAATAGTCACACAAAATACAAGTTTACCTTACTTAAAAGAGCATATGGTCACAATTTTTAACACCTACGGCCAAATTTGGCATAATTTTATGTGACCAAAGCCCACAACAACACACTCGTTGTGTGACCAAATGGTTGCAATCAGCCACACACAAATAAAAATAAAGTGGCAATTGCATGGACAATATTCACACAAATTACAAGTTTACCATACTAAAAAGAGCATATGGTCACACTTTTTAACACCTACGACAACATTTGGCATAATTTTAGGTGACCAAAGCCCACAACAAGACACTCGTTGTGTGACCAAATGGTTCCAATCAGCCACACACACATAAAAATAAAGTGGCCATTGCATGGACAATAGTCACGCAAATTACAAGTTTAACTCACTTAAAAGAGCATATGTTCACAATTTATAACACCTACGGCCACATTTGGCATAATTTTATGTGACCAAAGCCCACAACAACACACTCGTTGTGTGACCAAATGGTTGCAATCAGCCACACACACATAAAAATAAGTGGCAATTGCATGGACAATAGTCACACAAATTACAAGTTTACCTCACTTAAAAGGACATATGGTCACAATTTATAACACCTACGACCACATTTGGCATAATTTTAGGTGACCAAAGCCCACAACAATACACTCGTTGTGTGACCAAATGGTTGCAATCAGCCACACACACATAAAAATAAGTGGCAATTGCATGGACAATAGTCACACAAATTACAAGTTTACCTCACTTAAAAGGACATATGGTCACAATTTATAACACCTACGACCACATTTGGCATAATTTTAGGTGACCAAAGCCCACAACAATACACTCGTTGTGTGACCAAATGGTTGCAATCAGCCACACACACATAAAAATAAAGTGGCCATTGCATGGACAATAGTCACACAAAATACAAGTTTACCTTACTTAAAAGAGCATATGGTCACAATTTTTAACACCTACGGCCAAATTTGGCATAATTTTATGTGACCAAAGCCCACAACAACACACTCGTTGTGTGACCAAATGGTTGCAATCAGCCACACACAAATAAAAATAAGTGGCAATTGCATGGACAATAGTCACACAAATTACAAGTTTACCTCACTTAAAAGGACATATGGTCACAATTTATAACACCTACGACCACATTTGGCATAATTTTAGGTGACCAAAGCCCACAACAATACACTCGTTGTGTGACCAAATGGTTGCAATCTGCCACACACACATAAAAATAAAGTGGCCATTGCATGGACAATTGTCACACTTTTTAACACCTACGGCCACGTTTGACATAATTTTATGTGACCAAAACCCACAACAACACACTCGTTGTGTGACCAAATGGTTGCAATCAGCCACACAAAAATAAAAAAAAAGTGGCCATTGAATGGACAATAGTCACACAAAATACAAGTTTACCTCACTTAATAGAGCACATGGTCACAATTTTTAACACTTACGGCCAAATTTGGCATAATTTTATGTGACCAAAGCCCACAACAACACACTCGTTGTGTGACCAAATGGTGCAATCAGCCACACACAAATAAAAATAAAGTGGCCATTGCATGGACAATAGTCAGACAAAATACAAGTTTACCATACTAAAGAGAACATATGGTCACACTTTTTAAACCTACGACCAAATTTGGCATAATTTTATGTGACCAAAGCCCACAACAACACACTCGTTGTGTGACCAAATGGTTTCAATCAGCCACACACAAATAAAAATAAAGTGGTCATTGCATTGACCATATTCATGCAAAATACATGTTTACCTCAATTAAAAGAGCATATGGTCACATTTTTTAACACCTACGACCAAATTTGGCATAATATTATGTGACCAAAGCCCACAACAACACACTCGTTGTGTGACCAAATGGTTGCAATCAGCCACACACAAATAAAAATAATGAGGCTATTGCTTTGACAATAGTCACAAAAAATACAAGTTGACCTCACTTAAAAGAGCATATTGTCACACTTTTTAACACCTACGACAACATTCGGCATACTTTTATGTGACCAAAGCCCACAAAAACACACTCCTTGTGTGACTAAATGGTTGCAATCAGCCACACACAAATAAAAATAAAGTGGTCATTGCATGGACCATAGTCACGCAAAATACAAGTTTACCTCACTTAAAAGAGCATATGGTCACAATTTTTAACACCTACGACCACATTTGGAATAATTTTATGGTGACCAAAGCCCACAACAACACACTCGTTGTGTGACCAAATGGTTGCAATCAGCCACACACAAATAAAAATAAAGTGGTCATTGCATGGACCATAGTCATGTACAAGTTTACCTCACTTAAAAGAGCATATCGTCACACTTTTTAACACCTACGACCAAATTTGGCATAATTTTATGTGACCAAAGCCCACAACAACACACTCGTTGTGTGACCAAATGGTTGCAGTCAGCCACGCACAAATAAAAATAAAGTGGCTATGGCTTGGACAATAGTCGCACAAAATACAAGTTTACCTCACTTAAAAGAGCATATGGTCAAAATTTTTAGCACCTACGGCCACATTTGGCATAATTTTATGTGACCAAAGCCCACAACAACACACTCATTGTGTGACCAAATGGTTGCAATCAGCCACACACACATAAAAATAAAGTGGCAATTGCATCGACAATAATCACACAAATTACAAGTTTACCTCACTTAAAAGAGCATATGGTCACAATTTATAACACCTACAGCCACATTTGGCATAATTTTAGGTGACCAAAGCCCACAACAATACACTCGTTGTGTGACCAAATGGTTGCAATCAGCCACACACACATAAAAATAAAGTGGCCATTGCATGGACAATAGTCACACAAATTACAAATTTACCTCACTTAAAAGAGCATATGGTCACAATTTATAACACCTACGGCCACATTTGGCATAATTTTATGTGACCAAAGCCCACAACAACACACTCGTTGTGTGACCAAATGGTTGCAATCAGCCACACACACATAAAAATAAAGTGGCAATTGCATGGACAATAGTCACACAAATTACAAGTTTACCTCACTTAAAAGCACATATGGTCACAATTTATAACACCTACGGCCACATTTGGAATACTTTTAGGTGACCAAAGCCCACAACAAGACACTCGTTGTGTGACCAAATGGTTGCAATCAGCCACACACACATAAAAATAAAGTGGTCATTGCATGGACAATTGTCACACTTTTTTGCACCTACGGCCACATTTGACATATTTTATATGTGACCAAAGCCCGCAACAACACACTCATTGTGTGACCAAATGGTTGCAATCAGCCACACAAAAATAAAAATAAAGTGGCCATTGAATGGACAATAGTCACACAAAATACAAGTTTACCTCACTTAATAGAGCACATGGTCACAATTTTTAACACTTACGGCCAAATTTGGCATAATTTTATGTGACCAAAGCCCACAACAACACACTCGTTGTGTGACCAAATGGTGCAATCAGCCACACACAAATAAAAATAAAGTGGCCATTGCATGGACAATAGTCAGACAAAATACAAGTTTACCATACTAAAGAGAACATCTGGTCACACTTTTTAAACCTACGACCAAATTTGGCATAATTTTATGTGACCAAAGCCCACAACAACACACTCGTTGTGTGACCAAATGGTTTCAATCAGCCACACACAAATAAAAATAAAGTGGTCATTGCATTGACCATATTCATGCAAAATACATGTTTACCTCAATTAATAGAGCATATGGTCACACTTTTTAACACCTACGACCAAATTTGGCATAATATTATGTGACCAAAGCCCACAACAACACACTCGTTGTGTGACCAAATGGTTGCAATCAGCCACACACAAATAAAAATAATGTGGCTATTGCTTTGACAATAGTCACACAAAATACAAGTTGACCTCACTTAAAAGAGCATATTGTCACACTTTTTAACACCTACGACAACATTCGGCGTACTTTTATGTGACCAAATCCCACAAAAACACACTCCTTGTGTGACTAAATGGTTGCAATCAGCCACACACAAATAAAAATAAAGTGGTCATTGCATGGACCATAGTCACGCAAAATACAAGTTTACCTCACTTAAAAGAGCATATGGTCACAATTTTTAACACCTACGACCACATTTGGAATAATTTTATGGTGACCAAAGCCCACAACAACACACTCGTTGTGTGACCAAATGGTTGCAATCAGCCACACACAAATAAAAATAAAGTGGTCATTGCATGGACCATAGTCATGTACAAGTTTACCTCACTTAAAAGAGCATATCGTCACACTTTTTAACACCTACGACCAAATTTGGCATAATTTTATGTGACCAAAGCCCACAACAACACACTCGTTGTGTGACCAAATGGTTGCAGTCAGCCACGCACAAATAAAAATAAAGTGGCTATTGCTTGGACAATAGTCACACAAAATACAAGTTTACCTCACTTAAAAGAGCATATGGTCACAATTTTTAGCACCTACGGCCACATTTGGCATAATTTTATGTGACCAAAGCCCACAACAACACACTCATTGTGTGACCAAATGGTTGCAATCAGCCACACACACATAAAAATAAAGTGGCAATTGCATGGACAATAATCACACAAATTACAAGTTTACCTCACTTAAAAGAGCATATGGTCACAATTTATAACACCTACAGCCACATTTGGCATAATTTTAGGTGACCAAAGCCCACAACAATACACTCGTTGTGTGACCAAATGGTTGCAATCAGCCACACACACATAAAAATAAAGTGGCCATTGCATGGACAATAGTCACACAAATTACAAATTTACCTCACTTAAAAGAGCATATGGTCACAATTTATAACACCTACGGCCACATTTGGCATAATTTTATGTGACCAAAGCCCACAACAACACACTCGTTGTGTGACCAAATGGTTGCAATCAGCCACACACACATAAAAATAAAGTGGCAATTGCATGGACAATAGTCACACAAATTACAAGTTTACCTCACTTAAAAGCACATATGGTCACAATTTATAACACCTACGGCCACATTTGGCATACTTTTAGGTGACCAAAGCCCACAACAAGACACTCGTTGTGTGACCAAATGGTTGCAATCAGCCACACACACATAAAAATAAAGTGGCCATTGCATGGACAATTGTCACACTTTTTTGCACCTACGGCCACAATTGACATAATTTTATGTGACCAAAGCCCGCAACAACACACTCGTTGGGTGATCAAATGGTTGCAATCAGCCACACACACATAAAAATAAAGTGGTCATTGCATGGACAATTGTCACACAAAATACAAGTTTACCTCACTTAAAAGATCATATGTTCACACTTTTTAACACCTACGGCCTCGTTTGACATAATTTTATGTGACCAAAACCCACAACAACACACTCGTTGTGTGACCAAATGGTTGCAATCAGCCACACAAAAATAAAAATAAAGTGGCCATTGCATGGACAATAGTCACACAAAATACAAGTTTACCTCACTTAAAAGAACATATAGTCACAATTTTTAACACCTACGGCCAAATTTGGTATAATTTTATGTGACCAAAGCCCACAACAACACACTCGTTGTGTGACCAAATGGTTGCAATCAGCCACACTCAAATAAAAATAAAGTGGCCATTGCATGGACAATAGTCACACGAAATACAAGTTTACCTCACTTAAAAGAGCATATTGTCACAATTTTTAACACCTACGGCCACATTTGGCATAATTTTATGTGACCAAAGCCCACAACAACACACTCGTTGTGTGACCAAATGGTTGCAATCAGCCACACAAAAATAAAAATAAAGTGGCCATTGCATGGACAATAGTCACACAAAATACAAGTTTACCTTACTTAAAAGAGCATATGGTCACAATTTTTAACACCTACGGCCAAATTTGGCATAATTTTATGTGACCAAAGCCCACAACAACACACTCGTTGTGTGACCAAATAGTTGCAATCAGCCACACACAAATAAAAATAAAGTGGCCATTGCATGGACAATAGTCACACAAAATACAAGTTTACCATACTAAAAAGAGCATATGGTCACACTTTTTAACACGTACGACAACATTTGGCATAATTTTATGTGACCAAGCCCACAAAAACACACTCCTTGTGTGACCAAATGGTTGCAATGAGCCACACACAAATAAAAATAAAGTGGCCATTGCATGGACAATAGTCACACAAAATACAAGTTTACCATACTAAAAAGAGCATATGGTCACACTTTTTAACACCTACGACAACATTTGGCATAATTTTATGTGACCAAAGCCCACAAAAACACACTCCTTGTGTGACCAAATGGTTGCAATCAGCCACACACAAATAAAAATAAAGTGGTCATTGCATGGACCATAGTCACGCAAAATACAAGTTTACCTCACTTAAAAGAGCATATGGACACAATTTTTAACACCTACGACCACATTTGGAATAATTTATGTGACCAAAGCCCACAACAACACACTCGTTGTGTGACGAAATGGTTGCAATCAGCCACACACAAATAAAAATAAAGTGGTCATTGCAGGGACCATAGTGATGCAAAATACAAGTTTACCTCACTTAAAAGAGCATATGGTCACACTTTTTAACACCTACGACCAAATTTGGCATAATTTTATGTGACCAAAGCCCACAACAACACACTCGTTGTGTGACCAAATGGTTGCAATCAGCCA
>JAANYP010004333.1:0-20566 GCA_020465985.1 Centrapalus pauciflorus
AAACTTGTTTATTTAACAACAGTTCCTTAAATTTTCATTTCACTTTTTAAAAAACACTACTTTTTATACTCTCTCTTGCTATTCTATCACCTACCCTATATTAACTTTCTATACTCTCTCTCTCTTTCTCTCTCTTACTTTTTAATCACCTACCCTGTATTTATTTTTTTTTTTTACTTTTCTATCACCTATCTAATTTTTCTTAAAACTAAAATTTTATCATTTAAAAGTTTTCACTTTTTATAGAAACCCTTGTTTTTTCTTGAAAACTATAAATTGAAAACTGAAATGAAAAATGACTAGTTTTCGTTAACTAAACGAAACCTCTCTTCAACCTATCTCTAATGAGCCTCTCACAAACACCAAATTTCGGTGACCCCGAAAACGGTAATGGCAAACCACAACGGCTCAACACTGTCGATACTCATCCTCCATGATATTGTTCAGGATCTCCAACACTTTGCTCATTTTCGACCGCACTCAGGATCTACAACACTTGTTAGCTACGGTTGTTTAAGCAAGCACTTGTTAGCTACAGCTGCTAGCTTTTGTGCTAACTTGAGCGAGTAGTCCCCACCAAGCCGAGGGTCCAAATTTTCTCGAATTTTCGAAGGTCATGAAAGAGGTGTCATCTTACCAAGTTTGGCTTGTTGCGGTCCGATGGCAATGGCCTTCGACCCCTGATAAGTTAGTATAAAAAGATCTCATAGCTCTATACATAGCTTTTGTACGTTAGGCGCCTGTTTGTATGTATTCTGGAGCTGCATATCCACAGCCTGTCCATGTTAGCTCGTCCACTAAAACTAAACAAAAACAAGACTCAAGAAAACAATGTGTACGTAAACTAAACTATTTTCAAGTATTGAAACATAAGTGACAATTTCTTGTCTCCTCCCGAAAAGGAGTTTTATAAATGGTCACAAACCCAAAAGTAACGATCCATAATGCCAAATAACTGAATTGATTTGTTCTTTCCATTTTTATTATAATAGAATCAAACAAAAATCAATAAAGAATGTAAGAATTCTTATCAAAATCATGACAACCTATATAATCATAGACTATAGCCCAAATATACCCATGAAACAACCCAAAATGTCTTGTCGTTTATTTGTGCACATTTGGTAGTCAAACTTTTAAAAGTGTTTCAATTAAGTAGTTGAGTGACTTGACACCGGTACAACAGATTACCATGCCTAGTCAAACTTTCTTTTTGTACACATTTATGTAGCATACTTTTTCTTTTTTGCACATTTGATAGTCAGACTTTTAAAAGTGTTTCAATTAGGTAGTTGAGCATCAGGTCACCCAATTACCTAATTGAAACATTTTTAAAAGTACACTACATAAATGTGCACAAAAAAAATACACTACATAAATGTGTACAAACTCAAAAGTACATAGCTATTTGGTACCATTTTCCCTTTCAATAAATGCACAAAGACAAGTTTAACATAAAACTATTGGGACATATTTCCATGTTCACAAGGATAGATTTCTTATAATCTCCACAACAGCAACCTCTTCCAATTCTACCTAATTCGGAGTATATGGGGTCTCTATTAGATGTGTCGCTGTTCTACAAAGATCACGAACTACTATCATGGTAGCATGTGTTATGTTATTATAATAACCGTAAAACTTAATTCACATAAATTTGTAATAACACACATCTTAAACCAAAACATAAAAAAATCATTGATGGTCAAGATAGCAACACTTTTGCATTGGTGATTTAGGGGACGAAATCAATTCAAGTGGTGAGTGTTATAATAACCCAAAATTTTTAGAACTTAAAGACTTTTAACGATAATAATTATTCTAATAAAATCCAAATAATAATAATGTTAGATTTTATTTAACACTAAATTTTAAATCAAAACCAAAGGGCCTAATTGAAAATAAGATAACTTAAATTAACTAAGTTAAATAAAAAGCAAAGGCTTAACACATAAGTATCAAATATCAAATTTAAATAAAAAGAAAGGATCAACAAATAATTATCAAATTTATATTAAACTAAGCTAATCCCAAAATCAGATATTATCGGCAAATCAGTGTATTTATAACCTATTAAGATAGACAGGCATACAAACCCCGTTGGGCCAACAGCCTTGCCACAAGGGCTTTCCCCGGCGGGGGGCCCGTCCAGCGGCCTCCCCCCAACGGCTTCTGCGGGGTTCAAACGCCTTGTGGTTTCTTTTTTGTTTTATTAAATATAATTTATTTATTTTTTTCCCACCTCAAACTGCCGGCACCTGGGGTGGGGAATTTTAGTTTATTGACCTAGTTTTTTTAACTTTTATTTTAAATTTCTTGTAAATTCTAATTTTTAGTTTCGTATGTTTTAATTTCTAGTTTCATAATTTTTAATTTTATTTATGTAATAGTTTAAGTTAGTTTTTATAAAATAAAATTCTAATTTTTAATTATTAATTATAAATGGATTTTATTTTTTAGTAAAATGTTAAAAAAGATAGAAAGTTGAAAATGATGGTATTTCAAAAGTTTTTTGAGGAAAACGGTGAAAAAAAAAACGATGTAGCGCTGAGATTTCCAAAACGGTGAGTTTGGGAGGGGAATGTAAACCCCCACCCTAAGGTGGTGTTTGGATTGAATGAATTTAAAATGATGGATTTTAAAATGATAGGATTTTGAAATGTTTAGGGGTATGGATGGATTATGAAAGGTGGAGAAGTGGTGAATTTAAAATCCTAAATGAGCTAAATCCTTTCTTTTAATATTGTATCCAAACATGATAATGAAGGATTTCTAAATCCAAATCCTAAATGGGTTGTTTAAATCCTTCAAACCAAACACCACCTAACTTGTTAATATCAAATCATGTGTCAAGTTAAACCCTAATCAGATTTTGCCGTAAACCCTGATAGAGAATGCCAGTCAACAACGACAGACCACTGGAAATTCAAAATTTCCATTCGGATCAAGGTACCAAAAACCTTTCTAAACTTCTTGTTCTTGTTAATTAAAATTTACCGTACTGTAGTTGTAAAAAAAAAAATCAAAGAACAAAGAAATTTATACCTGCTGTTAGGGTTTGGTGGGCGGCGTTGGTGTTCTGGTTTGGTAACGGGCGGCGCTGCACCAGGGGCGGCCGCAATGTCCCTGGTCAGCGGCAGCCGAGTGAGAGAGAGGTAGTTGATGTGAGCACCGAGGGAGAGAAGTATAGTGGTGAAGCCGAGCAGTGATGGCAGTAACGGTATCGTGGCGGCGGCGCCGCCTAGGGTTGGGCCGTTGTCCTTGTTGCGAGAACGAGAGGAAGAGAGGGAGCACTGAAAGAGAGAGAGAGAGAGCGACAGGGAGATGAAGATGGAGAGTCAGGAGGGTGGCTGGTGTTTGCCGGCGAGTAGCGGCGGCCGTTCGCCGGCCGGATAAAGCAGAGAGTGAGAGAGGGTAGAGAGAGAAGGTGAGGTAGTGTGTGTGCGTGTGTTTGTGACCGAGAAAGAAGGAAAAGGAGATCCGACCGGCTCACCGGGGGTTTAACCTAACCTGGTACCCAAAAACATTTTAAATAAAACTTAATTTTTATGTTTATTATTTATTTTAAACGAGTTATGGGCGGGACGGGGATCTCAGTTCCTATCTCCATCCCCGCTTTATAATCATCTCCCCATTCCCGGTCCCATCCCCGTCGGGAAACGAGTTTTCATTCTCATCCCCGTCCCAATCGGGAATCGGGGATTCCCATCGGGGAATCAGATTTTTCAATTTCTTAAAGATTATTTAAGTTAATATATGTCAATAAACTTTTAAAAAAATTATTTCAAACATATATGAGGTGTTTACATATATAATGTATATTTTATAATAAAACTAAAACAAAGATTTTGATGCAAAACATTTATAAAACCAATAAAATGAAAAATAAAAATAGTATTTTAAACTATAGAAAAGTCATATACAATTATATTTAATATATTATATAAAATATAATAAATAATTTACATTGTAAAGTTAAATATATGCAATAATTTATATTAAAACATAATTTATAACCGGGGTCGGGGTCGGGGATTAAAGTGGGTCCCATCCCCATTATTTTAAATTGGGGATTCCCCGTCCCCGTCCCCATCCCCAGTCAACTCGAGGATTCCCAGGTCAAATCAGGGTCGAGTTACGGGTTCCTCGTCGGGGATGAGTTTTTTTGTCAAGCCTAGTTATTGACACCCGCGCGTTGCTGCGGAGTTTAAATATTAACTAGTTTATAACTCATGTATTACGTGAATATTTTTAATTAAATTTATTTATATAAAATGTATATGAGTAAAAATAAGGGTTATATGCCAAAAATAACAACAACTTTTGTAGTTTTACCGTTTATACCAACATTATTTATTTTTTATCACTAATAGCAACAACTTTTGTATTTTTTACGGATTATACCAACTTTTGACCTGGAAACCTGCTATAGCAGGTTACCATCCATTAATACCAACAACTTTTATATTTTTACCAATAATAGCAACAACGTTTTATATTTTTACCAATAATAGCAACGACTTTTAACTTTTTACAAATAATAAAAACATATCAAATTAAATTTTCTTTTATCTTTAACTAATCATTACTTTAAGGAAACTAAATTTTATGAAAATCGAAATACAATCAAATAAGTTCATAATCCATTTTTTTGCTTAAATTTTGTTAGAAATAAATCAAATGCAATGCGTACTTAATGTTTTCTATAGACATTAAAATATGAAGATTATTTTGATGTGTCATATTTTCATGCATAGCCGGGTTTTATAGGTATGATAGCGTGACCATTTAAGTGTAACATGACAATGTGAAACTCAAATCAATTTGTATAAGATGTCATAAAATTATAATGAACACATTATGCTACATTTGTATTCTTTTTTGGATACTTAGTTCAACAATATTTGCATTATTTATTTATTTGATAAATATATAAAATGAATAATATTATAAATAATTATGACTAATCATGGATAATTAGTTCTTTATTTGTTGCATCCGTTTATTTTATGAATAATTATATATGATTTAATAATCCAATTATTCTATCTCTAACAAAATTTGGATACAAATATAAATTATGAATAAAATGATTTAATGTCTAAATCTTGTTTGTAAAAGAATGCATTAAGTGTTATCTATTTTGATTTTATGTATCTAGACTATATATATATATATATATATATATATATATATATATATATATATATATATATATATATATATAGATTGAGGTTCTATGGGGCACCACGATGCATTGTGAACCGGGGGAACCAAAAATGTACAATATATTAAATAGGAAGCAATAAGGGCAAAATTGGAAGTTTAAACAATTATTTAGTTAAATTATATAATTTAAAATATTCTATATTCAAATAACTGGATATATTATGGTAATTGCTAAAATTGTGGAGTTTTTAGTTAGGATAGATTGCATTTGTTTTGACTTTCTATCCATGCATGTCTTCATACGGTCATTTAAAGAATTATTTAGGGTCATTTAAAATATTTCTTATTAAAATAACCGATGCATACGTTTTTCTACATGCACAATTAAAAAAAATGAAATCCTACACATAATCTACATGCATTATGCATCCCCAAACTAGGATTTGCTAAAAAAAACTTTCGAGTTAAAACCTTCACAAATATGCATTTGTGAAGTACAAACAACGTACGACCGCTAAGTCCTGAACTTGATGCACAATGAACTTCAAAGCAGATGCATATCGTAGCTTCATAAAAACATGCATCATTCGAATAGGTTAATCAACTTATTAATGAAGACAAACATAAGTAGGGCATAAAAAAACCCCCAAATATGAAATACTGAATCACATTGTAAAACAAACACTTCTATGAACGTGAAATATGCAACATTCACTTCCATTTACCAAGTTAATCGAAGTAGCAAAGGAGAAAAAAAAAGTGCTCGGACCTGTGCAACGGCTTTCCCCCTTTTCTTCGAAAACTCTTAAACCGTATGCATTTTATTTGTGTACTTGAAGAACAAAACCTAATCTACTTGATTATGCACGAGCGATTCTCGGGATATAGATGGATTGAGGGATATTGAGCGAAATCCGGAGCAGAGAGCAAGTATGGAAAATGGCTAAAATCGCGGGACTGATGTGGGGGAGAGGAGAATATTTTCTGAATTCAAGCATCTTCCGATTTTGCCCTTCCGCGCGCCAGAAGTTATACACCCGTGCACCCATTTTTAAGTTAATTACCATTTTGCCACTACAATCTGAACCATTAAAATTCAAGATCCAACGGTGCATACAGGTTCCCAAAGTGCACAATGCATACAGGTGCCCCATAGAACCTGACCCTATATATACATATACATATATCTATATCTATATACATATACATATATATATCTATATACATATATACATATATATGTATATATATATATATGTATATACATATATATGTATATACATATATATATATATGTATACATATATATATGTATGTATATATATATATATATATATATATATATATATATATATATATATATATATATATATATATATATATATATATATATATACATATATATATACATATACATATATGTATATACATATATATATACATATCTATATACATATACATATATGTATATACATATATATATACATATATATATATATATATACATATATATATATATATATATATATACATATATATATATATATATATATATATATATATATGTATATATATATATATATATATACATATATATGTATATATATATATATATATATATATATATATATATATATATATATATATATATATATATATATATATATATATATATATATATATATATATATATATATATATATATATATATATATATGTTTGAGTCCGGTTAACTCCATATCTCGCTATAATATCCTCAAATTTAAGATATTACTTATAATGAATTAAACTCCCTCTTAAATGAATTGTATCTTTGTGTTGGTTTATGAATAAATTTAAAGAATTGGCCACAAGCTTTAACTACTTGTACTATACATTAAAAATCTTGTAATTTGGCAACCTATATCATTAAGTACAAACCCTTAAAGCCTATGTACAAGTGCCTAATGCACATAAGAAGATATGAAAGATTAAAAAATGAAAGGAATGATGAAATGTGGTGATGGAACTTAAATGGATAAAAGCTAAGGGTGGTGGTATGTGAAAATTGATGGCCAATTAAGGGGGTCTTAAGAACCCCAATCGGTGGGTTTCTTTTCTTCTTCAGTTTCATCTAGCAATCTTTGCATACACATAAAACACCTGGAGAAAAGCTCTGCTAGGGCTGGAACGTCTCAAGAAGAAAAGGGAGTAGAGAATTTCAAAAAAATTGGTGCAGTTAAATTCAACAACCTTAAGGTATCCTCTTCCTCTTTTCTTTAATGGTGAGTATATGTTCATCTCAACGTAGCCTTATGAATATGGGTTAGTGTTGATGAATCCAAAATAGGATTATATAAGGAATCTCCTTATAGTTAAATGAATCCTTGTATGATTCTGAAATTTTGCAAACAAAAAGAAACCACAAAGTTAAATCAAATTTGGTTTGGATTTCATTAAGTAAATACAAGAAATAGCATGGTGAGTTAATGATTGTGATAAATTAAAGAGCTTTGATAGCAAATAGAAAATTAATGGTATGAATCCTGGAGTTTTAAACTCCATGGAAGTGTAATTTCAAGAGGAGAGGAAATTTGTATAAATATTGGATTGAATGAAGATTGTGAATGAATCCAATCACGTGTTTATGTCAACATAGTGTTCATATATGTTTATATGAGTTTACAGTAGTCAAATAATACATAAAACCAAGTTTGGAGGTGTTTGGTATATCAAAAATTGAGTTTGGAGCGGAAATATCACGAGCAGAGTACTAAATTTCGATCCAGCATGTTTCGACTCGTCGAGTCAACCCATTGACTCGTCGAGTCACTCTCAGATATGGCCATTTTTTAAAATATAAAAGTTGTAGGCCTATGTGTCCTCTTCGTCTAGGCTCTTGAATCACCTAAATCCGAGTCCGTATGAAAAAGTTATGGCCAAAATACGAAACTAGTGCGAGTTAGACAATTTTCTTCGTCAATTAGATAACACCAAAGGCTACCTAAAAGTCGATAAAACTCAATAAAAGGCGTATCGGTGTCGATAAATTCAGAAACTTAAACCGAAAATGCTTAAACACTTCAAATGACTTCCAAAACTTATAATATAATACTATAAGCTTATGAATACTTTGAATATCATTATATTATAGGTTTGGAGCTTGAAGGAGTGCCGGTTATGGGTTCGGGGCGATAAGTGACTTATTGGCCGTTTTGAGCCTTAAAGGCTATTATAGCAAACTGTACAGTGAGTTCTAGCATTGATGTGTGTGTTGTATACATAATTACATGTTTATTTTATTTATGACATTGTGCATATCTAATTGACATCATCTCTTATATGATGCATTGCACTGGTTTTATTATACTGCCTTATTGGTGGTTCATTACTTGATCATGGCTTATGGCCAGTATACCTCATTTGATACTTTTCATTACATATATTAACCTTCATGCTATGCTTGAAGATCGTTCATTTCATGTTTCACATGATTACACTTGATTACCCATTGTGAGTTATGCTCATTTATCATTGGCCTCACTGGATATCCAGATTATCATTATTATTATTAGCGACTTACTTTGTGTTTGTGCGTATAAATTCCTATTCCACATGAGCTCGTGGGTAGGTGGCCAGACATGGAAGCCGGTTGGAGTTGCGCAGCTGGACATGGATACACAGCTGTTGGCAACAGCGGGTCATGCACCGCAACCTATGCAAATTAATGGGCTATGCCCACATCGTTTTTATTAAAAGATATTGCACTTGTCATTTCATAATCATTTTTAACATTGTTACATGTTGTATATTTGTACTCCATATCAATCTAGTAACTCACTTAGCAAATTTTATTTGCTAACCCCTCACTTTTATATACCTCAGGTCGATTAGTAAAGGCAAGGTGATTGCTGACCCTGGTCCTAGAGTTTAAACGGACCGCAATTGAAGTCTTGACATTCGGTAAAAGTTAATTTAATATTGTGATATTTTCGGGTAGTCTGTCTACCAACACACTTAGATGTGTACATATCGACACCTAATGTCTTTGATGGATGATAGTTATTGTAACTATTTAGAAATATCTTGTAAATTACTTTACATTCCAAATCATGGTTTATAACTAAACAGGGATATTGACCTCGTGCGAACAGGTCATGCCCAATTTTCTTTAAAAACTATGTTAATTATAATTAATTTACTGCAACCCCATTATTATTATGTTATGTTGAAATGGGTGTTTCAGTGAGATCTTGGTTCCCTATTCGCAATGAAGCATGTACAACGTCCACATAGACATGATGGACAATATATGATTGTTGTAACTTTGTATCATTGTAATTTTTGATATTTTATTTTAATGAATTATTTTTAACTAAGATGTCATTACATTTTATGTCAAATAAAATTCTTAACATACATAAAATATTTAATCAGATTATGATGAAATAATAACTTCAATAAATATTTAACTATAATGAGACTATATATAATTATATAAAATTATATAAATAATAACTATATAGTTACTAATGCTTATAAATATAAATACCTAAATATCTGACAAATACTCAGGAGTGAAGATGGGAGGTGTGAAGAGTGTGACCTAACTTACTTTTAGTTTTTCTATTTTGTTTAATAAGTAGTGATTGCAAACATTTATCAACATTGAGTTTTAATTTTATTTTGGTATTTTGAGACCAACTGGTAATTTTGTGTAACATCCGTTATTTTAGGTACCATTTTTATTATTTAAAATTTCCTAAATTAATACTTAATTAAATAGTATCTTTTGAAGTAAATATCTTCTAGGGCTATGAAACAACTAAATAAATAATTGGTGTGCTTTAGAGGATTGTACCCTACGATTTCAATTGTTGTAAATGCCTCCAACCATTTTAGGAAGGAAATTGTGACTAAATAGAAGCAAAAAGGTATAACTTAAACCTTGGTGGCCAAGTTAAAAGAGACAATGAAATTAGAGGACTTTATTGCAAAAAAAAAAAAAAATAAATAAATAAATAAAATCAGATTTTTATATAAGAAAAGACATGATAGGTCTAGAAATTTCATCCTCATTTTATATATATACGCTTTCTCCTCTTCCTCTACCCACGATTTTGGAACTTGCTTTATGCATTCAAGAAGAGTTTCATCACCAAATTGAATCTGTGAAGTCAAAAGAGAAACCATTGGGGTAAGTAGCTTCTTCACTCATCTTCTTTTATGAAGCATCATCTCCTTCTTCATCTTGAGCTTAACTCACCAATGGAAGATTGGGGGTTTAGCAATTAAAAAGAAATATGAGAAACTTGATGATCTAGTATGAAGAAAATAGGTTATAAGCATGCTTAAACATTTTTAACTTGATTTCTAAAGCATCTCATGGTTATGTTGGTATCAAAACCCAAGAACTTAAATGGGAAGTACTGATGATCTAACCTAGACATTTAGAAATCAATAGTTGGATTCAATGATGTTAAAATG
The DNA here is from genome assembly GCA_020465985.1 of Centrapalus pauciflorus. NCBI lineage: Eukaryota > Viridiplantae > Streptophyta > Magnoliopsida > Asterales > Asteraceae > Centrapalus > Centrapalus pauciflorus. Next base: position 10,636 of record JAANYP010004333.1, read on the forward strand.
GTTTAAAGATGTTTAGAATGTGTATTTGAAGCATATTAGAAAGGATTCAAGTTGTATAAGTTGCATATGAGGAGTATAAGCAAGAATGGGAAAGTGCAGCCATGAAAAACGTCCTGTGTGGGGTTGCAGACCAGTGATCGCGCCGCGACCCTCCTCTGGTCATGGCGTGACCATCAACCTGAAATGGAAAAGTCGTTTTGAGCATTGGTCGGTTTGGCTTGGGTCTTATACGTGTTTTGCACTTCTAAATTAAGGGTTTAAAGTATTGTAAAGCCAAATTAGGATTAAGGAACTTATAAGTCTTTCAAATGATGTTTGAAGCTTTCTTGAAGGAACCGAAAATGTGTGGTTATGCCACACAAATTGTTGAGTTGGTTGTTTATGCCTTAGAATCACCAATCACATGCTAAAACATGATAATTGATCATTTTAACCATTAAACCGTAATTGAGAGATATTCTAAGGAACATGGACCATGATTACAAGTTCATGAAAATGAATAAAAGCCATGATAAGGAGTTATTCTTGACTTTTAACGTGCTTGATGATTGTATGCTATGTCTAGGTATCTCTTAGCTAACTTCGGCGACCGTTGAAGCTTGGGGCGAGACTTTACTAACTTTTGGCCACATATTGTGTTGGCTTATATTTCAACAGTGAGTGCTAGTGTTAATATGTACTCTTATGACATAACACTTGCTTCCTTCATATGCTTATGTTGTTCATTCTTTGGCATTGTATCTCATTTCTTGTTCATGATATTTATACTTATGCTCTACTTTACTTGACTTATATGGATAGTCTTCACATGTACATGATTATTACATTATTTATGATATAGTACATTACTGTGTGTAATGTACATTATAGCCATACTACTGATAACCTCGGAGTATGATGCCGTACTTCATTGATTGGCGTGAGTACGATGCCGGGTACTGCGGGCCCCGATGATTTTTGGTGCTACACATTCCCTGGATGTACTCATAGTGTGTAGTGTTGTCGTGACACTATCAAGAGTCTCCCTCTTGATATGTCCCATCTTCTTTTGATATCTGATATATAATAATGTTATCAATTTGATGATTCACGCCCTGCAGGTTTATTTACCGAATCACTATTGACTGTGGTGCATTATTGACCTAGCACTCACTAAGCATTTTGCTTAACCATTTAGTTGATTTACATTTTCAGGAATAGAAGGTAAAGGGAAGGAGAAGGTTGAATCGAGCAAGGGTTGAAGTAAAGGACTGTGATCGGTAGACTCTTTTGGTACAAATACTTATGTTTTATTTTGGGAAGGGAGTAGATCACCATTTTGTTATATTTCATCATGAATTTATTAGTTAAGCTTGATGAATGGTGATGTATTTTATTCCATTTTGTGTAGTGTACTTGAATATGGTGGTCATAGAATTGTGTATTTTGGGCGATGGTCACATTATGTATTGTTAGATAGATCCATGGGCGTATAAGCGCTTAAACCTTTGATTCGTTTTGGAGAACTTGTAATTGGGGATTTGATATATTTGAAATATATTTTGAAGTTTGTTAGGAACAGGAAATACAGGTTGGTTTATTGACATTACGAATGGGTCATGCCGAATTTTCGTTAGAATTATTATAAAATTTCTATTATTATTATTATTTAGAGTTATGGTGTTACAAGTTTGGTATCAGAGCCCATGGTTTAAGTGAATTGAGTATCTTTGAGGTACTTAGCCTTAAACTAGGTAATGATATTGACCTAAACGCCTAAGCTATGATTAATAGTAATAAGTAAGGAATGATCTTGCCTAGGATGGGGTAGGAAATAGGAAATAAGAAATTTCTATGCTTTTAACCCAATATTCTTATATATCTATTTGTTAGATGGAGAATAATCCTAGTGGGGAAAGCGACCAAGACAACGGTCGAGGACCAGAAAGTGATGATCGTGAAGAATCTTCTGATAATGAAGAATTTAATGCTAGAGAATTACGTCTTCTGGGTAGGATGACAGAGATGTTAGAGGAGCATACTCGCCGTCAAGAAGCTATGATGGCTAGTCACGTAGAGGTAATTCAAGCCACACTTAGTAATAACATGGAAAAAGATGGTGGTAATGATCAAGAGAAAGGCAAGAAAAGATCTAAGCGTGAATCCTCCTCCAAATCAAGTAAGAAGGGTTGTTCGTATAAAGATTTCATGGGATGTAGACCACCTGAATTTCATGGAAGTATTGACCCCGAAAAAGCTCACGATTGGATAAAGGATATTGAAAGATTGTTTTGGGTGACTAAGGTAAATGACGAGAACAAAGTCAAGTATGGATCAAGTCTGTTGAAAAGTGCAGCATTAGTATGGTGGGATGACATTACTGATACTGTTGGAGCTGATCTTATAGAGACCATGACTTGGGAACAATTTAAAACCCGCTTCAACAAGCGATTCTGCCCCGAAGTGTCCGTACAGAAGCTGAAAAGGGAATTTCTCAATCTACATCAAGGGACTCGAAGTGTGGATGAGTATGTTAGGGAGTATAATGCCAAATCACAATTTGCAAGGGAATTGATTTCTGATGATAAACAAAAGGTTTATTATTTCGTCGAGGGCCTTCGTAAGGACATCCGGGAGTTTGTAAAGAATCGTGATGTGCCTTCGTTTGATAAGGCGGTAGAATTTGCATTACTTAGGGAGTATGAAGTATCCCGTGTTGATCCTGATCTGCCACCTCCTAAGAAAGCGAAGAATGAAAATTCTCAAAATGTTAATCGTCCATCTCAGAATTCTTTTAAGTTTCGTATTCCTGCTCAATCTTCATCCATGCCACAAAATCAGTCTCAATCAAGATCTCAAGCCAGATCTTCATCATCCGAATCGCGAAGGCCATGTTCCACTTGCGGGAAAATGCATTCTGGAACTTGTAATTTGGCAAATCCTACCTGTCACTGCTGCGGAGAAGTTGGACACCTTCGTCCAAGCTGTCCAAAAAGAAATGATCCTTGTTTCCGATGTGGTCTTACCGGTCATTTGGCCAAACTCTGCAAAGCTCCCAAACTTGAGGAAAGCAAAGGGTCAGTGTCGAAGCCCAATGCCGGGGGTGTTTCCTCCCAATCAAAGAGAGACGACCCACCGCGAGCAAAGGCTCGAGCTTTCCAATTGACTGCCGATGAAGCTAAGGATGCGCCAGATGTCGTCATGGGTACTTTCTTACTGAATTCTTTTCCTGCTAAAGTACTTTTTGATTCCGGTGCTAGTTTATCATTTGTATCTGATTCGTTTGCTAGCAAGCTTACTACCATGCCATCTATGCTATCTGTTCCTTTTGATGTTGAAATAACCGACGGAAAATCCATTAATGTTACTACTGTATATCGAAATTGCTTACTTAAATTAGATCATCATGAGTTTTCTGTTGATTTACTTCCCATGGAAATGAGAGAGTTTGATGTGATTCTCGGGATGGATTGGTTAGCTTCTCATGGAGCAACTATTCTATGTAATAGACGAATAGTTCAATTGATGACTCCTGAAGGTGAAAAGGTGTTTGTATACGGTGAAAGGCGCCATGGAGGTGTGAATGTCATATCAGTTGCTAAAGCCCGACGCTGCCTTAGCAAGGGATGCCCTAGTTATCTAATGGTTGTGGTGGACACAAAGAACGAGCAGCCCCAATTATCCGAAGTACCAGTAGTGCGGGAGTACCCCGATGTGTTTCCAGATGAATTGCCAGGACTACCCCCAGATCGGCAAGTTGAATTTGGGATCGATTTGGTTCCTGGAGCGGCTCCCATAGCCCGTGCTCCGTATCGTCTAGCTCCATCAGAAATGAAGGAAATGTGGACTCAGCTACAAGAATTACTCGACAAAGGATTTATTAGACCAAGCTCTTCACCGTGGGGAGCGCCAGTTTTATTTGTCAAGAAGAAAGACGGGTCACTACGAATGTGTATTGATTACCGGGAGCTTAACAAGGTGACTATTCGTAACAAGTATCCTCTGCCGCGCATAGATGATCTTTTTGATCAATTGCAAGGCGCTTCCTACTTTTCCAAGATTGATCTGAGATCGGGTTACCATCAATTGAAAGTAAGAGAAGAGGATGTGCCGAAAACAGCATTTCGGACCCGGTATGGACATTACGAGTTTCTTGTAATGCCGTTTGGACTCACTAACGCACCAGCCGCATTTATGGATCTTATGAATCGAGTGTGTCGGCCCATGTTAGACAAGTCGGTCATCGTGTTTATAGATGATATTTTGATCTATTCAAAGTCAGAAGCCGAGCATGCTATGCATTTACGCGAAACGTTGGAGACTCTTCGACGAGAACGGCTGTATGCCAAGTTCTCCAAATGTGACTTTTGGTTAAGGAAAGTTCAGTTTCTGGGGCATGTCATTTCTGAAAGTGGAGTATCAGTTGATCCGTCCAAGGTTGAGGCAATCCGAAATTGGGAGCAACCAAAGAATGCATCTGAAGTAAGGAGTTTTCTCGGATTGGCCGGGTATTATCGGCGTTTCATTCGCGATTTCTCTAAAATCGCAGTGCCTTTGACCTCCCTCACTAAAAAGAAATCTACTTTCGTATGGACTGATGAGCAAGAGAAAGCCTTTCAAACTTTAAAGACTTGTTTGGTGAATGCCCCGATCCTTGCTTTGCCTGAAGGCAACGAGGACTTGGTGGTTTATAGTGATGCTTCAGGTTCGGGCCTTGGTTGTGTGCTTATGCAACGGGGAAAAGTTATCGCTTATGCCTCGCGACAACTGAAAGATTATGAGAAGAAGTATCCGGTTCACGATTTGGAGTTGGCGGCGGTGGTTTTTGCCTTAAAATTGTGGCGGCATTATCTGTATGGCACTCGTTGCCAAATCTATACCGACCACAAAAGTCTGAAGTATATCTTTGATCAACCGAATCTTAATATGAGACAGCGGCGAGCAATGGAGTTGATTAAGGATTTTGACTGTGAAATCCTTTACCACCCCGGTAAAGCCAATGTAGTGGCTGATGCCCTTAGTCGAAAGATGTACAGTGATCGAAAAGAAGCTCTTCACTATGTGCTTAATTATGTATCGGTCAGACCGTCAATCGTTGATGACATACGGAGATGGCAAGGTGAAGCATTACAAGTTGGGAATCTTAAAGCCGAACGCCTGGTCGGGCAAGTTCCTTTGCTAACCGATAACTCACTTGGGTTAAAGACTTATAAGGAGCGAATTTGGATTCCGAAGTTAGGCAGACTACGTGAGATTTTGTTGAAAGAAGCACACAATTCCAGATATTCATATCATCCCGGTAGTACCAAAATGTACCGAGACATGAAAGCGGAGTATTGGTGGCCAGGATTGAAGTGTGATGTCGGAGGTTATGTGGAGAAATGTCTGGTATGTTTGCAAGTCAAAGCTGAGCACCAAAAGCCCTATGGTAGTATGCAGCCACTTCCGGTTCCGGAATGGAAGTGGTATCATATTACTATGGATTTTGTTACTAAGTTGCCAAAGACTTTGCGCCAGCATGACAGTATTTGGGTAATAGTCGATCGCCTCACAAAGACAGCTCACTTCATTCCCTTTCGAGAGACTTATTCTCTGGAGCGGTTAGCTCAAATCTACATTAACGAGATCGTTTCCCGCCACGGCATTCCTAAGTCAATTGTATCATATCGTGATTCTCGCTTTACTTCTCGTTTTTGGGATAGTTTCCAGCAAGCTTTGGGTACTCGAATTAAAATGAGTACGGCGTATCACCCGCAAACCGATGGTCAAAGTGAGCGCACCATTCAGACTCTTGAAGATCTATTACGGGCATGTATTATTGATTTTGGTGGTTGTTGGGATACTCACCTACCATTGGTTGAGTTTACTTACAATAACAGTTACCATTCATCAATTGGAATGCCTCCTTTTGAAGCATTATATGGTCGGAAGTGTTTGACTCCGACTTGTTGGCAAGAAGCAGGTGAGAAGCCATTGTCCGGACCCGAGATTCTTCAGTTAACCCATGATAAGATCAAGTTAATCCGAGATCGACTTAAAGCAGCTCAAGATCGGCAGAAAGTTTATTCAGATAAGAAGCACAGGCCAATTGACTTTAAAGTAGATGATTATGTGATGTTGAAAGTTTCACCGTGGAAAGGAGTACTTCGTTTTGGAAGGCGGGGAAAATTAAAACCTCGATTCATCGGACCTTTTAAGATTCTAGAGAAAATCGGATCCCAAGCCTACCGTCTGGAGTTGCCAGAAGAGTTAGCGGGGATTCATAATGTATTTCACGTGGGGTATCTACGAAAATGCCTTGTTGAACCAGATTCGGCTGTGCCAATGACTGATGTCCAAATTGACAATAAGCTAAGATACGTGGAGGAACCCGAGTCAATTCAAGATGAGAAGGTGAAGAAGCTCCGAAATAAAGAGATTGAGATGGTTCTTGTCAAATGGAAGCATCACTGTGGTGCACACCTTACATGGGAGACGAAGGTAGAAATGATGGCTAAATACCCGGAGCTGTTTACATCAAAGTGATTCCGTGGGCGGAATCTTCTCAACGGGGGAAGAATTGTAACATCCGTTATTTTAGGTACCCTTTTTATTATTTAAAATTTCCTAAATTAATACTTAATTAAATAGTATCTTTTGAAGTAAATATCTTCTAGGGCTATGAAACAACTAAATAAATAATTGATGTGCTTTAGAGGATTGTACCCTACGATTTCAATTGTTGTAAATGCCTCCAACCATTTTAGGAAGGAAATTGTGACTAAATAGAAGCAAAAAGGTATAACTTAAACCTTGGTGGCCAAGTTAAAAGAGACAATGAAATTAGAGGACTTTATTGCAAAAAAAAAAAAAAATAAATAAATAAATAAAATCAGATTTTTATATAAGAAAAGACATGATAGGTCTAGAAATTTCATCCTCATTTTATATATATACGCTTTCTCCTCTTCCTCTACCCACGATTTTGGAACTTGCTTTATGCATTCAAGAAGAGTTTCATCACCAAATTGAATCTGTGAAGTCAAAAGAGAAACCATTGGGGTAAGTAGCTTCTTCACTCATCTTCTTTTATGAAGCATCATCTCCTTCTTCATCTTGAGCTTAACTCACCAATGGAAGATTGGGGGTTTAGCAATTAAAAAGAAATATGAGAAACTTGATGATCTAGTATGAAGAAAATAGGTTATAAGCATGCTTAAACATTTTTAACTTGATTTCTAAAGCATCTCATGGTTATGTTGGTATCAAAACCCAAGAACTTAAATGGGAAGTATTGATGATCTAACCTAGACATTTAGAAATCAATAGTTGGATTCAATGATGTTAAAATGGTTTAAAGATGTTTAGAATGTGTATTTGAAGCATATTAGAAAGGATTCAAGTTGTATAAGTTGCATATGAGGAGTATAAGCAAGAATGGGAAAGTGCAGCCATGAAAAACGTCCTGTGTGGGGTTGCAGACCAGTGGTCGCGCCGCGACCCTCCTCTAGTCATGGCGTGACCATCAACCTGAAATGGAAAAGTCGTTTTGAGCATTGGTCGGTTTGGCTTGGGTCTTATACGTGTTTTGCACTTCTAAATTAAGGGTTTAAAGTATTGTAAAGCCAAATTAGGATTAAGGAACTTATAAGTCTTTCAAATGATGTTTGAAGCTTTCTTGAAGGAACCGAAAATGTGTGGTTATGCCACACAAATTGTTGAGTTGGTTGTTTAAGCCTTAGAATCACCAATCACATGCTAAAACATGATAATTGATCATTTTAACCATTAAACCGTAATTGAGAGATATTCTAAGGAACATGGACCATGATTACAAGTTCATGAAAATGAATAAAAGCCATGATAAGGAGTTATTCTTGACTTTTAACGTGCTTGATGATTGTATGCTATGTCTAGGTATCTCTTAGCTAACTTCGGCGACCGTTGAAGCTTGGGGCGAGACTTTACTAACTTTTGGCCACATATTGTGTTGGCTTATATTTCAACAGTGAGTGCTAGTGTTAATATGTACTCTTATGACATAACACTTGCTTCCTTCATATGCTTATGTTGTTCATTCTTTGGCATTGTATCTCATTTCTTGTTCATGATATTTATACTTATGCTCTACTTTACTTGACTTATATGGATAGTCTTCACATGTACATGATTATTACATTCTTTATGATATAGTACATTACTGTGTGTAATGTACATTATAGCCATACTACTGATAACCTCGGAGTATGATGCCGTACTTCATTGATTGGCGTGAGTACGATGCCGGGTACTGCGGGCCCCGATGATTTTTGGTGCTACACATTCCCTGGATGTACTCATAGTGTGTAGTGTTGTCGTGACACTATCAAGAGTCTCCCTCTTGATATGTCCCATCTTCTTTTGATATCTGATATATAATAATGTTATCAATTTGATGATTCACGCCCTGCAGGTTTATTTACCGAATCACTATTGACTGTGGTGCATTATTGACCTAGCACTCACTAAGCATTTTGCTTAACCATTTAGTTGATTTACATTTTCAGGAATAGAAGGTAAAGGGAAGGAGAAGGTTGAATCGAGCAAGGGTTGAAGTAAAGGACTGTGATCGGTAGACTCTTTTGGTACAAATACTTATGTTTTATTTTGGGAAGGGAGTAGATCACCATTTTGTTATATTTCATCATGAATTTATTAGTTAAGCTTGATGAATGGTGATGTATTTTATTCCATTTTGTGTAGTGTACTTGAATATGGTGGTCATAGAATTGTGTATTTTGGGCGATGGTCACATTATGTATTGTTAGATAGATCCATGGGCGTATAAGCGCTTAAACCTTTGATTCGTTTTGGAGAACTTGTAATTGGGGATTTGATATATTTGAAATATATTTTGAAGTTTGTTAGGAACAGGAAATACAGGTTGGTTTATTGACATTACGAATGGGTCATGCCGAATTTTCGTTAGAATTATTATAAAATTTCTATTATTATTATTATTTAGAGTTATGGTGTTACAAGTTTGGTATCAGAGCCCATGGTTTAAGTGAATTGAGTATCTTTGAGGTACTTAGCCTTAAACTAGGTAATGATATTGACCTAAACGCCTAAGCTATGATTAATAGTAATAAGTAAGGAATGATCTTGCCTAGGATGGGGTAGGAAATAGGAAATAAGAAATTTCTATGCTTTTAACCCAATATTCTTATATATCTATTTGTTAGATGGAGAATAATCCTAGTGGGGAAAGCGACCAAGACAACGGTCGAGGACCAGAAAGTGATGATCGTGAAGAATCTTCTGATAATGAAGAATTTAATGCTAGAGAATTACGTCTTCTGGGTAGGATGACAGAGATGTTAGAGGAGCATACTCGCCGTCAAGAAGCTATGATGGCTAGTCACGTAGAGGTAATTCAAGCCACACTTAGTAATAACATGGAAAAAGATGGTGGTAATGATCAAGAGAAAGGCAAGAAAAGATCTAAGCGTGAATCCTCCTCCAAATCAAGTAAAAAGGGTTGTTCGTATAAAGATTTCATGGGATGTAGACCACCTGAATTTCATGGAAGTATTGACCCCGAAAAAGCTCACGATTGGATAAAGGATATTGAAAGATTGTTTTGGGTGACTAAGGTAAATGACGAGAACAAAGTCAAGTATGGATCAAGTCTGTTGAAAAGTGCAGCATTAGTATGGTGGGATGACATTACTGATACTGTTGGAGCTGATCTTATAGAGACCATGACTTGGGAACAATTTAAAACCCGCTTCAACAAGCGATTCTGCCCCGAAGTGTCCGTACAGAAGCTGAAAAGGGAATTTCTCAATCTACATCAAGGGACTCGAAGTGTGGATGAGTATGTTAGGGAGTATAATGCCAAATCACAATTTGCAAGGGAATTGATTTCTGATGATAAACAGAAGGCTTATTATTTCGTCGAGGGCCTTCGTAAGGACATCCGGGAGTTTGT
>JAANYP010004334.1:0-19439 GCA_020465985.1 Centrapalus pauciflorus
TCATGCGCCTTTAGCTGCCTTGATGCGTAGGCAATTACTTTATCCCTTTGCATCAGCACACAGCCTAATCCCATCTTAGAAGCATCACTATAGACTACAAAATCGTCATTACCCTCAGGTAAGGCCAAAACCGGTGCTTCTACTAGCTTACGCTTCAAAGTCTCAAAGGCTCGATCTTGAGATTCATTCCATTCAAACTTAACTTCTTTCTTCGTCAGACTGGTTAAAGGCACCGCAATCTTGGAGAAATCACGGATAAATCTTCTGTAATAACCCGCTAGACCCAAGAAACTCCGAACTTCAGATACGTTTTTCGGCGCTTCCCACTTCTGAACCGCCTCAACCTTTGATGGATCTACGGCTATTCCCTCACCGGAGACAATATGTCCTAAAAACTGCACCTGGCGTAACCAAAATTCACATTTGGAGAATTTCGCGTAGAGTCGCTCCTTTCGTAACAATTCTAGCAATTCTCGCAAATGCATCGCATGATCAGATTCAGACTTGGAGTAAATCAAGATGTCATCAATGAAGACTATCACTGATTTATCCAGCATTGGTCTACATACCCTATTCATAAGGTCCATAAATGCGGCCGGGGCATTTGTGAGACCGAACGGCATTACTAGAAATTCAAAATGGCCATATCGAGTACGAAAAGTAGTCTTCGGTACGTCAGACTCAAATACTTTGAGCTGATGATATCCAGATCGGAGATCAATCTTTGAAAAAATAACTAGCCCCTTGCAGTTGATCAAACAAGTCATCAATTCTAGGCAGAGGGTATCGGTTCTTAATAGTTACCTTATTTAACTCCCGATAATCGATACACATGCGAAAGGTACCATCCTTCTTCTTAACAAAAAGAACCGGAGCACCCCAAGGAGAAGTACTCGGACGGATAAACCCTTTTTCCAATAATTCCTGCAACTGACTCATCATTTCCTTCATTTCATTCGGAGCAAGTCGGTAAGGGGCTTTCGCGATAGGAGCAGCACCCGGTACAAGGTCAATATGGAATTCGATTTGACGATCTGGTGGCAAACCAGAGATGTCATCCGGGAATACGTCAGGGAAGTCTCGAACTACAGGTACATCAGACACGGTATTTTTAACTTCTTTAGCATCTATGGTATAGGCTAAATAGGCGGAACAACCTTTGGTTAGGCACTTCCGGGCTTTCATTACAGAGATGAGACCTAAATTTCGAGTCTTTCTATCGCCATAAACATAACGTTCACTTCCTTCGGGGGTTCTAATTCTAATTATCCTTTTTGCACAAAGGATTTCAGCATTGTTCATCATTAGCCAATCCATTCCTATAATAACATCGAACTCCCTAATCCACATCGGTATCAGGTCAACGTCCGAGGAGAGGTCATCAATCACTAGCTTACAGGAACGAAAGATTCTATTCACAGTCACATAATTCGAGTTAGCAGTCTCTATGTCTAAGGGTGCAGGTAACATTACAGGGGCAAAATCAAACTGCCTAGCAAACTTTTCAGACACATACGATAGATTAGAGCCAGAGTCAAATAAGATTAAGGCAGGTATATCATTAACAAGAAATGTACACGTGACGACGTCAGCAGTCTCTTTTGCCTCTTCGGCTGTCATCTGGAAAGATCTCGGTTGATTCCTCGGGGCAGAAGAACCTTTGACTGATTGCTGAGGTGAAGATGTAGGCGGAGGAACAAATCGGGGTCGGGTACAATCTTTAGCATGATGCCCCAACGTAATGCAGTTTCTGCAAGCCTCATCACGCCTGGGACATTCTGACCGATCATGACCATTCTGTTTACAGCAGTAACATCTAACGAACGCAGGATCGCATTTCCCTTCATGAGTTTGCTTGCAGCGTGGACAAGCAGGCTTTGGCGTCGAGGTCACAGCATAGGACTTAGCTTTCTTGAAAGACTGCTTATCTCCCTTCTTCGAACCTTCACTCTTCTTTTCAGCTCTCTCAGATTTTTCCTTCTTATTAGATTTAGCAATAAAAGGACATGCTCGCTCAGGATAGATTTCAAGCTCACCTACCCTAGCAATTTCCACTGCCTCAATATAACTTCTCGGTCTGCCAGATTTCACAAACTTCCGGATTTCTCGATCTAAACCATCCACAAACAAATCTCTTCTCCTTTCGTCGGTATCAACAGGGTGATCAGATAATAGCGAGAGCCTGGTAAATTCCAGCTCATAGTCCGTCACGGATCTTGTACCTTGCTGAAAAGATAGCAGGGTTTTCTCCATCTGGCGCTTAACATCCTGGGGGCAGTATTTTTCCTTCAGATGAATCTTAAATTGATCCCAAGTAATGGATTTCTCCATTGCTTCAGACATGGGATTCGTAATTGACTTCCACCAACGGCCAGCTCCATCTTCCAACATTCCTGTTGCAAACGTCACCTTGTCTTCCTCATTACACTTGGAGAGTTTGAACGCTTTCTCCACATTCGCGACCCAGTCCATAGCCTTAACAGGATCAGATGACCCCGCAAACGTACGAGCTCCACACTTCTTGAAATCAACAAACGTACACTCACGTCCTACCTTAACGTGATGGTCGAAGAGTCAGTCTCACTTTCATCAGAGGACACATGTTTATGTTTCCTCTTCCTGTCTTTCTTCGGCTTCGCTAACATTTCTTCCCTATGCTTCAGTTCTAATTCTTGTAACTTAAGTTCTCGCAACCTAAGTTCTTCTTCACGGCGCTTAAATTCCATTTCGCGCTGGTTAACTTCGTCAGTCTGCATTACTGCTTTACCCTTGGTCAGCAAATCCTTAATCTCCCTAAATCGGTCTTCAACTGCCATATCAGTCTGTAATCGATTTCTATCCATCATAAGCTGCATCTGCCTACGGTTATCCTCATTCAACTTATGAACGAGGTCAATCAATTGAGCCTGCTGGGGAGGCACAGGGGTGGCAGTACTGCTTGAGTCATTAGCAGTATTTTCAGGGTCAGTGCCTAAGTCCTCTACGTGAACAGATTCTTTGTGTTGATCAGCTGCAGCATCAGCAGCTTTATCAACCCTTGAGGAACCGGCAACAGTCGGATTCTTATCAGCCATTGGCTGAAAATATAAAGGAAATAGCTATTATTTCCTGATTCAAATAAGCACAGTTCAAGTCATAATTCCTACGTCAGATAATCATATCTAAATTCATAGATATGAAGGCAGTTAATCAGACTCACAAAGTCAAGTCAAAGTCAAGTCAGGTCAAGTTCAAAGTCAAGTCAGTATCAATCCCCTCCCCCATCCTATCAGTCATCATTTGCCTATCTTAGGTCAAGTTGTGTGGGTAGTCCTTTACTAATTAGGTTACCCTAGGCCTCGGTGACTTGTTCGGGAATTCAGAGTCACATAGTCCATACCATACCAGTAGTTTAAGTATCGGGTGGCCAATCCGATGATTAAACTGCTGCTCTGATACCAACTTTGTAACATCCAATTACCACAAACAGTACACGTCATAATATTTCATTTGATTAAGTAATAATAATTGTTTGATACCACAGGTCCCACAGCAAGAATACATAATTACAACAATATTAAAATCAAATGGTGGTCTAACTAGCTTCTAAATCTTCAATCAGAGTGCGGAAGACTGAACAAGCTACCCGAGACCGCATCATCTTTTCAAAATAGGCGTCATCAAAGTCCAAAAGTCTGCTATTCATCGAATGTCCAGAATCACTTAGCCTGGGACGAACTACCTGCTAGGGTCTTGCCTTTATCAACCTTTCCTGAAAAAGAGTTGTCATGACAGAGTAAGCTAACAAAGCTTAGTGAGTTAACAGAGTTCCATTGGTTACCACACACATATAACATACTATCAGATCCTGTCGGCAACACGTCAGAGACGACAAAAGGTTGGGAGACAACCCAGTCGGTATTCCCATGTGTAAGGCCGAAGCCCTTACGGGAAGTGTATGGAAACAAGTCAATTAGGAAAGGAATCTGCAGAATTCCTTCCTGTGAATGGAGATCTCACATTCGGTCCGGTCGGATAATGCAATATGCAGCGGCAAATATTTATACAGTCAAGTAAGCAATGAGCATGATACGTATTTACATAAAATGTAAAAGTGAACATGCAATCAAGGCAATTCAAGTGTCTAGCTTCAGTAATGTCAAAAGTACGTTTCTATGATACAATATAGTATTAAAGAAACATGCAGCAACAGTCAGTAGTTTCCATACAGTCAATACATTCACCAATAAGTATCGAAATATATGCAAGTATTTAATGAAAATCTGTCACTCACAGTGGTCCGTAGTCAGATAATGCTTAACGAATTAAGCGGTTCAGTTTACTCTGTCAAATCGACGGGTTCCTGCATTTCAGTTTCAAGTCTGGCATATTAATGTCAAGTCTGAGTCATAATCTATATAACCCTAGTTATATATTCAGGTCATTGTCAATTCTGGTTATCGAGTCTGAGGTAGTTCCTATCGTCCCAAGGTGAGTCTATTCTTATCAGATTATTACGAATCATCTAATTACAGATGTGTATATGGCCTTGAAACAAAACCAATCGTATTTACTTAGCAAGGTGAATAGGACATACACATTCTAAAGGTTCATACAGAGTCGGATATTTCATTAGTGCATAAAATAGTTATGCAACATGAATTTGTGAGTTTTATCATAATCATAATATTCTTTTAATTACAATAGGTTGATTAATCACTTAATCTGAATTTAGGAATTAATCTTTGGCTAGAAACATGATCAAATTCGATTAAAAGGGAATAGATTCGAGCAAGATAAGTTCATATATGGATGGTCAGATTCGAAATGGGACCCCTTCGAATCTAATGGATAGATTCGAGACACACACATGGAGATTAGGTTCGAACTATGCATAGACTCGAAAGTCCACACAGATTCGAAGCAACCAATTTCGATTCTAGGAATTAGATTCGAAACTAATAGATTCTAAGGCAAGTACAGACTCGAACAAGGGACATAGACTCGAAATCACCTACTTAGATTCGAGCATTCACATAGATTCGAAAATGGCACAGATTCGAAGGTACATTCGAGTTTAAAGGGGGGAATAGATTCGAAATTTACATATTCGAATCTGATTAAAGACTTTCGAATCTGTTCTTCATGATCAACATTTTTTCCAGGTTTTAGCTACTAAACATGAACATAAATGACGGAAAAATAGATACTAACCTTCGTCCAAGCTATATCCTTCGACTATGGATGATTTCCAAGCAAAAACAGGTCCTAATCGGAAGCAAATCAGCTTCAAATGAAGGAAAAATGAGCAAACTCGAAAATGCTCATTCAAAACCGAACCAAAAGTCAGAAAAATGGTCGATCTTACCTCAAATCTGAACGAAGTCAAACATGCAATGGTAAATTCGTGAAGAACTCGACGATCTCTATCCGATGGCGTAAGAATCACGAGAATCCGACGGTTCGATTAGTAGAAAAGCTAGAGAGAAGATGTAACTTAGAGAGAGAAGGAGGAGAGAGTTCTTAGATTTCCAAACCTAAGAAATGAGGAGGGGTGGTCATATTTATAGGGAAAATAGGGAAAGATCAGATTTTCTACTGAATTTTCCGGAATTGACCAACTTTATTTCCCAACAATCCGATTTGCATATTTGTCTTTTAGTCACATTTTTATTCATTTTAGTCCGTTTCGTCACTTTCAGTCTTTAATTTGTCATTTAGCTGAAAATTAATTATTAATATTTGGATAAAATTGCTTTATTATCAAAAGTCTGATGCTGTAATTTATATTTAATAAATTACGGGCTGTTACATCCAGTTTCAGCAGTGTCTATCATACGTTCCTAGCATACAATAGAGTAATCAAGGAACTAGCAGCAGATGTTTCCATACAAGTCAGTAACAATCACCAATAAGTACCCAAACATATGCAAGTAAGTAATGCAATCTGTCACTCACAACGGTCCTGAGCTATGTAAGTAATCAAAGAACATGCAACAACAGTTGTCCAGTTTCAGCAGTGTCTATCATACGTTCCTAGCATACAATTAAGTAATCAAGGAACTAGCAGCAGATGTTTCCAAACAAGTTAGTAACAATCACCAGTAACTACCCAAACATATGCAAGTAAGTAATGCAATCTGTCACTCACAGCGGTCCTGAGCAATGCAAGTAATCAAGGAACATGCAACAACAGTAGTCCAGTTTCAGCAGTGTCTATCATACGTTCCTAGCATACAATTAAGTAACCAATGAACAAGCAGCTGCAGGTGTTTCCATACAAGTCAGTAACAACCACCAATAAGTACCGAAGCATATGCAAGTATGTAATGCAATCTGTCACTCACAACGGTCCTGAGCTATGTAAGTAATCAAAGAACATGCAACAACAGTTGTCCAGTTTCAGCAGCGTCTATCATACGTTCCTAGCATACAATTAAGTAATCAAGGAACTAGCAGCAGATGTTTCCAAACAAGTTAGTAACAATCACCAATAACTACCCAAACATATGCAAGTAAGTAATGCAATCTGTCACTCACAGCGGTCCTGAGCAATGCAAGTAATCAAGGAACATGCAACACCAGTTGTCCAGTTTCAGCAGTGTCTATCATACGTTCCTAGCATACAATAAAGTAATCAAGGAACTAGCAGCAGATGTTTCCATACAAGTCAGTAACAATCACCAATAAGTACCCAAACATATGCAAGTAAGTAATGCAATCTGTCACTCACAGCGTTCCTGAGCAATGCAAGTAATCAAGGAACATGCAACACCAGTTGTCCAATTTCAGCAGTGTCTATCATACGTTCCTAGCATACAATTAAGTAATCTAGGAACAAGCAGCAGCAGATGTTTCCATACAAGTCAGTAACAATCACCAATAAGTACCCAAACATATGCAAGTAATTAATGCAATCTGTCACTCACAGCGGTCCTGAGGAATGCAAGTAATCAACGAACATGCAACAACAGTTGTCCAGTTTCAGCAGTGTCTATCATACGTTCCTAGCATACAATTAAGTAACCAAGGAACAAGCAGCAACAGATATTTCCATACAAGTCAGTAACAACCACCAATAAGTACCGAAACCTATGCAAGTAAGTAATGCAATCTGTCACTCACAACGGTCCTGAGCTATGTAAAGTAATCAAGGAACATGCAACAACAGTTGTCCAGTTTCAGCAGTGTCTATCATACGTTCCTAGCATACAATTAAGTAATTAAGGAACTAGCAGTAGATGTTTCCATACAAGTCAGTAACAATCACCAATAAGTACCTAAACATATGCAAGTAAGTAATGCAATCTGTCACTCACAGCGGTCCTGAGCAATGCAAGTAATCAACGAACATGCAACAACTGTTGTCCAGTTTCAGCAGTGTCTATCATACGTTCCTAACATACAATTAAGTGATCAAGGAACAAGCAGCAGCAGATGTTTCCATACAAGTCAGTAACAATCACCAATAAGTACCAAAACGTATGCAAGTAAGTAATGCAATCTGTAACTCACAGAGGTCCTGATCAAGGAACATGCAACAACAGTTGTCCAGTTTCAGCAGTGTCTATCATACGTTCCTAGCATACAATTAAGTAATCCAGGAACAAGAAGCAGCAGATGTTTCCATACAAGTCAGTAACAATCACCAATAAGTACCTAAACATATGCAAGTAAGTAATGCAATCTGTCACTCACAGCGGTCCTGAGCAATGCAAGTAATCAACGAACATGCAACAACAGTTGTCCAGTTTCAGCAGTGTCTATCATACGTTCCTAACATACAATTAAGTGATCAAGGAACAAGCAGCAGCAGATGTTTCCATACAAGTCAGTAACAATCACCAATAAGTACCAAAACGTATGGAAGTAAGTAATGCAATCTGTCACTCACAGAGGTCCTGATCAAGGAACATGCAACAACAGTTGTCCAGTTTCAGCAGTGTCTATCATACGTTCCTAGCATACAATTAAGTAATCCAGGAACAAGAAGCAGCAGATATTTTCATACAAGTCAGTAACAATCACCAATAAGTATCGAAACATATGCAAGGAAGTAATGCAATCTGTCACTCACAGCGGTCCTGAGCAATGCATGTAATCAAGGAACATGCAACAACAGTTGTCCAGTTTCAGCAGTGTCTATCATACGTTCCTAGCATACAATTAAGTAATCAAGGAACTAGCAGCAGATGTTTCCATACAAGTCAGTAACAATCACCAATATGTACCCAAACATATGCAAGAAAGTAATGCAATATGTCACTCACAGCGGTCCTGAGCAATGCAAGTAATCAAGGAACATGCAACAACAGTAGTCCAGTTTCAGCAGTGTCTATCATACGTTCCTAGCATACAATTAAGTAACCAATGAACAAGCAGCTGCAGGTGTTTCCATACAAGTCAGTAATAACCACCAATAAGTACCGAAACATATGCAAGTAAGTAATGCAATCTGTCACTCACAACGGTCCTGAGCTATGTAAGTAATCAAAGAACATGCAACAACAGTTGTCAAGTTTCAGCAGTGTCTATCATACGTTCCTAGCATACAATTAACTAATCAAGGAACTAGCAGCAGATGTTTCCAAACAAGTTAGTACCAATCACCAATAACTACCCAAACATATGCAAGTAAGTAATGCAATCTGTCACTCACAGCGGTCCTGAGCAATGCAAGTAATCAAGGAACATGCAACACCAGTTGTCCAGTTTCAGCAGTGTCTATCATACGTTCCTAGCATGTAAAGTAATCAAGGAACTAGCAGCAGAGGTTTCCATACAAGTCAGTAACAATCACCAATAAGTACCCAAACATATGCAAGTAAGTAATGCAATCTGTCACTCACAGCGTTCCTGAGCAATGCAAGTAATCAAGGAACATGCAACACAAGTTGTCTAATTTCAGCAGTGTCTATCATACGTTCCTAGCATACAATTAAGTAATCTAGGAACAAGCAGCAGCAGATGTTTCCATACAAGTCAGTAACAATCACCAATAAGTACCCAAACATATGCAAGTAATTAATGCAATCTGTCACTCACAGCGGTCCTGAGGAATGCAAGTAATCAACGAACATGCAACAACAGTTGTCCAGTTTCAGCAGTGTCTATCATACGTTCCTAGCATAAAATTAAGTAACCAAGAAACAAGCAGCAACAGATGTTCCCATACAAGTCAGTAACAACCACCAATAAGTACCGAAACCTATGCAAGTAAGTAATGCAATCTGTCACTCACAACGGTCCTGAGCTATGTAAAGTAATCAAGGAACATGCAACAACAGTTGTCCAGTTTCAGCAGTGTCTATCATACGTTCCTAGCATACAATTAAGTAATTAAGGAACAAGAAGCAGTAGATGTTTCCATACAAGTCAGTAACAATCACCAATAAGTACCTAAACATATGAAAGTAAGTAATGCAATCTGTCACTCACAGCGGTCCTGAGCAATGCAAGTTATCAAGGAACATGCAACAACAGTTGTCCAGTTTCATAAGTGTCTATCATACGTTCCTAGCATACAATTAAGTAATCAAGGAACAAGAAGCAGCAGATATTTTCATACAAGTCAGTAACAATCACCAATAAGTACCGAAACATATGCAAGGAAGTAATGCAATCTGTCACTCACAGCGGTCCTGAGCAATGCATGTAATCAAGGAACATGCAACAACAGTTGTCCAGTTTCAGCAGTGTCTATCATACGTTCCTAGCATACAATTAAGTAATCAAGGAACTAGCAGCAGATGTTTCCATACAAGTCAGTAACAATCACCAATATGTACCCAAACATATGCAAGTAAGTAATGCAATCTGTCACTCACAGCGGTCCTGAGCAATGCAAGTAATCAAGGAACATGCAACAACAGTAGTCCAGTTTCAGCAGTGTCTATCATACGTTCCTAGCATACAATTAAGTAATCAAGGAACAAGCAGTAGCAGGTGTTTCCATACAAGTCAGTAACAATCACCAATAAGTACCGAAACATATGCAAGTAAGTAATGCAATCTATCACTCACAACGGTCCTGAGCTATGTAAGTAATCAAGGAACATGCAACAACAGTTGTCCAGTTTCAGTAGTGTCTATCATACGTTCCTAGCATACAATTAAGTAATCTAGGAACAAGCAGCAGCAGATGTTTCCATACAAGTCAGTAACAATCACCAATAAGTACCCAAACATCTGCAAGTAATTAATGCAATCTGTCACTCACAGCGGTCCTGAGGAATGCAAGTAATCAACGAACATGCAACAACAGTTGTCCAGTTTCAGCAGTGTCTATCATACGTTCCTAGCATACAATTAAGTAACCAAGAAACAAGCAGCAACAGATGTTCCCATACAAGTCAGTAACAACCACCAATAAGTACCGAAACCTATGCAAGTAAGTAATGCAATCTGTCACTCACAACGGTCCTGAGCTATGTAAAGTAATCAAGGAACATGCAACAACAGTTGTCCAGTTTCAGCAGTGTCTATCATACGTTCCAAGCATACAATTAAGTAATTAAGGAACTAGCAGTAGATGTTTCCATACAAGTCAGTAACAATCACCAATAAGTACCTAAACATATGCAAGTAAGTAATGCAATCTGTCACTCACAGCGGTCCTGAGCAATGCAAGTAATCAAGGAACATGCAACAACAGTTGTCCAGTTTCATAAGTGTCTATCATACGTTCCTAGCATACAATTAAGTAATCAAGGAACAAGAAGCAGCAGATATTTTCATACAAGTCAGTAACAATCACCAATAAGTACCGAAACATATGCAAGGAAGTAATGCAATCTGTCACTCACAGCGGTCCTGAGCAATGCATGTAATCAAGGAACATGCAACAACAGTTGTCCAGTTTTAGCAGTGTCTATCATACGTTCCTAGCATATAATTAAGTAATCAAGGAACTAGCAGCAGATGTTTCCATACAAGTCAGTAACAATCACCAATATGTACCCAAACATATGCAAGTAAGTAATGCAATCTGTCACTCACAGCGGTCCTGAGCAATGCAAGTAATCAAGGAACATGCAACAACAGTAGTCCAGTTTCAGCAGTGTCTATCATACGTTCCTAGCATACAATTAAGTAATCAAGGAACAAGCAGTAGCAGGTGTTTCCATACAAGTCAGTAACAATCACCAATAAGTACCGAAACATATGCAAGTAAGTAATGCAATCTATCACTCACAACGGTCCTGAGCTATGTAAGTAATCAACGAACATGCAACAACAGTTGTCCAGTTTCAGTAGTGTCTATCATACGTTCCTAGCATACAATTAAGTAATTAAGGAACTAGCAGCAGATGTTTCCATACAAGTCGGTAACAACCACCAATAAGTACCTAAACATATGCAACTAAGTAATGCAATCTGTCACTCACAGCGGTCCTGAGCAATGCAAGTAATCAACGAACATGCAACAACAGTTGTCCAGTTTCAGCAGTGTCTATCATACGTTCCTAACATACAATTAAGTGATCAAGGAACAAGCAGCAGCAGATGTTTCCATACAAGTCAGTAACAATCACCAATAAGTACCAAAACGTATGCAAGTAAGTAATGCAATCTGTCACTCACAGAGGTCCTGATCAAGGAACATGCAACAACAGTTGTCCAGTTTCAGCAGTGTCTATCATACGTTCCTAGCATACAATTAAGTAATCAAGGAACAAGAAGCAGCTGATATTTTCATACAAGTCAGTAACAATCACCAATAAGTACCGAAACATATGCAAGGAAGTAATGCAATCTGTCACTCACAGCGGTCCTGAGCAATGCATGTAATCAAGGAACATGCATCAACAGTTGTCCAGTTTCAGCAGTGTCTATCATACGTTCCTAGCATACAATTAAGTAATCAAGGAACTAGCAGCAGATGTTTCCATACAAGTCAGTAACAATCACCAATATGTACCCAAACATATGCAAGAAAGTAATGCAATCTGTCACTCACAGCGGTCCTGAGCAATGCAAGTAATCAAGGAACATGCAACAACAGTAGTCCAGTTTCAGCAGTGTCTATCATACGTTCCTAGCATACAATTAAGTAACCAATGAACAAGCAGCTGCAGGTGTTTCCATACAAGTCAGTAACAACCACCAATAAGTACCGAAACATATGCAAGTAAGTAATGCAATCTGTCACTCACAACGGTCCTGAGCTATGTAAGTAATCAAAGAACATGCAACAACAGTTGTGCAGTTTCAGCAGTGTCTATCATACGTTCCTAGCATACAATTAAGTAATCAAGGAACTAGCAGCAGATGTTTCCAAACAAGTTAGTAACAATCACCAATAACTACCCAAACATATGCAAGTAAGTAATGCAATCTGTCACTCACAGCGGTCCTGAGCAATGCAAGTAATCAAGGAACATGCAACACCAGTTGTCCAGTGTAACATCCAATTACCACAAACAGTACACGTCATAATATTTCATTTGATTAAGTAATAATAATAGTTTGATACCACAGGTCCCACAGCAAGAATACTTAATTACAACAATATTAAAATCAAATGGTGGTCTAACTAGCTTCTAAATCTTCAATCAGAGTGCGGAAGACTGAACAAGCTACCCGAGACCGCATCATCTTTTCAAAATAGGCGTCATCAAAGTCCAAAAGTCTGCTATTCATCGAATGTCCAGAATCACTTAGCCTGGGACGAACTACCTGCTAGGGTCTTGCCTTTATCAACCTTTCCTGAAAAAGAGTTGTCATGACAGAGTAAGCTAACAAAGCTTAGTGAGTTAACAGAGTTCCATTGGTTACCACACACATATAACATACTATCAGATCCTGTCGGCAACACGTCAGAGACGGCAAAAGGTTGGGAGACAACCCAGTCGGTATTTCCATGTGTAAGGCCGAAGCCCTACGGGAAGTGTATGGAAACAAGTCAATTAGGAAAGGAATCTGCAGAATTCCTTCCTGTGAATGGAGATCTCACATTCGGTCCGGTCGGATAATGCAATATGCAGCGGCAAATATTTATACAGTCAAGTAAGCAATGAGCATGATACGTATTTACATAAAATGTAAAAGTGAACATGCAATCAAGGCAATTCAAGTGTCTAGCTTCAGTAATGTCAAAAGTACGTTTCTATGATACAATATAGTATTAAAGAAACATGCAGCAACAGTCAGTAGTTTCCATACAGTCAATACATTCACCAATAAGTATCGAAATATATGCAAGTATTTAATGAAAATCTGTCACTCACAGTGGTCCGTAGTCAGATAATGCTTAACGAATTAAGCGGTTCAGTTTACTCTGTCAAATCGACGGGTTCCTGCATTTCAGTTTCAAGTCTGGCATATTAATGTCAAGTCTGAGTCATAATCTATATAACCCTAGTTATATATTCAGGTCATCGTCAATTCTGGTTATCGAGTCTGAGGTAGTTCCTATCGTCTCAAGGTGAGTCTATTCTTATCAGATTATTACGAATCATCTAATTACAGATGTGTATATGGCCTTGAAACAAAACCAATCGTATTTACTTAGCAAGGTGAATAGGACATACACATTCTAAAGGTTCATACGGAGTCGGATATTTCATTAGTGCATAAAATAGTTATGCAACATGAATTTGTGAGTTTTATCATAATCATAATATTCTTTTAATTACAATAGGTTGATTAATCACTTAATCTGAATTTAGGAATTAATCTTTGGCTAGAAACATGATCAAATTCGATTAAAAGGGAATAGATTCGAGCAAGATAAGTTCATATATGGATGGTCAGATTCGAAATGGGACCCCTTCGAATCTAATGGATAGATTCGAGACACACACATGGAGATTAGGTTCGAACTATGCATAGACTCGAAAGTCCACACAGATTCGAAGCAACCAATTTCGATTCTAGGAATTAGATTCGAAACTAATAGATTCTAAGGCAAGTACAGACTCGAACAAGGGACATAGACTCGAAATCACCTACTTAGATTCGAGCATTCACATAGATTCGAAAATGGCACAGATTCGAAGGTACATTCGAGTTTAAAGGGGGGAATAGATTCGAAATTTACATATTCGAATCTGATTAAAGACTTTCGAATCTGTTCTTCATGATCAACATTTTTTCCAGGTTTTAGCTACTAAACATGAACATAAATGACGGAAAAATAGATACTAACCTTCGTCCAAGCTATATCCTTCGACTATGGATGATTTCCAAGCAAAAACAGGTCCTAATCGGAAGCAAATCAGCTTCAAATGAAGGAAAAATGAGCAAACTCGAAAATGCTCATTCAAAACCGAACCAAAAGTCAGAAAAATGGTCGATCTTACCTCAAATCTGAACGAAGTCAAACATGCAATGGTAAATTCGTGAAGAACTCGACGATCTCTATCCGATGGCGTAAGAATCACGAGAATCCGACGGTTCGATTAGTAGAAAAGCTAGAGAGAAGATGTAACTTAGAGAGAGAAGGAGGAGAGAGTTCTTAGATTTCCAAACCTAAGAAATGAGGAGGGGTGGTCATATTTATAGGGAAAATAGGGAAAGATCAGATTTTCTACTGAATTTTCCGGAATTGACCAACTTTATTTCCCAACAATCCGATTTGCATATTTGTCTTTTAGTCACATTTTTATTCATTTTAGTCCGTTTCGTCACTTTCAGTCTTTAATTTGTCATTTAGCTGAAAATTAATTATTAATATTTGGATAAAATTGCTTTATTATCAAAAGTCTGATGCTGTAATTTATATTTAATAAATTACGGGCTGTTACAATCTTCCCCCGTTAAATTGATTCCGTCCTCGGAATCGACTAAGACAGAAATAACTTCGGATACTTCTGCCTAATCTCGTCTTCTCGTTCCCAAGTTTGCGCAGATCCCTTATGGTATTTCCATTGGACTAACACCATTGGAATTTCCTTGCTGCGCAATTTCGAAACCTTATGATCAATTATGCGCTCGGGCTCTTCTTCGAATCGCAATCGCTCATCAATTTGCACGTCTTCCCAAGGAATCACAGCTTCAGCGTCAGCTAAACACTTTCGAAGATTACTCACATGAAATACATCATGAATCCCAGACATTTCGGCAGGCAGCTTCAATCTGTAGGCCTGCAATCCTACACGCTCGAGAATTTCAAAAGGACCCACAAATCGAGGGCTCAACTTCCCCCGTTTGCCGAACCTTACTATTCCTTTTCTTGGCGAAACCTTCAGCAACACTTTATCTCCAACTTCAAACGCAATCGGCTTACGTCTTCTATCATGATACTTCTTTTGTCTGTCTTGAGAAGTCTGAATCCGCTGTCGGATCAATTGTAGTTGGTCATGGGCTTCTTGCAAAATTGCTGGTCCAGAGATCGGGCGTTCACCTGTTTCCCTCCAACAGGTTGGAGTTCGGCATCGACGTCCGTACAAAAGCTGATATGGAGGCATACCAATAGTCGAGTGATAACTATTGTTATAAGCAAACTCCACAAACGGCAGGTGAGTATCCCAACTTCCACCGAGATCAATCACACAGGCACGTAACATATCTTCTAGGGTCAAAATTGTCCTCTCACTTTGCCCGTCAGTTTCAGGATGATAGGCGGTGCTCATCTTAAGTTCAGTTCCTAGTCCATTCTGAAAAGCCTTCCAAAAACGAGAAGTAAATCTGCTGTCACGGTCCGATACTATAGACAATGGCACACCATGTCTAGTCACGATTTCCTTTACGTACAATTCAGCTAACTTTTCGAGGCGTTCATCTTCACGTATGGGTAGAAAATGGGCTGACTTAGTAAGTCGATCCACTATTACCCATATAGAGTCATGATTCCGCTTTGTCCTGGGCAGCTTCGTCACAAAGTCCATGGTTATATGGTCCCACTTCCATTCCGGGATCGGCAATGGTTGTAGTTCCCCATACGGCTTCTGATGTTCAGATTTGACTTGTAAACAAGTCATGCAATTTTCTACATATCGCCCCACGTCCTTCTTCATTCCAGGCCACCAATAATCCGTTCTCAAGTCTTGATACATTTTGGTAGAACCAGGGTGTATCGAAAATTTCGACATATGAGCTTCCGACAGAATTTGATCACGAATACCTCCTAGTCTGGGAACCCAAATTCTATCCATGAACCGTCTAAGACCACGATTATCAAGGGTCAGCTGAGTCACATATGTAACCATACGTTCAGATTTCAAGTTCTCATCCCGAATGGCTTCGGTTTGAGCGGCAATAATCGACTCAGGCAAGGCAGGCTCAAAAACAACAGAAGTCAGAGCATAACATCGGGTATAATGGTCTGGTCCGGTTTTGCGGCTTAGGGCATCTGCTACAATGTTTGCTTTACCTGGATGGTAAAGGATTTCACAGTCATAGTCTTTAATCAATTCCATAGATCGCCTTTGACGCATATTCAGCTCTTTCTGGTCGAATATATACTTCAGACTTTTGTGATCTGTATATAACTTGCATCTAGTCCCATACAGATAATGCCGCCAAATCTTCAGTGCAAAGGTCACGGCTGCAAGTTCTAAATCATGCGTCGGATAATTCTTCTCATGCGCCTTTAGCTGCCTTGATGCGTAGGCAATTACTTTATCCCTTTGCATCAGCACACAGCCTAATCCCATCTTAGAAGCATCACTATAGACTACAAAATCGTCATTACCCTCAGGTAAGGCCAAAACCGGTGCTTCTACTAGCTTACGCTTCAAAGTCTCAAAGGCTCGATCTTGAGATTCATTCCATTCAAACTTAACTTCTTTCTTCGTCAGACTGGTTAAAGGCACCGCAATCTTGGAGAAATCACGGATAAATCTTCTGTAATAACCCGCTAGACCCAAGAAACTCCAAACTTCAGATACGTTTTTCGGCGCTTCCCACTTCTGAACCGCCTCAACCTTTGATGGATCTACGGCTATTCCCTCACCCGAGACAATATGTCCTAAAAACTGCACCTGGCGTAACCAGAATTCACATTTGGAGAATTTTGCATAGAGTCGCTCTTTCCGTAACAATTCTAGCAATTCTCGCAAATGCATCGCATGATCAGATTCAGACTTGGAGTAAATTAAGATGTCATCAATGAAGACTATCACTGATTTATCCAGCATTGGTCTACATACCCTATTCATAAGGTCCATAAATGCGGCCGGGGCATTTGTGAGACCGAACGGCATTACTAGAAACTCAAAATGGCCATATCGAGTACGAAATGCAGTCTTCGGTACGTCAGACTCAAATACTTTGAGTTGATGATATCCAGATCGGAGATCAATCTTTGAAAAATAACTAGCCCCTTGCAGTTGATCAAACAAGTCATCAATTCTAGGCAGAGGGTATCGGTTCTTAATAGTTACCTTATTTAACTCCCGATAATCGATACACATGCGAAAGGTACCATCCTTCTTCTTAACGAAAAGAACCGGAGCACCCAAGGAGAAGTACTCGGACGAATAAACCCTTTTTTCAATAATTCCTGCAACTGACTCATCATTTCCTTCATTTCATTCGGAGCAAGACGGTAAGGGGCTTTCGCGATAGGAGCAGCACCCGGTACAAGGTCAATATGGAATTCGATTTGACGATCTGGTGGCAAACCAGAGATGTCATCCGGGAATACGTCAGGGAAGTCTCGAACTACAGGTACATCAGACACGGTATTTTTAACTTCTTTAGCATCTATGGCATAGGCTAAATAGGCGGAACAACCTTTGGTTAGGCACTTTCGGGCTTTCATTACAGAGATGAGACCTAAATTTCGAGTCTTTCTATCGCCATAAACATAACGTTCACTCCCTTCGGGGGTTCTAATTCTAATTATCCTTTTTGCACAAAGGATTTCAGCATTGTTCATCATTAGCCAGTCCATTCCTATAATAACATCGAACTCCCTAATCCACATCGGTATCAGGTCAACGTCCGAAGAGAGGTCATCAATCACTAGCTTACAGGAACGAAAGATTCTATTCACAGTCACATAATTCGAGTTAGCAGTCTCTATGTCTAAGGGTGCAGGTAACATTACAGGGGCAAAATCAAACTGCCTAGCAAACTTTTCAGACACATACGATAGATTAGAGCCAGAGTCAAATAAGATTAAGGCAGGTATATCATTAACAAGAAATGTACCCGTGACGACGTCAGCAGTCTCTTTTGCCTCTTCGGCTGTCATCTGGAAAGATCTCGGTTGATTCCTCGGGGCAGAAGAACCTTTGACTGATTGCTGAGGTGAAGATGTAGGCGGAGGAACAAATCGGGGTCGGGTACAATCTTTAGCATGATGCCCCAACGTAATGCAGTTTCTGCAAGCCTCATCACGCCTGGGACATTCTGACCGATCATGACCATTCTGTTTACAGCAGTAACATCTAACGAACGCAGGATCGCATTTCCCTTCATGAGTTTGCTTGCAGCGAGGACAAGCAGGCTTTGGCGTCGAGGTCACATCATAGGACTTGGCTTTCTTGAAAGACTGCTTATCTCCCTTCTTCGAACCTTCACTCTTCTTTTCAGCTCTCTCAGATTTTTCCTTCTTATTAGATTTAGCAATAAAAGGACATGCTCGCTCAGGATAGATTTCAAGCTCACCTACCCTAGCAATTTCCACTGCCTCAATATAACTTCTCGGTCTACCAGATTTCACAAACTTCCGGATTTCTCGATCTAAACCATCCACAAACAAATCTCTTCTCCTTTCGTCGGTATCAACAGGGTGATCAGATAATAACGAGAGCCTGGTGAATTCCAGCTCATAGTCCGTCACGGATCTTGTACCTTGCTGAAAAGATAGGAGGGTTTTCTCCATCTGGCGCTTAACATCCTGGGGGCAGTATTTTTCCTTCAAGTGAATCTTAAATTGATCCCAAGTAATGGATTTCTCCATTGCTTCAGACATGGGGTTCGTAATTGACTTCCACCAACGGCCAGCTCCATCTTCCAACATTCCTGTTGCAAACGTCACCTTGTCTTCCTCATTACACTTGGAGAGTTTGAACGCTTTCTCCACATTCGCGACCCAGTCCATAGCCTTAACAGGATCAGATGACCCCGCAAACGTACGAGCTCCACACTTCTTGAAATCAACAAACGTACACTCACGTCCTACCTTAACGTGATGGTCGAAGAGTCAGTCTCACTTTCATCAGAGGACACATGTTTATGTTTCCTCTTCCTGTCTTTCTTCGGCTTCGCTAACATTTCTTCCCTATGCTTCAGTTCTAATTCTTGTAACTTAAGTTCTCGCAACCTAAGTTCTTCTTCACGGCGCTTAAATTCCATTTCGCGCTGGTTAACTTCGTCAGTCTGCATTACTGCTTTACCCTTGGTCAGCAAATCCTTAATCTCCCTAAATCGGTCTTCAACGGCCATATCAGTCTGTAATCGATTCCTATCCATCATAAGCTGCATCTGCCTACGGTTATCCTCATTCAACTTATGAACGAGGTCAATCAATTGAGCTTGCTGGGGAGGCACAGGGGTGGCAGTACTGC
>JAANYP010004335.1:600000-759106 GCA_020465985.1 Centrapalus pauciflorus
AGATTCATTACCGGTACCGTCGGGGCCCCCTTTGGCAGAGTTAACTTTTGGATAGCCACTGTGGGGTAGACATCAGCCTCCGGACGTTCATGTATGTCAGCATCTTGATCCATTGCACATTGGATGATGAGTTGAAGGAATCGTTGATAAGGAACATACTTGCGGCCTTTCTTTGTGCTTCTTTCGGCGTGGACTCTTCGTAATTCTTCAAAGATAAAAGCGGCATAGTCCACGTGTCGGTCGAAGGCAAAGCCGTTGAACATGGCTAATACCTGGCCGACGCCGAGTCATGACCGGAATGCTTGGCTGAGAGGCATTTGTTCAGCACATCGAAGAGAATTCGCCAGTGGGACTGAAGGTTTTTCGTGCGGAAGTCTGATGGTTTTGTAAGAGGGCCGTCATACCCTAGAGTTTGTATCTCAGAAAGGGCTTCAGATACGGATGGGTTTGGGTCGAATGAATCAAGGGTGGGAAGGTAGTCTTCTATGGGTAGATGAAGAATGTGACGGATGGCTGCGGTGGTGATTTTGACAGGAACACAGTCAATGGTGGAGGTGAAGTGAGGTTCGGGGTCGGTTATGTATTGGAGCCTGTTCCAGAATTGTTGGAGGTAAATCTGGGGAACAGCTATGGCAGTCGATAGGGCGTAATATATGGGATGGCGGGTGAGGATGTCGAAGGCAAGGGTTTGGGATTCTTTTGGAAGGACGGGGACGTCGAGTTGCCAGTTATGTGGGATAAACTCGACAAACTCGGCGCTTGGCAGAATGGATTCCTCGGGTAGCTGAGCATTATTATTTGGAATTGGAGGATGGGGTACGGTGAGAACGATTGCGGGATCCATTATCCTGCAAGGTGCAACAAAGTTAGAATCATAAGATTTGATATGATAATGCATTGATGTGAATTCTAGATGAGTGTGAAATAGAAATTGTCTGATCCGTTTAGCATCGGGTCTTTATTAGCAGAATAAAATTCCACTAACAAAGTCCAAAGTCAATCGTTAAGAGACCGATGTTAGATAAGACCGATTCACTCAAACACTGATCCTAACTCTAATCAATGGTGCACTTGTATGGAACTATTTTTGTGATTTTTTTTAATTTATATGAAAATGCAAAAATAAAAAAATGGAAAATGAAAAAAAATTTTAAAAATCCTAAGTGTTGGATTTCGGATGTTCCGAATTCGGATGAACAGTGTCATCGAATTCGGATCCGTCCGAAATCGAATGATGCATGAATGAGGTGTGTGGGATCGAATTCGGATGAGGTGAGAATGGGGTCCGAATCGGATGATGTGAAAATGGGGACCGAATTCGGATGATGATCCGAAGTGTAATTCATGAAATGAAGGAAGGTGATCCGAATTCGGATGTGTTATAAACATGGTCCGAATTCGGATGATGACTTGTGAAAATGCATGCAATGATATGGATATGTCCTAATTTCGGATGGTACCTGGAATTCGGATGGGGACCGAATCCGGGTATCATCCGACTTCGGGTGCACAGTGGTGAACAGACTTAGACAGTTTTCAATTCTTGAAAATTTTGACCCTGCGTTGATGGTCCGAATTCGGATCAACAGTGAACCGAATTCGGATCAACAGTGATCCGAAATTGTTTTTGTACTTTGAAAATTTTTGAAACAAGTCTAAGTCGGACATCCGAATTCGGGTGGTGGTCCGAATTCGGACATCCGAAACTGCATGAGTGCAGTTAATGTTCATGCAAAAAAAAAAATAAACGTGAACAGTTTGAATGTTAATGAAAATGCATGAAATTACAGATCCTAGTCTAAAACAATCTAAGGAACATTTTATCTAACTACTACTAAGGAAAAATAACACATTTCAGTAAGTGAAAAGAGCAAAAACCGAAATGAAAAGTTAATAAAAATATGAGAATCAAACAAGTAAACTAGGAAGTTAAAGACTAAAATAAAGTGGAAAGAGTGTTACCTGATAGTGCAGATGATGGAAAATGCAAGAAAAACAAAAGATTTTGATGTTCCAAAAGCTTGGAATCGTGGCTATGGTGGTCGACGGTGAGGGTGTCGAAGAGAGAAGGAAGAAGAGAATGGAAAGCTTGAAGATGAAGTAAGATGTTTGACCGGTTGACCCGCTTATTTAAAGGCGAGTGGGTCGTGGGTCGGGTCAAGGATCCGCGCCCAAATGGAGATTGGGCCGCCGGATAGGGCTCAACACACACACAATTAAAAACAATGTCTTAGGCTTTAAAGAAATTTTTGGCCCAATTAAAAAGTAAAAAAAAAATATTTTTGGTATTTTCTTTAATTTTGAAATTAAAATAAAATGAAATGAAGTAAACTAAAATCTTTTTGGCTTTTTGAAAAGTTTGAAAGTTAAAATCTTTTTGTGATTTTCTGACCTATTAAATTAAAACTTAAAATTAAATTAAAATTAAGACTAACCTAAAATTCAAACATTTAACTATAAAAGAAATAAAAAGAAACACAGAATTATAAAATTTAAAATCCTAACTCTACTCCCCCTCAAATAAATACCGATCCTTTTTCCTTTTCCTTTTCAGATTTAAATCACGACAACCCTTTTTAAGCCTTACAAATACAGACAAACCTGGATATTGTTTGCATCCCACTCCGTGATGAGCAATTCACACAGCAATTTATAAGGATCATTAATTATTAAAAATGTACGCAGATAAGGAAATATTGAGTTTCAATCTTGTGACATAATCCTTAAATTTAAATAATAGATATTTTCTAAAATAAAGGAATCTCAATCATGATAGATTGAAATAGAATTATTTAAGACAATATCTGATATTTAATTGGAAGGTGGATTCAACATGCCGATATGAGATACTAAAAACTGAAAACGAGGTTCGTCTAAAGCTTTAGTAAATATATCCGCAAGTTGGTATTCCGTGCCAACAAAATACAACTCAATGGTTCCCTTTTCAACGTGATTTTTAATAAAATGATACCTGATATCTATGTGTTTTGTTCGAGAGTGCTGCACGGGATTGCAAGAGATGGCAATTGCACTTCGAGAATCACAGTAAATAGGGATATTGGTGAGTGAGAACCCATAATCGCGTAATTGTGTTCTCATCCACAGCACTTGAGAGCAACAGCTTGCAGCTGCTACATACTCAGCTTCAGCTGTGGATGTGGATACACAATTCTGCTTTTTGGAAGACCAGCTCACCGGTCTATCTCCTAAAAACTGTATTCCTCCCGACGTGCTTTTTCTGTCCACTCTACAACCTGCAAAATCAGCATCTGAAAACGCAGTAAGATCAAAATCGGTTCCCTTTGGATACCATAGACCAAGTTCGGGTGTACCCTTAAGATAACGAAAAATGCGTTTTACCGCAGTTAGGTGTGATTCTTTTGGGTCGGCCTGAAATCTAGCACAAAGACATGTTGAAAACACTATATCCGGCCTACTGGCAGTCAAGTATAGTAAGGATCCTATCATCCCTCTGTAAGTTGTATTATCGACACTTTTCCCGGAAGGATCGGTGTCTAACTTACAGTTGGAGGCCATGGGAGTTGCGATACTCGTGCAAGAGTCTAACTTATACTTCTTGAGAATGTCAAGAGTATATTTCGACTGGTTCACAAAAATCCCATCCTCAAGTTGTTTGACTTGTAATCCGAGGAAAAAGTTCATTTCCCCCATCATACTCATCTCAAACCGGGACTCCATTAGGGCTGAAAAATCCTTACAAAAATTACTGTCAGTAGATCCAAATATAATATCGTCGACATAAATCTGTACTAGCATTATATGTGGGCCTTCCCTTTTAGTGAACAGAGTTGTGTCCACCACACCTTTATAGAAACCGGCAGAAATAAGGAAATTCGAAAGACTATCATACCATGCTCGAGGTGCTTGTTTTAAACCATAGAGGGCCTTATCTAGCACATAAACATGGTCAGGTTTATGTGCATCAACAAAGCCTTGTGGTTGTTCAACATACACCTCCTCGTTAAGTTCACCGTTTAGAAAGGCAGTCTTGACGTCCATTTGGTACACTTTGAAGTCTTTGTGTGCCGCGTACGCCAAGAAGATTCTGATTGCTTCGATCCGTGCAACTGGAGCGAAGGTCTCGTCATAATCTATCCCTTCTTGTTGTCGGTAGCCTTTGGCAACAAGTCTTGCTTTGTTCCTTATCACAATGCCGTTCTCATCTCGTTTGTTCTTAAAGATCCACTTCGTTCCGATGACTGTGCGGTCTTTTGGCTTAGGAACTAACCGCCATACTCTTAGCTGTTCAAACTGGTTGAGTTCCTCTTGCATTGCAACTATCCAATCCGGATCTGTCAGGGCTTCATCCACACGAGCGGGCTCTATCATACTCAAGAATGATGCATAGAGACATTCATTAGCAGATGCCCTACGAGTTTGGACTCCTGTTGATACGTCACCAATGATTTGCTCTGTTGGGTGACTGCGGGTCCATTTGATCTCGTGTGGAAGGGGTGCTCGGGATGGAACCTCTGTGGTTAATATGGGGATGGATGAAGATTCATGGTCAATGGTTTCAAATGATGGTACCACAGGTTCTGGTTCAATTTCCGAGTGTTCAGGTGAAGGAAGAATCGTTGGAATTATATGTGAGGGTATTACAAGAGTAGATTCAACTGCGGATGTGTCGGTGGATGATGTGGATGGATGAGGATATGTTGATGAAGATGGAGCTGAGAAACTTTGCGGCGCAGTTGAACTGGAAGGATTTCCTACATTATTTACAACATTAGACACACTAGCGTTAGGACCGAAAAATTCAACATAAAAAGGATCAAATAAATTAACCAAATCAGAAGAAGAAAAAGAAATGGGGTTCTTCAGTAATGCGTGGTCCTGATTGATCAACTTCGGGTGCCAGTTCAGCCAACTCATCAAATGTGACGTGCACACTTTCATTGACTGTTCTGGTTCGGGTATTGAATGCGCGATACGCCTTCGAGTTGGATGAGTATCCAATGAAGATCGCTTCATCCGCCTTTTCGTTAAATTTCCCGAGGTTGTCTCTGTCATTCAGCACATAACACCTGCAACCAAATACACGTAAGTACTTGATAAATGGTACTTTATTCAAAAAGAGTTGGTAAGGAGTTTTGTTAAAGCGCTTATGGATGATGGAGCGATTCTGTGTATAGCATCCTGTTGATACGGCTTCGGCCCACAAGAACGGAGGTAGCTTTGAGTATGTGAGCATTGTACGAGTGGCTTCTACTAGCGTACGGTTACGCCTTTCCACGATCCCATTTTGTTGAGGTGTTCGAGCAGCAGAGTATTGATGCTGAATCCCTTTGGATTGAAGGAAGCCCTCCACTACTGAGTTCTTGAACTCCGTGCCGCTATCTGATCTGATTGATTGTACTGATAGCTGCTGTTGATTCTCGACACTCTTGATAAAATCAATGATTTCTTGAGCTGTCTCGTCCTTGGAACGCAAGAACCTGACCCATGTATATCGAGAATAATCATCAACGATAACCAACACATATCGTTTTCCATTTATGCTTTGCGTTCTCATCGGTCCGCATAAATCCATATGAAGTAACTCCAAAACTCTTTTTGTTGATGGTTCGGGCTTTGGTTTGTGAGATGATCGTTTCATTTTTCCTTTCTCACATGCTCCGCACAGATGGTCCTTTTCGTAGCGCAACTCAGGAAGTCCTTTGACCAATTGCTTTGCAGCCAGCTTGTTGATATTATCAAAATTCAAATGGGATAATCTTCGATGCCACAACCAAGAGTCTTTTGAAGAGGCTTTTGATAGTAGGCAAATGTTATCCTTCACTACAAGTTTAGCTACGTCAATGGTGTAAAGGTTAGATTTTCGGGAACCAGTTAAGATTTCTTTTCCATCCATGTTCTTAACACTGCAGTTCTTAGCCCTAAACGTTACTTCTAGTCCTTTGTCGCAGAGCTGTCCTATGCTAAAAAGATTATGAGATAACCCCTCAACATAGTCAACATCCTTGATGACCAGATTATTTAGAACTAAGTCCCCGTATCCTTTTATGTGAGCCTGATGGTTGTTCCCGAATTTCACAGTTCCGCAATACTGTTCAACAACGTTGGACAGCAATTCTCTTCTTCCTGTCATGTGCTTGGAGCAACCCGAATCCATATACCAAATGGACTTAGCCTGAAAAACACATAAATTCATATAATGAAAAACTATATGCATTCAAACACATCCATTTTTTAATTCACAATCAAACCGTGTTCTGAACCGAGATGTTCAGAAAACATGATGAGTTAAGACCAGGTCCTGGGCTTTGTGCACAGAAGCCAAACGTGTCGGTTTAAGCACAACCGACAAGCAAAAGAACGGGTCCTAGTCTAAGGTAACTAGAAGCCATTTCTTTGAAGCACGGGTCTTGATCAGAAGTAACCAAGAACCATCTGCATTAAGATCACACAACCTTTGGTACCCACCTCAATATGGGTCCCTTTTTGTTAGGATTTCCAGATTTATATGGCACGTGTACAGATTTAGAAACCATCTAGCATTTGTGTGTGGTCCGGATGCACAACCCTTTGGAATCCATTGAAGATTGGATTTATTGGGTTTTGGAACCTTAGGCGCTGAAATTGCCTTCGGTTTTTGTCTTTTTGAGACCTTTTTGACCGTCGCTTTGGTTTTGGGCCTTGGCAACGGACACATCTCAACTTTGTTTGTGGCCGATGATGCACTATTTTTAGTTTTCTTTTTCCGAATACGTTTAACAGGGTAAGGCACAAAAGCATTCATTTCAGGAACCTGTCGTCTATATTTAGTTGGACATAGATTAAACAAATCCTTGAAAGAGTACTTTAACGGAACAGTAGAATTCAGTACATCATTACAAACATTGTCACACACATTGTTACACAAATTGTCTTTAGAGATTACAGACATCCTATCTCTAGTAACAAATTCACTTGGCATTAAAGCTTTCTTCACAAAAAAACTTGTAAAATCCTGCATGGTGGTTTTTGGGACTCTCCTTATATGATCTGTTGGAACAAAACGATTAGAGTCAGTAAGCATGGAAGATTTAGACTTGACAGACTTTTCTTTTTGGTGGTGAGTGGGTTTCTTAAAAGACTTGGATTTCATCTGAGTCTTTTTAGGAACCTCATTTTTGAAAACTTTTGAGCACTCACCTTTGACAATGATAGAAGAAGATTCAGCTGTAGCCTTACCTTTATCTGATGACATACATGGAATTTTTATGGAATGAGAAAGTGTTTGTTGTTTTGAAAGATCTTTCAATTGTTGTGAAACTATTTCAAAATTTTCTCTGTAGACAGTGACTTCCACAGTGTGTTGAAAAGATTGATTTACCAATTCTTCTTCTCTCTTAAGAAGAGCATCTTGAAGATCAAGTGCTTTCTCTTGAGACGACTTCAATTCCTTTTCTAAAACAATGATTTGTTGTTTAAGAACTTTTGCAGGAATATAAAGTTGAGGAGTTGATTTTACGGTTTCAGTTTTCAATTCAGTTTCTGAATAAGTTGACGAGAGATCTTCCTCTAAAGTGGGTACTCTAGAAGAAGAGCTCTCGTTAAGTTCTTCATAATGAAAAGAAATTTCTTTATCTTTACGCGCAACACGTTTCTCATTTTCTTGGTTTAAAACTTCTTTTGATGACTCAAAAAAGAAAGATTTAATACCGGCTCCCATATAATTCATGTCATAAAATACAGGTAAAACATTTTGTGCCTTTTCCAAATATTTAGGATTTTTAAAACCAATTCCTTGTTTAGAATGGTAAAACCTAGTTTCTTTGGGCTGATTTAAATGGATAGTTTGTTCTGTTTGACCCCTTTTCAAAAATGCATCGTCAAGGGTCTTTATTCTTGCGTACAAACTTATCCTTTCTTCTTCAATCATTTTGTATTTTTCTAAACTGTCTATATTTTCCATATTTACCACATCTAATTGTTTTGTAAGAACATAAATTTCTTCTTTCAAAGAGAGTTTTTCTTTTGAAAGCGTTTCCATACAAGATTCAAGGTATATATTCCTATCCTGAACATCTACTTTTTCTATCAACATCTGTTTTATAACATTATGATTAATTAACCATTTTGAATGATATAATTCAGATGATTCTTTCAGAATATGAGCTTGATGTTCAGCCTGTACACACTTTGCAGTTTCAGCATTTAATCTATCTTGTAGATCAAGTATTTGTGTGTGCAGTGTACATTCATTATCTACAAATAATTTATTTACATGTGCAGGAATGTAACAGGAATATACCTCACTGGACTCGGAACCGGATGTGGAGCACTCGGGATCGTCGGTTGTAGCCATCAGACATGCTGGTGGATGTTTCATTGTCTCCCCCTCAGCAGCAATGTCTGAATTTTCAGCAGTGAAATCAGCACATGTCTCCAACCCCAGACGATCAACCATATAGCAATTCTTGCCCTTGTCATCCTCGTCTTCAGAGTCTTCAGCATCCCAGTAGTCCTCCTGAGCGACGAGGGCTAACGCATCCGATTTCTTCTTGGCAGCCTCGAGCTTTCTCTCGTAGTAAGCAACGTCTCTTTCGAAGTTATTCTTGCATTCCCTAGCAAAGTGGCCCGGTTTGCCACATTTGTAGCAGAGACGTTCATCAGTGGCCTTCGGCTCATCTGCTCTTGGCTTTTCCTCTTTTCTTTCCGCCGGCCTCTTGTCGGCCCGGCGGTGCTCGCGGCTGTCATCACGCCTCCGGTCCCTGCGGTCATCCCGACGATCATCCCTTCGATCGTCCCGCCTGTCATCTCGCCTTTCATCTCGCCTTTCATAACGGCGATCATCGCGATAGTCGCGTCTGTCATCATACCGGCGATCATCCCTGTCATCCCTTCTGTAGTCATCTCTGCGATAGTCATCGCGGCGGTCATCCCTCCTATCATCTGAGTACCTCCGTGGACCAGTGTCATAACGGAGTTGGTTGTTGGTCTTGTTGGAGAACTGTCGCTGTTGGAGACGATTGGTCCACAAGGCTATCTGTTCTTGGATCGAAGCTTCCTCCTCATCATAGACCTCACGCGGAGGAGAAGCATACCTGTACTGAGACGATGAAGAACCAGGAGCAAAAGATGGTGTCGGAATCTGCGTGTTGGTGATCAAGGCTAGCGAATCATTCGGTTTCAACCCTGTGTTGGCTGATAGCAGTAGAGAGGCCAACTGATTTGCCATCAGCTTCTGTTGATCCACATCCCCTTGATATTTCTTAAGCTCCTTAAAGACGACATTTATTGATACCTCAGGAATGTTCAGAACTCTTTTCGTTGCCCGACATGCAAGCTGCCACTCGGGGGCTAAGGCGGCAAAGAATTGGATGTTGATGTCATCCCGATCCTTCTTGATGTGCAGTTTATTCAGGACTGCACAGAACCTGATGAATGTAGCTTTTAGAGATTCCCCGTCTTTAGTGCGGAATTCCGAAAACTTTGCCTTCGCCTCCTCGATTTTGGCCCGATCATCAAGATCTGCCCCCAACATTTGGATTTCCAGCTCGTCCCACAATTCTTTTGCAGACATTTTACTGTCTACACCGACCAAAATATCAGTGGGGAGGGCTTGATAAATCATATATTCTGCCCTCTTATCAGCGTGCTGGCGATCTCTCTCGGCGTCATTTGCCGGCTCTCTTTCAACCTTTGAGGCTTGGACAGGGGGGTCAGCCTCAGGTCGGGCTTCAATTTCCCGATAGTAGATTGCGGGTCCTTCGGATATAGACTGAAGCATCAGGTTCCCGAGAGGTTGCATTCCAACGAACTTAAGGAACCAGGCTTTCCATTGTTCGTACTCATCGGGATAGAGAACTGGTGGTCTGTTCTCAGATCCGAGCACTAGAGCTTCGCGAGACATTATGATTATGGGTGCTGATTAAGAATATGAAGATCTTAGAGGTGGAAACTGAACACGGATGGGTTGGATAGAAAACAGAAGTTTCTGATTTCGGATGATGTGACTTCGGATGAACAGTGTTTCGGATGAGGGGAACCGAATTCGGATGGTTTGAATTTATCAGAGTATAAATCAATAATCTTGCTTTGAATCAAAGTTTAATTAAGAAGTTTGCGGAATAACACTTAATTATTTTAACAAAAGCTTTCAGAATAAATAGCAGATAAAGACAATAAATAATCAAGACTGCTTGTATTGCTGAATTCAATAATTACAATCACCTCTAATCTGTTTGATTAGACGAAGAACACAGACTGTTCTTAGGGTTTTACAACCTTAGAGGCTTATGAAAACTTAATCAACAAAGCAATTACAGACTCAAAATATGCAGAAACTCCCATACAATAGAGAGACCTATTCTATGTATTTATATTGCTTCTTGATATGTTTCCTTGACGAACTATGACTTCTCTGATAGTAGATATGCTGGAATCTTCGTGTATATATCTTTTCCTGAAAATCAGCACTTTCTGTTTATGAAACTGTTGAGCAGCTTGAATTACTTGACAGCATGAGCAGAGCAGCTCGAGTTGATTTGCTCTGGCAGCTTGAACTTTTACACTGGCAGCTCGAGTTTCTTCAACTAGCAGCATGAACTTTGGATTTACACATATACTCTACTAACAGTTTGAGAAGTCTAACTAACAGCTTGAACCTACTTAAACTATTTCCCAACAATCTCCCCCTAACTTAAATTCTTTGTACAAGACTTTAAGTTCTATACAAAAGTGGAAATGAATAAGTAAA
Organism: Centrapalus pauciflorus; assembly: GCA_020465985.1. Taxonomy (NCBI): domain Eukaryota; kingdom Viridiplantae; phylum Streptophyta; class Magnoliopsida; order Asterales; family Asteraceae; genus Centrapalus; species Centrapalus pauciflorus. The sequence continues at coordinate 610,709 of JAANYP010004335.1, forward strand.
CTCTTATTTACAAACCAAGGCTTTCAAAAACTTATAACTGTGCAAGTTTCTGATCTATATCCTTCAAAAATTCTTTCTTCATCTCATCTCTATCACAAGATATCCTAACTGATTTTATTTGAAGTAGCATATCTTTTGAAAAATTATAAAACTCGAGATTGAAGAAAATACCAGACCCATCTGTGAATTTAATTCTGTATGTCCTTGACTTGACAAACAGATCAACTTGCTTGATCTTTTTCCCTTTCTTCTCAGCATCTTCTATCTCTTTTCTTGCAAATTCAGGGTCAACAATTGATTTTAGATCTCTAATAACTTGTTGCACTTGTGGTAGAGCAGATCTAACTTGTGACACAGACCCAATATAATGCATCTTTATAAGCTCATCTCTGGTCAGCTTTTGAACCATTTGCCAAAATGTATCGTATTCTTCTTCTGGTCCAGACTCTCTTCTTATCACAAACTTAGCAAACAAATCCCTGTCATCCAGTGACTTGGCAAACCAGTAGTTGATCAGAGGCTTTGTAAAGTCATGTTGATCCAGCAGCTTCTCTATCTCCAGAGCTTTCTGCAGTTGTTGCTCAAATAGCAACCTCTTAACTTGATGCAGCTTTGCTTCTGATGATGGATCAGATGAAGGAGTAGGTGCACTGGCAGCATCTTCAGTTTGGACTTGTTGGGATGGTTGAACTTCTGGGGAGACTTTTGTTTTCTTTCTTTTCTCCATTTCTTTATCATGTATCTCCTGCAGCTTTTCAGTAGTCATGGACTGAGCCATTTTCTTTGGAATACCTGCTGCAAAGGCAAAATTGATTAAGAATTTTCTGTGCTCAGCCTTGGTGTGCCCTGTTGGCATTTTTCTCTTCTTTTCGCCTTGTTTGCCCACAAAGCCCTTTAGGTAATCACCTAATGTCTCATCATCATCTATTGGGGGCTGGGCTTGCTGATCTAATTCTTTGTCCATTTCTTCTGCCAATTTCTTGGCAACTTCAGCATCAAAGGCAATCTGGGCTTCTTTGGATGAGAATTTGTGCTTTGGAGATTCAATAAGGATGCCCTTGCCCTTGTCTTTTGCAAAAGAGGATGTTGCTTGGACTGTACTTGATGGAGCTTGAACTCTTTCCCTTAGAACAACTCCGGTTGCTTTTGGGGCAGCAGCTTGAGTTTCTAGGCTAACAGCTTGAGAAGCTGTTGGGACTGCTAGCCTAGAAGATGGAACTGTTGATGCTGCTTGGACTGATTTGGGAACCTCCTGATTCTCCCCCTTTTTGGAAGCATTGGTTTGGTCAGAAGGACCTACAACCTTTGCCCCTTGGGATTGAATCATCTGCTCTAATTTCATGAGTTTATTTCCACAGAGGGTGAAGCCCTTGTGAAGATAATCCATTCTTTTATTCTGAGCAGCCTCTGCCTGCTTGAGTGCAAAAATTTGAGTCCCATGTGCAGCAATGATGGACATTTGATATTCCAACATGGCTACAACAGGTTTCAGCTTGGGATCCGTCAAGAGCATGAGTTGAAGACTAGTCTCAAGATCAGAAAACACCTGAGGTGCTTGTGATCTATCACTGACATGAATACCAGAAGTAGAAACTTCTGGGCCCCTCTGTTCTTGGTTCTGGGGACTTCCAGCTGGTGTTTGCACACTGGCTGTTGCCATGGGTGTGGTCTTAGAGATGTTGGCACTGTCCTGTGCCTCTTGTGCAGGGACAGCAGTAGTGCCAGCCACAGATACCATATGAACCATCTCTGAAGAGAGGTTCACCTCCTGAGTGAGGATGGGAGTTTCCTCAATTGGTTCCCTTTGGATATTCGGTGCAGAAGTGTCCTCCTGCACAGGGATATATGGCTCTTGTCTATGGGAGGAGGAGGAAGGAGCTCCTGGTCCCCTTTTCCTTTTATATAAAAATTTTAGTGGGGGGGATGGCTGTTCAAAAGGATCAGAGGGAATTTGTGTATCATGAGGAGTGGGTTGGGGTCCTGGGGGTGTAGCAGTAATGATAGGCTGAGCCTGCTCAGGACCCTCTCCTCTGTTTCTTGGAATGATATTCATCATTGCAGAAGGCAATGGAACATCAACACTCAAAAAATTGGCACTATGTTTCAAAAGTCTCTTTATAGAGGATAGTGAGTGCCTGTGGGAAACATGTATCCGTTTATGTGAATGAGAAGTGGTGCAAGTGTGTGCAATGATTTCTGCCAAAAATCGAGGATACATCAAAAATTTCCCACCTTTGAGGGTATGATGCCTTAACATCCCCTGAAAAATCGTGTTGGAAAAATTGAACCGTTGGCCTGTTGAAAAGCACACTAAGGCAGTGGCAATATTAGAGGAAAATTCAGACCAACCAGTTCTTTTGGGGCTCATGCACTGCTGAATAATATGTACAAGAAATTTCCATTTAGGAGAAAAATGGGCTTTTAAGAAAGTAAAAGAATCAGCAGGACCCCTATGACCTATATTAAAAAGACCTGTATGTAAAGCATCAAGAGTTAGGTCAGTTATACCTGTGGCATCTTGAAGATGCAAGTGGTTCCGAATGGATTCCTCAGTAATGGTGATGGGAGTGCCATCAATCTTTGATATTATAGAGGGAATTCCATTTATGGATTGAACAGTGGCATGATGCCAGAACTGTTCGATATGCGATATGTAAATGGTGGGGTTTATATGGAGTGCATGATGGATATGGGAGTGTCGTAGAAAGTCCATCATGTCATGGAACGGTTGAAGGTCTGAGTGTTTAAGCGAGTAGGGAAGACAGTTATGTTCCTTAACAAACTCCATTGATGAACAAACGAAGGATTTAGGGTTTGCAAAGAAGTGTGTGTGAATCGTTCAGAGAGAAAAGAAAGGTCGTGGAAGGAAACTTTGTAACTGGTAGTTACAACTGAACGAAATTGGGACCTTTAAAGGTTTTGAAAAGGTTGGGTCCCGCGCACACGCATTGAAAATTACCCAAGTACCCATAGTCTCTCAGCTGATTTTGAATCCACATTACCTGGGAGCAGCAGCTTGCAGCTGCTACATATTCTGCTTCAGTGGATGATGTGGACACAGTTGTCTGCTTTTTGCATTGCCAAGAGACCAGTCTTGCTCCTAAGTATTGACATCCACCAGTTGTGGATTTTCTGTCAATGTTGCATCCACCATAGTCACTGTCAGAATAAGCAGTTAGTACAAGGGGAGAGTCTTTAGGATACCATAGGCCTAAGTGTGGTTGGCCTTTAAGGTATCTAAAGATTCTCTTAACAGCAACCAGGTGAGAGTCCTTTGGAGAGCATTGGAACCTAGCACACACACAGACAGCAAACATAATATCAGGTCTGGAAGATGTTAGATACATGAGAGATCCTATAAGAGATCTGTATAAATGTATATCCACATCTATGTCATCTTTGTCTGTATGAAGCTGCTTGTGAGGATTCATTGGAGTGCTTGAAACCTTTGTGTCTTGATACCCAAACTTTTCTAGTATGTCTTTCACATACTTTGATTGACTTATGAAAAGACCAGTGGGCTTCTGCTTGACTTGTAATCCCAGAAAGAAAGTGAGTTCTCCCATTGAACTCATTTGAAACTTTTTGTGCATTAAAGCTTCAAATTCTTTGCACAAACAATCATTGGTTGAGCCAAAGATGATGTCATTAACATAGATTTGGACAAGCAGAATCTCATCTTTGATAGACTTAGTGAAGAGTGTTTTGTCCAGAGTGCCTCTCTTGAATCCATTCTGTAGAAGGTATGATGACAGAGTGTCATACCATGCTCTGGGGGCTTGATGGAGACCATAGAGAGCCTTGTCTAGCTTGTACACCCTGTCTGGATACTTGTAGTCTTCAAAACCAGGAGGTTGACACACATATACCTCCTCTTCAATTGTCCCATACAGAAAAGCAGACTTGACATCCATTTGATACACTTTAAATCCTTTGAAGCTTGCATAGGCCAAAAATAGTCTGATGGCTTCAATTCTTGCTACTGGAGCAAATACATCATCATAATCTATGCCTTCTTCTTGAGTGTACCCTTGTGCTACTAGCCTTGCTTTATTCTTGATGACTATCCCTCTCTCATCTTTCTTGTTTCTGAACACCCATCTTGTACCAATTGCTCTCTTACCTTTAGGAAGATCTACCAGAGTCCATACATTCAGAATTTTGAACTGTAGAAGTTCTTCTTGCATAGCTTCACTCCAGGATGAATCTTTAAGTGCTTCTGATGCCTTTTTAGGTTCTACTTGAGACATGAAACAGGCATTCTCAAAGGCATCTAGGCTGAATTCAGGAACTGTTTGTTCAGCAGCAGCAGTCTCATTTTGAACCATTTTCCTTGTTTGTACAGGAGTGCTTGGATCACCCAGTATTTGATTGAGAGGATGATACTTGTGAACTCTTAGTGTAGGCTCTCTCTCTCTGTCTGAAAAGAGGATCCAAGATTTGTATCATCTCCATCAGGAGCAGTGAATGATTCAGCTTCTGGAGCAGCTTGACTTGAATCTGGGACTGTTTCCCTTGGTGTTGGAGCTGTCCTCTCAGAACTTGGGATTGGCACTTCAGTGTCTGGATTTGTATCATGTTGAGCATTCAGGACCCCTGGAGGATCACAAGACAGAAGTGGTAGAGTAGTGTAAGCATCCCAACTTGGTGAATCTGCAGCAGTCTGAAACTTTGTGCCAACAGCTTGAGAAATTGTATTGGCAGCATGAGAATTTGTGTTAGCAGCTTCAACCCTGTATGCATCAGCTTCTGCAGTATACTCAACAAGGCTCAGAGAATTTGTTAGTGAATCTAAATCAAACAACCAATCAGGACCAGTGCCTTTGATATTAGCAGTATTTTCATTAAATTCAACGTTGGCACTTTCTTCAATGGTTTTAGACACACTGTTATATACTCTATAGGCTTTGCTTTGACTTGAGTATCCTACAAAGAATCCTTCTTCAGCCTTACTTTCAAACTTCCCTAAGTGAGTCTTAGTGTGAAGAATAGTACATGGACAACCAAAAGGCTTGAAGAAAGCTATTAGGGGACTTCTGTTGTGGAATAACTCATAGGGAGTTTTTCCTTGAGATTGAACAATTTGAACCCTATTCAGAACATAACAGGCTGTATTGACAGCTTCTGCCCAGAAAGTCATTGGCAGATTTGAATCAGCTAACATTGTTCTAGCAGCCTCAATTAATGTTCTGTTCTTTCTTTCAGCTACACCATTTTGCTGTGGTGTTCTTGGTGCACTATATTGTCTAGCAATGCCTTTGGACTCACAGAAACTGTTTAGAATGTGATTTTTAAATTCAGTTTCATTGTCTGATCTTATCACCTTAACTTTTGAGTTAGATTGATTTTCTATCTTAAGAATAAATGACTTAACTAGCTCAGCAGTTTCATCTTTAGTCCTAAGAAAGTAAACCCAAGTAAATCTGGTGAAATCATCAACAATAACTAAACAGTAAGCCCTTTTATTCAAACTCAAAACAGATGTTGGACCAAATAGATCCATATGAATCAGCTGAAGAACAGATGAGATTGAATTTACTTCTTTGGCCTTATGAGAAGTTTTGTGTTGCTTGCCTTTAAGGCATGCTACACAGTGGTCATCACATATGAACTCCTTTTGTGGTAAGCCTCTTACCAGATTCTTTTTGACTAAAACATTCATGGACTTGAAGTTCATGTGACACATCCTTCTATGCCAAAGAGCAGACTCATTTGATGATGCTTTGGATATCAAACAGCTTAAAGTATTTGATTTAGATAAAAGATCGGTGTCCAGACAGTAAACATTGTCCTTTCTTGGTGTTCTTATTAAAACAAGATTTTCAGGGATTTTGAAATCTTTTGAAAGGACAATGCGCTCAGAATCTGTAAACAGAACAATGTTTTGTTTGTCACAAATTTGAGAGACACTTAATAAATTATACTTAAGCTGTTCAACATACAAAACATCATGGAATTTCATGTTGCCTGCATTAACAATACCCTTACCTGTAACCTTACCTCCTTTTGAGTTGCCTCCAAATGCAACAAATCCTCCATCAAATCCTTTGAAATTTGACAAGCACTCAGAATTGCCTGTCATGTGCCTAGAGCATCCACTGTCCAAATGCCATCTTGTTTTATGAGGAGACCTGTGGTTGCTCTGCACAAGTAGAAGCTTAGTCAGTAGTGGAGTAAACCCAAACCAAATTGGTTTTGGGTTGGCCTTGTATATTGACATAACTAAACACTGTTTTTGACTTTTTATATTTTGTGAGATCTACTGATGGAGTTTTTGGAGAGTATTTAGTAATTATATGAGGTATCCAGGTATTTTGATCATCTTTCCTTCTAACAGTCTCAGATGATTCACTAGCAGTTCCAGATTGATGCTTAGCAGTCTGAACTTTTGTTGTAGTGCTAACAGCTTCAGATTTTGCACTAACAGCTTCAGATTTTGCATTAGCAGTCTGATCTTTTGCATCAGTAGTTTGATCTGAGGATCTGTCCTTGACACACCATATTTGTTTAAAACTTGATTTAGGCTTTGCCAAAACTTGTTTTTGGTGTGTGGACTGTTTTTTATTAACTTTTGAAAGTCTGTGATCAACTGTTTTCTTTGGAACTGTTGTAGCAGAAGGTTTGACCTTTGAATGTTTTGCCTGAGTAGGATTTGATTTTGTTTGATTCACAGTCTGTTTTGCAACAGCTGGTTTATAAAAACAATCCTTGGCCAAGTGATTCTTCCTGCCACAGTGAAAGCACCTTTTGACTATTTGAATTGGAGAACCAGATTTTTTTGACAATATCTGGTTCTTGTTCCTTTGATTTCCCCTTACCTGCTGTTGTTTGGGAAACTTTTGAACACCATGCTTTTGGCATGTGCAGATTGGAACATTTTTACCCTTTTTATTATTCTTTGAAGAAGATGCAGTGTTACAGTTAGAATGTACAGAAACTTGGGGAGCAGCATTGCATACACTCATCTTCTCTTTCCCTTTCTTACTGTGAGCTTGTATCTCTATAGGTGCACTCATTGTTTTGTGGTCTTTCTCACCTTCTATACACTCACAGTCTCTCTTTTGAATCTGATCTTCTTTTGATTCAGGACTGTTGTCAAGGATAGGATCTACAATAGTCATAGACTCATCTAGTGGTTCATTGACAAGTCTATCAGCAACCTCACTCATTGGATGAATGTACTTGTTGTTGTATGGAGGTGGAGTAGCCCTGTATCCTATTCCTTCTTTGGGATTAACCTGAGATTTTATCCTATCTTTAAATTGGACTTCTATTAGGTGTTCCAGCTTTTGATTTGCCAACTTAAAGTTACCTAGATCTATGTTAACAGATTCTAGTTTCTTATTAGCTTCTAACACCTTTTGTTCAGTCTCTTCTACCTTTTTAGTCAGAGATTCTATTTTCTTATTTAGCTCCTTTTTCTCCCACTCATGATAGGTTCTATCATATCCCATTTGAATCTCATTATCCTTATAGTCATTGATTTGTTTTTCAAGATCTTCTATGGCTTGCATGTATTCATATCTCCTTTCTTCCATCTTAGCTAGAGTTTTGCACATGCTCTCATTATGATCTCTGTACTTTTTAACCATATTCTTGCATGATTGAGAGCAGAGTTTAGAATTTACCTCAGATGGTAGTTCAGTGGAGGAGACATTTGATGTTTCCGCCATTAGAGCTTGATTCTGAAACTCTTCCTCTGTCTGATCACTCCAGTCAAACACATTGTCTTCTTGGGAGACAAGTGCTGTTGATGATGATGTCTGATTGGACTGTGAAGTCCTTGATGGCTGTTGACCTTGAGATCTACATTTCCTGGCAAAGTGACCAAGCTTATGACATTTATAGCATTCAACTTTTGATTTATCAAAAGCTGGTTTGCCTTCTGTTTTGGCTTGAAAGTTGGTCCTTCCAGTTCTTTTAAGAAATCTTTTGGCCCTCATGGTCAGCATTGCATGTTGCCACTTTAAATCCATCTCTTCAAGATCATCTGGATGAATTTGTTCCAAGTCTTCAACATTTAGAGCAAATAGTCCATCATTGGCAACAAAAGCCTCATAGTGAGTCTCAGCAGAGCAGCCATCACCACCTGCAAAAGAATCACAGTTATTAGATTTTTCAGAAGACAGAAGAGCAGTATTGTGATTATAAGAAAAGGATTTCTTTTTAGCATCAATCTCAGTCTCAAACACTCTTAGACTGTTATACAGATCATCCAGTTCTATCTCATCAAGAGTGTTTTTTGTTCTCCATTGTGCAGCATAGACTGTCCATTCTTCTCCAAGAGATCTGAGAAACTTTCTATTGACTTCATCTTGATCCAGATTGACTTTTGCACTTTCCAGTTCACTTATTAGTTTGTTGAAGCTGTCAAAAATTTGAGTAAGGTTTTCATTCTTCCCACCAGAAAAGTTCTCATACTGCTGTTTCAAGAGATCCTTTTGATTTCTCTTTGTACTGGCATTACCAGCAAATCTTTTCTCTAAGGCATTCCAAAGAGAATGAGCAGTATAAAACTTTTTGAACTGATGTTGATAAGCATTAGGAATGGCTATTTGTAAAAGTGTAAGTGCTTTCACTTCGTTCATTCTAGCCTTCCTTTCAAGTTCAGTTTTTGGAGGAGTTTTGACAGGTTTTCCTTCATCATCAAGTTCTGGATCAACTACAGGAGGAAATTCAACAGCTTCCCATATGGCATAATCAATGAATTGGATATGCTGTTGAATCCTGAGTTTCCACATCTCAAACTCAGTGGGCTTGAGCATAGGCACTTTGAGTCGTTGCCGAGATCCACTGCTGCTATTTTCAAATTCCATTGCAAAAGATTAAGAATTTAAAAGAAAGTTTTCGACTTTGAAAAACAAAGAACAACCTGGCTCTGATACCACTTGTCAGGATCTGAAACTAAATAACCAAGACTAACTGATTTGAATTTATCAGAGTATAAATCAATAATCTTGCTTTGAATCAAAGTTTAATTAAGAAGTTTGCGGAATAACACTTAATTATTTTAACAAAAGCTTTCAGAATAAATAGCAGATAAACACAATAAATAATCAAGACTGCTTGTATTGCTGAATTCAATGATTACAATCACCTCTAATCTGTTTGATTAGACGAAGAACACAGACTGTTCTTAGGGTTTTACAACCTTAGAGGCTTATGAAAACTTAATCAACAAAGCAATTACAGACTCAAAATATGCAGAAACTCCCATACAATAGAGAGACCTATACTATGTATTTATATTGCTTCTTGATATGTTTCCTTGACGAACTATGACTTCTCTGATAGTAGATATGCTGGAATCTTCGTGTATATATATTTTCCTGAAAATCAGCACTTTCTGTTTATGAAACTGTTGAGCAGCTTGAATTACTTGACAGCATGAGCAGAGCAGCTCGAGTTGATTTGCTCTGGCAGCTTGAACTTTTACACTGGCAGCTCGAGTTTCTTCAACTAGCAGCATGAACTTTGGATTTACACATAAACTCTACTAACATTTTGAGAAGTCTAACTAACAGCTTGAACCTACTTAAACTATTTCCCAACAGAATTCGGATGGGTTGATTTCGGATGGTGAACAGTAATTCGGATGGCTTTGGTTCGGATGAAGTTCAAGTTCGGAAGATGTCCTAATTCGGATGAACAGTACTACGGGTGGGGACGAAGTGCGGATGACCAAATTTCGGATGGACCTAATGGACCGAATTCGGATGAACCGAATTCGGATGAACAGTGTAAGGACCGAAATCGTGAGGACCGAAATTGGAACAATGAACAGACCGAATTCGGATGGTCCGAAATGGGAAGGTCCGAAATTGGAAAATTTAAAGAACAAGTCCCAACAGTGAAAGATGAAAAGCCTGATTAGAACTTCGGATGGTCCGAAGTTCGGATGGGACCGAAGTGTGGTCCGAAATTGGCTTAAGGGGGGTCCGAAATTCACTTAAGTATGGTCCGAATTAGGATGATGTGAGGTCCGAATTTGGTGCCTAGGTGGTCCGAAATGCTACAGTGGTAATCCGAAATACAGCAGGTTTTTTACGTTTTTCTAAGGCAGAATGAGCAGAATTCGAGTTTTATCAGTTTTAAAGCCTAAAAACAGTTCTAAATGATTTATAAACTATTTTAAACACTTTTGGTGATTTAAAACAACCTAAAAAACACTTAAAACTAGCATGAACACGTGAAAAACCCACTTAAACAACCCATATTTTCAAACTTAATAATGGTCGATTCTTGATGATTTTAACAAAGATATGGAACTAAATGAGTTTAAAATCAGTAGAGAATGATAATGTGATGTTTATAGGACCATTATAACACTAGAAACACGAAAAAACATGGAAAAAGAAGATCTAACCGGTTGAAAATGGAAGAACACGAAGAACATGAACAAAACCCAGCAGAATCCGAATGAATCAGTTTAAATCCACCCCTCTGAGCTCTGATACCAATTGTAATGTTGTATTCCCGTAAATATTCAGCACCTTAATGATATTCTTATCATACACATGAAGAGTCAAGCTCAATAAATGTGTAATAATAAAGAAGAAGACAATATGAATGTTTGAATATTGAGAGTGTTTTCAACAGTGGCGGCTGGTTAAGATATTCAAATGTCAACCGTAGGTTACAAAAAGCAACCCTAGGAGCCTTTTGTAGGCTCCTTTAATTAACTTACAAGATATGGCAACTTTGGCCCCTACACTATTCATAAACATAAATTACATAGAAATAAAATACAAGACAAGATACAATGATAATAAATATTACAAAACAACTCCTAAGATCGAAATAAATAAATCTAACAACTTTCTTATTCGAAGTAGGCTTCATCCGAATTGGGCAACACATCCGAATTCGGGTCCCAACCGAATTCGGATCCCATGTCTTATAAATTTCCAGATTTGTTCTTGGTGTTTTATCTTGTATTCATATGGGGTTTTCATCAAAATTCACTAAAACCCATTTTCATTAACATGCAATGTAATATAATGTTATATTATCATATTTTGGTTGTTTTTACATAATTTTCCCTATTACAAACACACTAAATCATTCAAAATCGACCAAAATTCAATATTTTTTTTGTCAAGAACACAAATTTTCACAAAAACTCAGATTTTTGCTTATTTTGGATGATCTAACCTACAATTTTTGTTTCTGTAACATTTAATAACTTCATTACATGATTATCTACTGAAATTTTCAACATGCAACACAAATTCATACTTCAAATTCTTAAATTTCGGTTTCTCTCAAAACCGAACATAAACTCTAAAAATTTCGAAATTTAAAATGAATATTATCTTGAATGTTGTTGATTGATGATCTTTGATGATGTTTGTAACCTTTTCTTGAATTAAATCTTCAATCAATTGCAAGAATTAATGAATTCTTGATGTTGAGAAATGAAGTTGCCGTGAGTTTGAGGAGAGAAGGAGAGAGAGTTTCGTTTGGTGATAAATGAGATTTAATGTCATGTTAGTGTTTTATATTTCAACTTTGATAATTAGTCTATTTAACCCCTCATACTTTTGCATTTGACCATCTAATAATTTGAAACAATTATATAATTTAATTAAATAACTTCATTACTTAATTAAATTACAAAACAAATAATGTAATAAAGTTACATTATTGAATCAAAAACAGAATTTAAAGTTGGGCCAAAAGCTAGGTTGTTACACCAACAGTTCGCAGTGAATTATTGGAGGAGTTACGTTAAAATAAGACATTACAAAACAATTATCGCTTACGAAAGAGCGAAAGAATTTTTAAATTGAAAAAGTTTCATATGTGCACCAAGTCATCATTGGTAGTTTATGCTTGATTCTGGAATTTTGATCGCTAATACGTATGGGTACATTCTTTATTGTTTAACAAATGAAAGCAGCAAATGTATTTTCTTCTTTGGTCAACCCCACGTTCTGAAAATGAATCCATCATAATCGCATATGTACATGAAAATCATTTTATAAAAGTTGATTTGCAGGAGGTCATCCGATGCCGACTGTTTGTGGGTATAACTGACGTTCCATAAAAAGCAAAAAATAAAGAAAGTGGATGTAAATATTTGTATAAAGATCGGTAACTTGCCTATAAACAAGCCCATAATACTGAATGTAATGTGCATGTACCGTGGGAATGATAATTTGTACAAATTTATTTTTATCAATGAGTTTTATGTAATTTATGAAATCATTAAATTATTTTTTTGGTTATAGTTTTTCAAACGATAGAAAGAAAAAAATATATATATTTTTTTAAAATTTTCGAATGAAAAAAGTAAATAAAATTTAGATAAGTAAATCGTAATATAAAATAAAGTACAAGGACCATTTATGTAATTTATTTTATATAATTCATTAACAATCATTGATTAATAATGATTAAATGATTAATGTCTATAAATTAAATAATTATTATATGTCAAATCAATCGATAATAAATTAATAGTTATTTAATGATTAATAGTCAAATCAACTAATAATTATATAATGATTAAAGTAATTAAAAGAGTAATTAGAGGGGGTGTGTAATTAGCAAGAGGGGGTGTGTGTTTAGAATGACACTTACGAATCATAAGTGGCAAATTATGGAATAATGAAGTGACAAATTGTCAATTATATATAGCCAGTTTGGGAAAATCATGTATAAATTTAACACACTTTTAGTATTTTTAGAAGAGTATATGTAAAAAATAGCAACAACTTTTTGTAGTTTTACCGTTTATACCCACATTATTTATTTTTTATCATTAATAGCAAAAACTTTTGTATTTTTACCGATTATACCAACTTTTGATGTGGAAACATGCTATAACAGTTTACCATCTATTAATACCAACAACTTTTATCCTTTTTACATGTAATAGCAACAACGTTTTATATTTTTACCAATAATAGCAACGACTTTTAACTTTTTACCAATAATAAAAACATAGCAAATTAAACTTTCCTTTATTTTTGACTTATTATTATTTTAAAGAAACTAATTTTATGAAAATCGAAACACTATCAAATAAGTTCATAATCCATTTTTTTGTTTAAATTTTGTTAGAGATAAAATAAAATGCAATGTGTGCCTATAAAAGTATAAAAGCTATGTTTACTATAGACATTAAAAAATGAAGATTATTTTGATTAGGAGTGAGCATGGATCGGTTTTTGACAAAAACCAAACCGAAACTTCGGTTTCTATAATCAAAAACCGTTCGGTTTGGATTATAAACGATTTGATTTTTTGGTTTTTATTTCGGTTTTGGTTTTTCTTTGTCATGGTTTTCAATTTCAAGTCTTTCTTTCTAAAACCAAAAACCACACACACAGATATATATATATATATATATATATATATATATATATATATATATATATATATATATATATATATATATATATATATATATATATATATATATATATATATATATATATATATATGTATATATATATATATGTATATATATATATATATATATATACACACACACACACTCTCTCCTATGTAAAGCATTTAGAAGAAAAGTCTTAAAAACAAGTATTGATGCATAAGGTACAAGTTCTTAAAACACAAGTCTGAATTTTAAGCGGCTGCTCTTTACCTTCTCCAAAGCTGCCATTTTTTCTCCTCCTTCTTAGGAGGTTTTTCAAAGAAAAGAGCTCCTGGTCGTGGCTTTTACATTGTTAAAATGATGTTGCCATTTCTTCTCCTCCTTTGGGTCACTCTTCGATTTCATTCCTTATACATAAATTAAGTGTGATTCTCCTCTTTGCTCGAATGGATTTGATTCTCTATTACGCTTGCATATTGTTATTAACCGGCCATTATTATTAGCATTATTATTTGTTGAGTCCATTATCTTGTTTAGGTTTAGGCCCATGTAATCTCCTATATATATTTGGTTTCAATGATAATTGTGGCAAGAGGAATAATCACTACTGATATGGTATCAGAGCAATGAATAATTCCCCTGCCTAAATATCCTTCTTTCCATCGTCTTTTCCAATCTCACCAACTTTCCTAAATCACCTCATCTCCTCCCTGTCTATTCTCCATGGCCGGTGGCAGCATCCCACCTCCACCAAAAAACGATAAACCCTTCGAGGTAGTCAATATCAAAGCCTATGTTCCTCTGGTCTTGGACTTGGATCAATTGAACTACGATGTCTGGTGCGAACTGTTTACAACTCACTATATAAGTGTCGGTGTTCTCGGACACATCGATGGAACCAAAACAAAGAATGGAGATGATGATGAAGAGTGGACAACTCTCGATTCATTGGTCAAGCTGTAGATTTACTGTACAATTACGAAACCGCTTCTTCAAGCTGCGGTTAAAAAGCATGCGACTGCCAGAGAGGTTTGGATCAACCTCGAGAACTATTTTCGAGATAACAAAGATACTCGGGCCATTCAACTCGAAAATGAACTACGTACCCTGGACATTGGTACTCTCTCGGTTAGTGTGTATTTCAATAAAATCAAAGTTATTGCGGACTTACTTGATAACATCGGTCAATCCGTCCCCGATAAAACTCTTGTCACCTATGCAATTAACGGATTAATCAAGATACCTATCGATCACCTGCGGAAAACCCATCTCACCCTTCGGTCCTAGTGGCTCAAAACACCTATCCGAAAACAAGAAACCCATCTCTTGTTCCGGTATGCCGTAACTTTTCTCGTGGGGCTTGTCGGTTTGGCTCTAAATGTCGTTTCCTTCATGGTTCAACAACTCGACCAGCACCCCCTAATACTACTGCCACCCGCCCAGCACCATCATCAACTCCCACCCCTGGATCGCTACTGCCCACACCCGGTTGGCCTCCCTCGCAGCCACCTTGGCACACCTCACCAGTCACCCAATTGCCTACCATTCCACAAGCATGGCTCCCACATCAATCTGGTCAGCAAAATTTTCTCCCTTCCATGTTGTGACTTCACCACAACATTCATGGTTCCCCACACAGGCCCAACCTGCGGTTCCTACAACCCCATCGGCTCAGCTTACAAATCTACCTCAAGCTTACAATACAATGACCTTGCAGGACCTCGGTAATCATGGATGGTACATGGACACTGGTGCTACGTCTCATTTGTCCTCGTCTACAGGTAATCTCAACTCTATTTTTAATAATAATAGTATATCATCTATCTTTGTTGGTAATGGTCAATCTATTCCTGTTACTAATGAAGGGCATAGCATGATGTTAGACATTTTACTTCGATCATAGGGAGTTGTTTTGTAATAATTATTATCTTAGTATTTAGTCTTGTATTTATTTCCTTGTAGTTTATTTCTTTGTAATAGTCAAGGGACCAAAGTTGTCAATGTTCCATTCTTAATTAAAGGAGCCTAGAAATAGGCTCCTAGGGTTTTGTAATGCTTTACACGGTTGAAACTGAATGAGATAGAGCAGCCGCCATTTTGCATTATTCTCTCAACATTCCTTTTGTCTTTCTTCATCATTACTTGATTATTGAGCTTTGTTCTTCTTGGGTATTGATAAGAAATCATCAAGGTGCTGAAAATATATACGGGATTACATTATTACAATTGGTATCAGAGCCCAAAAGGTGGATTTCAACTGAATCTCACGGTTTCTGCTGGGTTTTTTCAGGTGTTCTTCGTGTTCTTCATTTCCATTCGGTTAGATCTTCTTTTACCTCTGTTTTTCTGTGTTTCTTGTGTTATTATAGTCTTATAATCATCACAATCTCATCCTCTACTGATTTCAAGCTCATTCAGTTCCATATTTCTGATTAAAATCATCAACAATCGGATATTTCATCAAGTTTCAAAATATGAGTTTTTAGTGGGTTTTAGCTTGTTCTTTGCTGTTTTTAAGTGTTTTGGTTTATTTTAAATCACCAAAAGTGTTTAAAATAGTTTATCAATCATTTAGAAACGTTTTTTAGGCTTTAAAACTGATAAAATCGAATTCTGCTCAGTTCTGCCTTAGAAAACTGTTAAAACCTGCTGTAATTCGGACCTGTCACTGTAGCAATTCGGACCCCTTAGGAACCAAATTCGGACCAAATATCACCCTAATTCGGTCCTCACTTCGGACCAATTCGGACCATCTTTAGGTGCATTTCGGACCCCCCATCTGCCTATTTCGGACCCCACTTAGGTCCCATCCGAACTTCGGACCATCCGAAGTTCAGATCAGGCTTTCCATTTTTCCATTTTGGACTTGTACTTAAACTTTTCAAATTTCGGACCATATCAATTTCGGACCATCCAAATTCGGTCCCCACCTGGACATTTCCTAGGCGCTGTCCACTGTTCATCCGAATTCGGGCCATCCGAATTCAGTTCCCTCAGTTCCATCCAAATCCGTATTCCATCCGAAATCTAGACCATCCGAATTAGGCTCCATCCGCATTAGGTCCCCATCCGAATCACTGTTCATCCGAAAACACTTCATCCGAACTACCTTAGCATCCGAAATACACCTTCATCCGAATTAGGCCCTAATCCGAATTCGTCCTTCATCCGAACTACTGTTCATCCGAACCCCTTCCATTCGAATTTCACTTCCATCCGAAATTAGTACTATTCGTCCTAAGTCTAGCCCATCCGTGTCCAGTTTCCACCTTTAAGATCTTCATTTTTACTCACCACCCATCATAATGTCTCGCGAAGCTCTCGTACTTGGATCTGAGAACAGACCACCTGTTCTCTATCCAGATGAGTATGAACAATGGAAATCCCGGTTCCTTAAATTCGTTGGAATGCAACCGCTTGTGAACTTGATGCTTCAGTCCATCTCCAAAGGTCCCGTAATCTATTATCGGGAGATAGCAGCCCGACCTGAGGCTGACCCCCCTGTCTTAGCCTCTAAAGTTGAACGAGAACCGGCCAATGACGCCGAGAGAGACAAACAGCATGCTGATAAGAGGGCAGAATATCTGATCTATCAAGCCCTCCCCACTGATATTCTGGTTGGCGTAGACAGCAAAATGTCTACCAAAGAAATGTGGGACGAGTTGGAAGTCCAGATGCTGGGGGCAGATCTCGATGATCGTGCCAAGATCGAGGAGGCAAAGGCTAAGTTTACGGAGTTCCGCGCAAAAGACGGGGAATCTCTACAAGCCACATTTACAAGGTTCTGTGCGGTCCTAAATGAGTTGAACAAACTGCACATAAGAAGGATAGGGATGATATCAACATCCAGTTCTTTGCCGCCTTAGCCCCCGAGTGGCAGCTTGCTTGTCGGGCCATGAAACGAGTCCTGAACATTCCTGAGGTATCAATCAATGTCGTCTTTAAGGAGCTCAAGAAGTATCAAGGGGATGTAGATCAACAAAAGCTGATGGCAAATCAATTGGCCTCTCTACTGCTATCAGCCAACACCGGGTTGAAACCAAATGATTCACTCGCCTTGATCACCAACACGCAGATTCCGACACCATCCTTTGCTCCAGGTTCTTCGTCGTCGCAGTACAGGTATGCTTCTCCTCCGCGTGAGGTCTTTGATGAGGAAGAAGCTTCTATACAGGAACAGATAGCCTTGTGGACCAACCGTCTTCAACAGCGACAGTTCTCCAACAAGACTAACAATCAACTCCGTTATGACACCGGTCCACGGAGGTACTCAGATGACCGAAGGGATGAACGACGCGATGGTTATCGCAGGGATGAATACCGTAGGGATGACGATAGACGCGACTATCGAGATGATCGCCGTTATGAAAGGCGAGACGATAGGCGCGATGATCGAAGGGACGACAGGCGGGACGATTGAAGGGATGATCGTCGGGACGACCGCCGAGATGAGAGGAGAGAGCCCGAAAGAAGGGACAGAAGGCGAGATGACAGCCGAGAGCATCGCCGCGCCGATAAGAGGCCGGCGGAGAGAAGAGATGAACGGCCAAGAGCAGACGAGCCGAAAGCCGCAGATGAACGTCTCTGTTACAAGTGTGGCAAACCGGGCCACTTTGCTCGGGAGTGTAAAAACAATTTCGACAGAGACGTCGCATATTACGAGAGAAAGCTCGAGGCCGCCAAGAAAAGAACGGATGCGTTAGCCCTCGTCGCCCAGGAAGACTACTGGGATGCTGAAGATTCTGAAGACGAGGATGACAAGGGCAAGAACTGTTACATGGTTGATCGTATGGGGTTGGAGAACTGTGCTGTTTCCACTGCTGACAATTCAGATCATGCTGCTGAGGGGGAGACATTGAAAAATCCACCAGCATGTCTGATGACTACAACCAACGATCCCGAATGCTCTACATCCGGTGCTGAGTCAAATGAGGTATATTCCTGTTACATTCCTGCACATGTAAATAATTTATTTAGATAATGAATGTACACTGCACACACATATTCTTGATCTACAAGCTAGATTAAATGCTAAAACTGCAAGGTGTGTACAGGCTGAACATCAAGCTCAAACTCTAAAAGAATCATCTGAATTATATCATTCAAAGTGGTTAACTAATCATAATGTTATAAAACAGATGTTAATAGAAAAAGTAGATGTTCAGGATAGGAATATATATCTTGAATCTTGCATGGACACGCTATCAAAAGAAAAACTCTCTTTAAAAGAAGAAATTTCTGTTCTTACAAAACAATTAGATGCGGTAAATATGGAAAATATAGACAGTTTAGAAAAATACAAAATGATTGAAGAAGAAAGGATAAGTTTGTACTCAAGAATAAAGACCCTTGACGATGCATTTTTAAAAAGGGGTCAAACAGAACAAACTATCCATTTAAATCAGCCCAAAGAAACTAGGTTTTACCATTCTAAACAAGGAATTGGTTTTAAAAATCCTAAATATTTGGAAAAAGCACAAAATGTTTTACCTGTATTTTATGACATAAATTATATGGGAGCCGGTCTTAAATCTTTCTTTTTTGAGTCATCAAAAGAAGTTTTAAACCAAGAAAATGAGAAACGTGTCGCTCGTAAAGATAAAGAAATTTCTTTTCAATATGAAGAACTTAACGAGAGTTATTCTTCTAGAGTACCCACTTTAGAGGAAGACCTCATGTCAACTTATTCAGAAGCTGAATTGAAAACAGAAACCGTAAAATCAACTCCTCAACTTTATATACCTGCAAAAGTTCTTCAACAACAAATCACTGTTTTAGAAAAGGAATTAAAGTCGTCTCAAAAGAAAGCACTTAATCTTCAAGATGCTCTTCTTAAGAGCGAAGAAGAATTGGTAAATCAATCTTTTCAACAATCTGTGGAAGTTACTGTCTACAGAGAAAATTTTGAAATGGTTTCACAAAAATTGAAAGATCTTTCAAAAGAACAAACACTTTCTCATTCCACAAAAATTCCATGTGTGTCATCAAATAAAGGTAAGGCCAAAGCTGAAACTTCTTCTGTCATTTACAAAGGTGAGTGTTCAAAACCTTTCAAAAATGAGGTTTCTAAAAAGACTCAGATCAAATCCAAGTCTTTTAAGAAACCCACTCACCAACAAAAAGAAAATTCTGTCAAGTCTAAATCTTCCATGCTTACTGACTCTAATCATTTTGTTCCTACAGATCATATAAGGAGAGTCCCAAAAACCACCATGCTGGATTTTACAAGTTTTTTTGTGAAGAAAGCTTTAATGCCAAATGAATTTGTTACTAGAGATAGGATGTCTGTAATCTCTAAAGACAATTTATGTAACAATGTGTGTGACAATGCTTGTAATGATGTACTGAATTCTGTTGTTCCTTTAAAGTACTCTTTCATGGATTTATTTAATCTATGTCCAAATCGATATAGACGACAGGTTCCTGAAATGAATGCTTTCGTGTCATATCCTGTTAAACGTATTCGGAAAAAGAAAACAAAAAATAGTGCATCATCGGCCTCAAACAAAATTGAGATTTGTCCGTTGCCAAGGCCCAAAACCAAAGCAACGGTTAAAAAGGTCTCAAAAAGACAAAAACCAAAGGCAATTTCAGCGCCTAAGGTTCCAAAGCCCAATAAATCCAATCTTCAATGGATTCCAAAGGGTTGTGCATCCGGACCACACACAAATTCTAAATGGGTTCCTAAAACTGTACACGTGCCATATAAATCTGGAAATCCTAACAAAAAGGGACCCATATTGAGGTGGGTACCCAAGGTTGTGTGATCTTTATGCAGATGGTTCTTGGTTACTTCTGATCAAGACCCGTTCTTCAAAGAAATGGATTCTAGTTACCATAGACTAGGACCCGTTATTTTGCTTGTCGGTTGTGCTTAAACCGACACGTTTGGCTTCTGTGCACACAGCCCAGGACCCGGTTTTAACTCATCATGTTTTCTGAACACCGCGGTTCAGAACACGGTTTGATTGTGAATTAAAAATGGATGTGTTTGAATGCATATAGTTTTTCATTATATGAATTTATGTGTTTTTCAGGCTAAGTCCATTTGGTATATGGATTCAGGTTACTCCAAGCACATGACTGGAAGAAGAGAAGAAATCAATAATCTTGCTTTGAATCAAAGTTTAATTAAGAAGTTTGCGGAATAACACTTAATTATTTTAACATAAGCTTTCAGAATAAATAGCAAATAAACACAATAAATAATCAAGACTGCTTGTATTGCTGAATTTAATGATTATAATCACCTCTAATCTGTTTGATTAGACGAAGAACACAGACTGTTCTTAGGGTTTTACAACCTTAGAGGCTTATGAAAACTCAATCAACAAAGCAATTACAGACTCAAATATGCAGAAAACTCCTATACAATAGAAAGACCTATTCTATGTATTTATATTACTTCTTGATATGTTTCCTTGACGAACTATGACTTCTCTGATAGTAGATATGCTGGAATCTTCGTGTATATATCTTTTCCTGAAAATCAGCACTTTCTGTTTATGAAACTGTTGAGCAGCTTGAATCACTTGACAGCATGAACAGAGCAGCTCGAGTTGATTTACTCTGGCAGCTTGAACTTTTACACTGGCAGCTCGAGTTTCTTCAACTAGCAGCATGAACTTTGGAATTACATATAAACTCTACTAACAGTTTGAGAAGTCTAACTAACAGCTTGAACCTACTTAAACTATTTCCCAACAATCTCCCCTAACTTAAATTCTTTACACAAGTCTTTAAGTTCTATACAAAAATGGAAATGAATAAGTAAACTGTTATTTACAAACCAAGACTTTCAAAAACTTATAACTGTGCAAGTTTCTGATCTACAGCCTTCAAAAATTCTTTCTTCATCTCATCTCTATCACAAGATACCCTAACAGATTTTATCTGAAGTAGCATATCTTTTGGTAAATCATAAAATTCGAGATTGAAGAATATACCAGATCCATCTGAGAATTTGATTCTGTATGTCCTTGACTTGACAAACACATCAACTTGCTTGACCTTCTTTCCCTTCTTTGCAACATCCTCTATTTCTTTTCTTGCAGATTCAGGGTCAACAATTGATTTTAGATCTTTAATGACTTGCTTCACTTGTGGTAAAGCAGATCTAATTTGTGTCACAGACCCAATATTATGCATCTTTGTTAGCTCATCTCTGGTTAAATTTTGAACCATTTGCCAAACTGTATCATATTCTTCTTCTGGTCCAGACTCTCTTCTTATCACAAACTTAACTTTTAAATCACGGTCGTCCAGTGACTTGGCATACCAGTAGTTGATCAGAGGCTTTGTAAAATCATGCTGATCAATCAACTTCTCTATCTCCATTGCTTTTTGCAGTTGTTGCTCAAATAACACCCTCTTAACTTGATGCAGCTTTGCTTGTGATGATGGCTCAGATGCAGGAATAGAAGCAACAGCTTGATCAGTAGAAGCAGGGGCACTGGCAGCAGCTTCAGTTTGAACTGGTTCTTTTGATGATTGGACTTCTTGGGAGACTTTTGTTTTCTTTCTTTTCTCCATTTCTTTGTCATGGATCTCTTGCAGCCTTTCAGTAGTCATGGACTGAGCCATTTTCTTTGGAATGCCGGCTGCAAAGGCAAAATTGATCAGAAATCTTCTGTGCTCAGCCTTGGAGTGCCCTTTTGGCAGCTTTCTCTTCTTATCTCCTTGTTTACCCACAAACCCCTTTAGGTAATCACCTAAGGTCTCATCATCATCCATTGGGGGCTGGGCCAGCTGATCTAATTCTTTATCCTGTTCTTCTGCTAACCTTTTGGCAATTTCAGCATCAAAGGCAATCTGGGCTTCTTTGGAAGAAAATTTATGCTTTGGAGACTCAATAAGAATGCCCTTGCCCTTGTCTTTTGCAGCAGAAGATGTAGCTTGGACTGTACTGGATGGAGCTTGAACACTTTCCCTTATAACAACTCTAGTTGCTTTTGAGGCAGCAGCTTGAGTTTCTAGGCTAACAGCTTGAGAAGCTGTTGGGACTGCTAGCCTAGAAGGTGGAACTGTTGAGGCTGCTTGGACTGATGTTGTTGGAGCTGCTTGGACTGATTCAGGAACTTCCTGATTCTTCCCCTTTTTGGAAGCATTGGTTTGGTCCGGAGGAGCTACAACCTTTGCCCCTTGGGTTTGAATCAAACGCTCTAATTTAATGATCTTATTTCCACAAAGGGTAAACCCCTTATGAAGATAATCCATCCTTTGATTTTGAGCCATTTCTGATTGCTTTAGGGCCATTATTTGTGCACCCTGTGCAGCAATGATGGACATTTGGTGTTCCAACATAGCTACAACAGGTTTCAGCTTGGGATCCGTCAAAAGCATGATTTGCAGACTAGTCTCAAGATCAGAAAACACCTGTGGTGCTTGTGATCTATCACTGACATTAATACCAGAAGTAGAAACCTCTGGGCCCCTCTGTTCTTGGTTCTGGGGACTTCCAGCTTGTGTTTGCACACTTGCTGTTGCCATGGGCGTGGTCTTAGGGATGTTGGCACTGTCCTGTGCCTCTTGTGCAGGGACAGCAGTAGTGCCAGCCACAGAACCCATATGAACAGTCTCTGAAGAGATGTTCACCTCCTGAGTGAGGATGAGAGTGTCCTCAGTTGGTTCCCTTTGGATATTCTGTGCAGAAGTGTCCTCCTGCACAGGGATATATGGCTCTTGTCTGGGGGCTGAGGAGGAAGGAGCTCCTGGTCCCCTTTTTCTTTTATATAGAAATTTTAGTGGGCGTGATGGCTGTACAAAAGGATCAGAAGGAATTTGTGTATCATGAGGAGTGGGTTGGGATCCTGGGGGAGTAGCAGTGATGATAGGCTGAGCCTGCTCAGGACCCTCTCCTCTGTTTCTTGGAATAATGTTCATCATTGCAGAGGGCAATGGAACATCAACGCTCAAAAAATTTGCACTTTGTTTCAAAAGTCTCTTTATAGAAGATAGTGAGTGCCTGTGGGAAACATGTATCCTTTTATGTACATGAGAAGTAGTGCAAGTGTGTGCAATGATTTCTGCCAAAAATCTGGGATACATCAAAAATTTCCCACTCTTTAGGGAATTATGCCTTAACATCCCCTGAAAAATCATGTTTGAAAAATTGAACCGTTGGCCTGTTGAGAAGCACACTAAGGCAGTGACAATGTTAGAAGAAAATTCTGACCAACCGGTTCTTTTGGGGCTTATACACTGCTGAATTATATGTACAAGATATTTCCATTTAGGCGAAAAATGTGCTTTCAAGAAAGTGAATGAATCAGCAGGACCCCTATATCCAATATTATAAAGACCAGTATGTAAAGCATCAAGGGTTAGCTCTGTTATACCTGTGGCATCTTGAAGATGCAAATGGCGCCGAATGGATTCCTCAGTAATGGTGATGGGAGTGCCATCAATTTTGGATAGTATAGAGGGAATTCCATTGATGGTTTGGACAGTTGCACGGTTCCAGAACTGTTCGATATGCGATATGTATATGGTGGGATTTATATTGAGGGCATGGTGGATATGGGAGTGTCTTAGGAAATCCATCATATCATGGAATGGCTGAAGTTCAGAGTGTTTGAGAGAGTATGGAAGGCAGTTGTGTTCTTTGACAAACTCCATTGAATGATTTGAACGAAAGTTTTAGGGTTGCAAAGAAGAGTGTGTGAATCGTTCAGAGAGAAAAGAAAGGCCGTGGAAGGAAACTTTGTAACTGGTAGTTACAACTGAACGAAATTGGGACCTTTAAAGGTTTTGAAAAAGGTTGGGTCCCGCGCACACACATTGAAAATTACCTAAATACCCTGCACACTTTGACAGATCAAGTGAATAACTAACAGTCCGAGAAAATGAACTAGCAGCTTGAGAAAATACTCAAGTTGTTAGTTGAAAATTATGCATCCTTTTAATGAAACAGTGACTCCCCCTTAAATAAGCATACTACGTAGATAATAATGAAAACAAATTAATCCATATTTACCATACCAATATTTGATACCAGGAAAGTGAACCTTCCTACATCAAAAGGTTTTGTAAATAGATCAGCTAACTGATCATCAGTATGTATTTTGGTAACTTGGATTAACTTCTTTTCATTACAATCCCTTATAAAGTGAAATCTGATTTCTATATGCTTGGTTTTAAGGAATTTCACTGGGTTTTGCACAATGCTGATTGCACTTGAGTTGTCAATATAAATAGGAGTGGATAAGAAATTCATACCATAGTCTCTCAGCTGATTTTGAATCCACATTACCTGGGAGCAGCAGCTTGCAGCTGCTACATATTCTGCTTCAGTGGATGATGTGGATACAGTTGTCTGCTTTTTGCATTGCCAAGAGACCAATCTTGCTCCTAAGTATTGACATCCACCAGTAGTGGATTTTCTGTCAATGTTGCATCCACCATAGTCACTGTCAGAGTAGGCTGTTAATGTAAGAGGAGAGTCTTTAGGATACCAGAGGCCTAAATGAGGTTGGCCTTTTAGATATCTAAAGATTCTCTTAACAGCAACTAGATGAGAATCCTTTGGAGAGCATTGAAACCTAGCACACACACAGACAGCAAACATAATATCAGGTCTGGAAGATGTTAGATACATAAGAGATCCAATAAGAGATCTGTATAAATGAATGTCCACATCTATGCCATCTTTGTCCGTATGGAGCTGCTTGTGAGGATCCATTGGGGTGCTTGCAACTTTTGTGTCTTGATACCCAAACTTTTCCAGTATGTCTTTCACATACTTTGATTGACTTATGAAGAGACCAGTGGGATTCTGCTTGACTTGTAATCCCAGAAAGAAAGTGAGTTCTCCCATTGAACTCATTTGAAACTTTTTGTGCATTAAAGCTTCAAACTCTTTGCACAGACAGTCATTTGTTGAGCCAAAGATAATGTCATCAACATAGATTTGGACAAGCAGAATCTCATCATTGATAGACTTAGTGAAAAGTGTTTTGTCCAGAGTGCCTCTCTTGAACCCAT
The DNA here is from genome assembly GCA_020465985.1 of Centrapalus pauciflorus. Taxonomy (NCBI): domain Eukaryota; kingdom Viridiplantae; phylum Streptophyta; class Magnoliopsida; order Asterales; family Asteraceae; genus Centrapalus; species Centrapalus pauciflorus. The sequence goes on from JAANYP010004335.1 coordinate 636,033, forward strand.
TCTGTAGAAGGTATGATGACAGAGTGTCATACCATGCTCTTGGGGCTTGATGGAGACCATAGAGAGCCTTATCTAACTTGTAGACTTTGTCTGGATACTTGTAGTCCTCAAAACCAGGAGGTTGACACACATATACCTCCTCTTCAATTTTCCCATACAGAAAAGCAGACTTCACATCCATTTGATACACTTTAAAACCTTTGAAGCTTGCATAGGCCAAAAATAGTCTGATGGCTTCAATTCTTGCTACTGGAGCAAATACATCATCATAATCTATGCCTTCTTCTTGAGTGTACCCTTGAGCTACTAGCCTTGCTTTATTCTTGATGACTATCCCTCTCTCATCTTTCTTGTTTCTGAACACCCATCTTGTACCAATTGCTCTCTTACCTTTAGGAAGATCCACCAGAGTCCATACATTCTGAATTTTAAACTGTAGAAGCTCTTCTTGCATTGCCTCAATCCAAGATGAATTTTTTAATGCTTCTGATGCCTTTTTAGGTTCTAGTTGAGACATGAAACAGGCATTCTCAAAGGCAGCCAGACTGAATTCAGGAACTGCTTGTTGAGCAGCAGCAGCCTCATTTTGAACCATTTTCCTTGTTTGTACAGGAGTACTTGGATCACCCAGTATTTGATTAAGAGGATGGTACTTGTGAACTCTTAGTGTAGGCTCTCTCTCTATCTGAAAAGAGGATCCAAGATTTGTATCATCTCCATCAGGACCAGTGAATGATTCAGCTTATGGAGCAGCTTGACTTGAATCTGGGACTGTTTCCCTTGGTGTTGGAGCTGTTCTCTCAGGACTTGGGATTGGCACTTCAGTGTCTGGATTTGTATCATGTTGAGCATTCAGGACCCCTGGAGGATCACAAGACAGAAGTGGTATAGTGGTATAATCATCCCAACTTGTTGAATCTGCAGTAGTTTGAAATTTTGTGCCAACAACTTGAGTAAATGTATTGGCAGCATGAGAATTTGTGTTGGCAGCTTCATCAGCTTCTGCAGTATACTCAACAAAGCTCAGAGAATTTGTTAGTGAATCTAAATCAAACAACCAATCAGGACCAGTGCCTTTGATATTAGCAGTATTTTCATTAAATTCAACGTTGGCACTTTCTTCAATGGTTTTAGACACACTGTTATATACTCTATAGGCTTTGCTTTGACTTGAGTATCCTACAAAGAATCCTTCTTCAGCCTTACTTTCAAACTTCCCTAAGTGAGTCTTAGTGTGAAGAATAGTACATGGACAACCAAAAGGCTTGAAGAAAGCTATTAGGGGACTTCTGTTGTGGAATAACTCAAAGGGAGTTTTTCCTTGAGATTGAACAATTTGAACCCTATTCAGAACATAACAGGCTGTATTGACAGCTTCTGCCCAGAAAGTCATTGGCAGATTTGAATCAGCTAACATTGTTCTAGCAGCCTCAATTAATGTTCTGTTCTTTCTTTCAGCTACACCATTTTGCTGTGGTGTTCTTGGTGCACTATATTGTCTAGCAATGCCTTTGGACTCACAGAAACTGTTTAGAAGGTGATTTTTAAATTCAGTTCCATTGTCTGATCTTATCACCTTAACTTTTGAGTTAGATTGATTTTCTATCTTAAGAATAAATGACTTAACTAGCTCAGCAGTTTCATCTTTAGTCCTAAGAAAGTAAACCCAAGTAAATCTGGTGAAATCATCAAGAATAACTAAACAGTAAGCCCTTTTATTCAAACTCAAAACAGATGTTGGACCAAATAGATCCATATGAATCAGTTGAAGAACAGATGAGATTGAATTTACTTCTTTGGCCTTATCAGAAGTTTTGTGTTGCTTGCCTTTAAGGCATGCTACACAGTGGTCATCACATAAGAACTCCTTTTGTGGTAAGCCTCTTACCAGATTCTTTTTGACTAAAACATTCATGGACTTGAAGTTCATGTGACACATCCTTCTATGCCAAAGAGCATACTCATTGGATGATGCTTTGGATATCAAACAGCTTAAAGTATTGGATTTAGATAAAAGATCTGTGTCCAGACAGTAAACATTGTCCTTTCTTGGTGTTCTTAGTAAAACAAGATTTTCAGGAATTTTGAAATCTTTTGAAAGGACAATGCACTCAGAATCTGTAAACTATACAATGTTTTGTTTGTCACAAATTTGAGAGACACTTAATAAATTGTACTTAAGTTGTTCAACATACAAAACATCATGGAATTTCATGTTGCCTGCATTAACAGTACCCTTACCTGTAACCTTACCTCCTTTTGAGTTGCCTCCAAATGCAACAAATCCTCCATCAAAGCCTTTGAAATGTGACAAGCACTCAGAATTGCCTGTCATGTGCCTAGAGCATCCACTGTCCAAATGCCATCTTGTTTTATGAGGAGACCTGTGGTTGCCCTGCACAAGTAGAAGCTTAGTCAGTAGTGGAGTAAACCCAAACCAAATTGGTTTTGGGTTGGCCTTGTGCATTGACATAACTAAATACTGTTTTTGACTTCTTATATTTAGTGAGATCTACTGATGGAGTCTTTGGAGAGTATTTAGTGATTATATGAGGTATCCAACTATTTTGAGCATCTTTTCTTCTAACAGTCTCAGATGATTCACTAGCAGTTCCAGATTGATGCTTAGCAGTCTGATCTTTTGTTGTAGTGCTAACAGCTTCAGATTTTGCACTAACAGCTTCAGATTTTGCACTAGCAGTCTGATCTTTTGCATCAGCAGTTTGATCTGAGGATCTGTCCTTGACACACCATATTTGTTTAAAACTTAATTTAGGCTTTGCCAAAACTTGTTTTTGGTGTGTGGACTGTTTTTTATTAACTTTTGAAAGTCTGTGATCAACTGTTTTCTTTGGAACTGTTGTAGCAGAAGGTTTGACCTTTGAATGTTTTGCCTGAGTAGGATTTGATTTTGTTTGATTCACAGTCTGTTTTGCAACAGCTGGTTTATAAAAACAATCCTTGGCCAAGTGATTCTTCCTGCCACAGTGAAAGCACCTTTTGACTATTTGAATTGGAGAACCAGATTTTTCTGACAATTTCTGGTTCTTGTTTCTCTGATTTCCTCTTACCTGCCGTTGTTTGGGAAACTTTTGAACACCATGCTTTTGACATGTGCAGACTGGAACATTTTTACCCCTTTTATTATTCTTTGAAGAAGATGCAGTGTTACAGTTAGAATGTACAGAAACTTGTGGAGCAGCATTGCATACACTCATCTTCTCTTTTCCTTTCTTATTGGGGGCTTGGATCTCTATGGGTGCACTCATTGTTTTGTGGTCTTTCTTAACTGCTATAAACTCACAGTCTCTCTTTTGAATCTGATCTTCTTTTGATTCAGGACTGTGATCAAGGATATGATCTACAATAGTCATAGACTCATCTAGTGGTTCATTGACAAGTCTATCAGCAACCTCACTTATGGGATGAATGTACTTGTTGTTGTATGGAGGTGGAGTAGCCCTGTATCCTATGCCTTCTTTGGGATTAACCTGAGATTTTACCCTATCTTTAAATTGGACTTCCATTAGGTGTTCCAGCTTTTGATTTGCCAACTTGAAGTTACCTAGATCTATGTTAACAGATTCTAGTTTCTTATTAGCCTCTAACACCTTTTGTTCAGTCTCTTCTACCTTTTTATTCAGAGATTCTATTTTCTTATTTAGCTCCTTTTTCTCCCACTCATGATATGTTCTATCATATCCCATTTGAATCTCATTATCCTTATAGTCATTGATATGTTTTTCAAGATCTTCTATGGCTTGCATATATTCATATCTCCTTTCTTCCATCTTAGCTAGAGTTTTGCACATGCTCTCATTATGATCTCTGTACTTTTTAACCATATTTTTGCATGATTGAGAGCAGAGTTTAGAATTTACCTCAGATGGTAGTTCAGTGGAGGAGACATTTGATGTTTCTGCCATTAGAGCTTGATTTTGAAATTATTCCTCTGTCTGATCACTCCAGTCAAACACATTGTCTTCATGAGAGACAAGTGCTGTTGATGATGATGTCTGAATGGGCTGTGAAGTCCTTGATGATTGTTGTTCTTGAGATCTACATTCTCTGGCAAAGTGACCAAGCTTATGACACTTGTTGCACTCAACTTTAGTCTTATCAAAGGCTGGTTTGCCTTCTGTTCTAGCTTGAAAGTTGGTCCTTCCAGTTCTTTTAAGAAACCTTTTGGCCCTCATGGTTAGCATTGCATGTTGCCACTTTAGGTCCATCTCTTCAAGATCATCTGGATGAATTTGTTCTAAATCTTCAGCATTTAGAGCAAACAATCCATCATTAACAACAAAGGCCTCATAATGGGCTTCAGTAGAGTTGCTATCACCACCTGAAAAAGAATCACTGCCATTAGATTTTTCAGATGACAAAAGAGCAGTATTATGATTATATGAAAGAGATTTCTTTTTAGAATCAATCTCAGTCTTAAACACTCTCAGACTGTTGTACAGATCATCCAGCTCTATTTCATCAAGAGTGTCTTTTGTTCTCCATTGTGCAGCATAAACTGTCCATTCTTCTCCAAGAGATCTGAGAAACTTTCTGTTGACTTCATCTTGATCCAGACTTACTTTTGCACTTTCCAGTTCACTTATCAGTTTGTTAAACCTGTCAAAAATTTGAGTAAGGTTTTCATTCTTGCCACCAGAAAAGTTCTCATACTGCTGTTTCAAAAGATCCTTTTGATTTCTCTTGGTACTGGCATTACCCGCAAATCTTTTCTCTAAAGCATTCCAAAGAGAATGAGCAGTATAAAACTTTTTGAACTGATGTTGATAAGCATTAGGGATGGCTATTTGTAAAAGTGTAAGAGCTTTCACTTCATTCATTCTAGCCTTTCTTTCAAGTTCAGTTTTTAGAGGAGTTTTGACTGGTTTTCCCTCATCATCAAGTTCTGGATCAACTACAGGAGGAAATTCAACAGTTTCCCATATAGCATAATCAATGAATTGAATATGCTATTTAATTCTGAGTTTCCACATCTCAAAGTCAGTAGGCTTGAGCATAGGCACTTTGAGTCCTTGCCCAGATCCACTGCTGCTATTTTCAAATTCCATTGCAAAAGATTAAGAATTTAAAAGAAAGTTTTCGACTTTGAAAAACAAAGAACAACCTGGCTCTGATACCACTTGACAGGATCTAAAACTAAATAACCAAGACTAACTGATTTGAATTTATCATAGTAGAAATCAATAATCTTGCTTTGAATCAAAGTTTAATTAAGAAGTTTGCGGAATAACACTTAATTATTTTAACAAAAGCTTTCAGAATAAATAGCAAATAAACACAATAAATAATCAAGACTGCTTGTATTGCTGAATTTAATGATTACAATCACCTCTAATCTGTTTGATTAGACGAAGAACACAGACTGTTCTTAGGGTTTTACAACCTTAGAGGCTTATGAAAACTCAATCAACAAAGCAATTACAGACTCAGATATGCAGAAAACTCCTATACAATAGAAAGACCTATTCTATGTATTTATATTGCTTCTTGATATGTTTCCTTGACGAACTATGACTTCTCTGATAGTAGATATGCTGGAATCTTCGTGTATATATCTTAACCTGAAAATCAGCACTTTCTGTTTATGAAACTGTTGAGCAGCTTGAATCACTTGACAGCATGAACAGAGCAGCTCGAGTTGATTTACTCTGGCAGCTTGAACTTTTACACTGGCAGCTCGAGTTTCTTCAACTAGCAGCATGAACTTTGGAATTACATATAAACTCTACTAACAGTTTGAGAAGTCTAACTAACAGCTTGAACCTACTTAAACTATTTCCCAACACGATCATCTCACAAACCAAAGCCCGAACCATCAACAAAAAGAGTGTTGGAGTTACTTTACATGGATTTATGCGGACCAATGCGGACTCAAAGCATAAATGGAAAATGATATGTGTTGGTTATCGTTGACGACTATTCACGATATAACTGGGTCAGATTCTTGCGTTCCAAGGACGAGACAGCTCTAGAAATCATAGATTTTATAAAGAGTGTCGAGACCCAACAGCAGCTGTCAGTGCAATCAATCAGATCAGATAACGGCACGGAGTTCAAGAACTCGGTAGTTGAGGGCTTCCTTCGATCCAAAGGTATTCAGCATCAATACTCTGCTGCTCGAACACCTCAACAAAATGGGGTCGTGGAAAGGCGTAACCGTACGCTTGTGGAAGCCGCTCGTACAATGCTCACATACTCGAAGCTACCTCCGTTCTTATGGGCCGAAGCCGTATCAACAGCATGCTATACACAAAATCGCTCCATCATCCATAAGCGCTTTAACAAAACTCCTTACCAACTCTTTTTGAAGAAAGTACCATTTATCAAGTACTTACGTGTATTTGGTTGCAGGTGCTATGTGCTGAACGACAAAGACAACCTCGGGAAGTTTAACGAAAAGGCAGATGAAGCGATCTTCATTGGATACTCATCCAAGTCGAAGCGTATCGCGCATTCAATAGCCGAACCAGAACAGTCAATGAAAGTGTGCACGTCACATTTGATGAGTTGGCTGAACTGGCACCCGAAGTTGATCAATCATGACCTCGCATTACTCAAATGCCTGGAGACTCTTCCAATAACCCCATTTCTTTTTCTTCTTCTGATTTGGTTAATTTTTTTGATCCTTTTTATGTTGACTTTTTCGGTCCTAACGCTAGTGTTTCTAATGTTGCCAATAATGTAGGTGATCCTTCCAGTTCAACTGCGCCACAAAGTTTCTCCGCTCCATCTTCATCAACATACCCTCATCCATCTACATCATCCACTGACACATCCGCAGTTGAATCTACTCCTCTAATACCCTCACATATAATACCAACAATTCTTCCTTCACCTGAACACTCGGGAATCGAACCGGAACTAGTGGTACCATCATTTGAAACCATTGACCATGAATCTTCATCCATCCCCACATTAACCACATAGGTTCCATCCCGAGCACCCCTTCCACACGAGATTAAATGGACCCGAAGTCACCCAACAGATCAAATCATTGGTGATGTATCAACAGGAGTCCAAACTTGTAGGGCATCTGCTAATAAATGCCTCTTCGCATCATTCCTGAGTATGATAGAGCCCGCTCGTGTGGATGAAGCCCTGACAGATCCACATTGGATAGTTGCAATGCAAGAGGAACTCAACCAGTTTGAACAGCTAAGAGTATGGCGGTTAGTTCCCAAACCAAAAGACCGCACTGTCAACGGAACAAAGTGGATCTTTAAGAACAAACGAGATGAGAACGACATTGTGTTAAGGAATAAAGCAAGACTTGTTGCCAAAGGATACCGACAACAAGAAGGGATAGATTATGACGAGACCTTCGCTCCAGTTGCACGGATCGAAGCAATCAGAATCTTCTTGGCATACGCGGCACACAAAGATTTCAAAGTGTACCAAATGAACGTCAAGACTGCCTTTCTAAACGGTGAACTTAACGAGGAGGTATATGTTGAACAACCACAAGGCTTTGTTGACGCACATAAACCTGACTATGTTTATGTGCTAGATAAATCCCTCTATGGTTTAAAACAAGCACCTCGAGCATGGTATGATAGTCTTTCAAATTTCCTTATTTCTGCCGGTTTCTATAAAGGTGTGGTGGACACAACTCTGTTCACTAAAAGGGAAGGCCCACATATAATGCTAGTACAAATATATGTCGACGATATTATATTTGGATCTACTGACAGTAATTTTTGTAAGGATTTTTCAGCCCTAATGGAGTCCAGGTTCGAGATGAGTATGATGGGGGAAATGAACTTTTTCCTCGGATTACAAGTCAAACAACTTGAGGATGGGATTTTTGTGAACCAGTCGAAATATACTCTTGACATTCTCAAGAAGTATAAGTTAGACTCTTGCACGAGTATCGCAACTCCCATGGCCTCCAACTGTAAGTTAGACACCGATCCTTCTGGGAAAAGTGTCGATAACACAACATTACAGAGGAATGATAGGATCCTTACTATACTTGACTGCAAGTAGGCTGGATATAATGTTTTCAACATGTCTTTGTGCTAGATTTCAGGCCGACCCAAAAGAATCACACTTAACTGCGGTAAAACGCATTTTTCGTTATCTTAAGGGTACACCCGAACTTGGTCTATGGTATCCAAAGGGAACCGATTTCGATCTTACCGCGTTTTCAGATGCTGATTTTGCAGGTTGTAGAGTTGACATAAAAAGCACGTCGGGAGGAATACAGTTTTTAGGAGATAGACCGGTGAGTTGGTCTTCCAAAAAGCAGAATTTTGTCTCCACATCTACAGCTGAGGCTGAGTATGTAGCAGCTGCAAGCTGTTGCTCTCAAGTGCTGTGGATGAGAACACAATTACGCGATTATGGATTCTCACTCACCAATATCCCAATTTACTGTGATTCTCGAAGTGCAATTGCCATCTCTTGCAATCCCGTGCAGCACTCTCGAACAAAACACATAGATACCAGGTATCTTTATTAAAGATCACGTAGCAAAGGGAACCATTGAGTTGTATTTTGTTGGCACGGAATATCAACTTGCGGATATATTTACTAAAGCTTTAGACGAACCTCGTTTTCAGTTTTTAGTATCCCATATCGGCATGTTGAATCCGCCTTCCAATTAAATATCAGATATTGTCTTAAATAATTCTATTTCAATCTATCATGATTGAAATTCCTTTATTTTAGAAAATATTTGTTATTTAAATTTAAGGATTGTGTCACAAAATTGAAACTCAATATTTCCTTATCTGTGTATATTTTTAACAATTAATGATCCTGACAAATTGCTGTGTGAATTGTTCATCACGGAGTGGGATGCAGACAATATCCAGGTTTGTCTGTGTTTGTAAGACTAAAAGGGTTATCGAGCTTAATCAGAAAATCACAAGGAAAAGAACCGGTATTTATTTGAGGGGGAGTATAGTTAGGATTTTAAATTTTATAACTCTGTGTTTCTTTTTAATTTTTTGTAGTTAAATTTCAAATTCTAGGTTGGTCATATTTTAATTTAATTTAATAGGTCAGAAAATCCGAAAAAGATTTTAATTGTTCATATTTATCAAAAAGCCAAAAACATTTTAGGTTATTTTATTTTAGTTTGGTTTATTTTATCTTAATTTAAAAGATCAAAGAAAATACCAAAAATATTTTATTTTGAAGTTTCATTGAAAAATTCAAAAAGATTTAATAACATTGGGCCAAATTTTCTTTTAAAAATCTTCTTTTTGTTCATTTTCTTAAAAAAAAAAAAAGAGAGCCCAATTTTTTATTGTGAGTGTGTGGTGGTGTGACAAAATCCGGCGGCCCACACTTCATTGGGCGCGGACCTTGCCTCACCCGACCCGACCCGAGGGAGTTTAAATATGAGGGTCAACCGGTCAACCCTCCTTTCTTCATCACCAAGATATTTCATCTTCTTTCTTCTCCTTTCTCTCTTCACCGTCGCACAACCCACCACCGAACCTCCATAGCTATCGGTTCAAAGCTTTTGGACCACCACTTTCCTTCGTTTTTTTAGCATTTTTCATCTTCGGCACTTCCAGGTAACCCATTTCTATACTTATTTCAGTATTTAACATCATATATTGTGAGTTTGATTTCCAACTTTTAGTTAGTTTTTTCACTTCGGTTTTTCTTAATTTTTAGTACTTTAATGTGTTCTTCTACTTAGTAGTAGTTAGATAAAATGTTTATCATGCATATTTAGACTAGGATCTGTAATTTCATGCATTTTCGTCACAATCACCACTGTTCACGTTGCATGTTGCATGAACATCATTAAATGAACTGTTGCAATTCGGACCATCCGAATTCGGACCAAGCACCGAATTCGGATGTGTCCCTTACGAAAATTTCCAAAATTCTACAACTGTTCATCCGAATTCGGACACTGTGAACTCGGATCACTGTGCATCCGAATTCGGTTCTTCAAACAAATGTTCAAACTGTTCATTATTTTCTAACCTAAACATTCATCATACACTGTACATCCGAGTTCAGATGATACCCGATTTCGGTCCCTATCCGAATTAGGGTTTCTATCCGAATTCGGACCACCATACATTCCATTCCATGCATTTCGGACCACCATCCGAATTCGGTCACTTTTGTCACCTGATCCGAATTCGGACCCCACACACCATTCACGCATCATCCGGATTTCGGCCTGATCCGAATTCGGTGACACTGTTTATCCGAATTCGGACCATCCGAAATCCAACACTTAGCATTTTTCAAATTTTTTTTCATTTTTCCATTTTTGCATTTTTTATATATGAATTCAAAAATACAAAAATATTTTCCTCAAAGTGCACTATTGATTAGAGTTAGGACTAGTGTTTGAGTGAAAAAGTCTGGTCTAACATCGGTCTCTTAACGATTGACTTTGGACTTTATGAGTAGATTTTTATTCTACTGATAAAGACCCGATGCTAAACAGATCAGATAGTTTCTATTTCACACTAATCTAGACTTCACATCAATGCCTTATCAGTTGAGTCTTCTTATTCTAACTCTGATACACCTTGCAGGATGATGGAACCAGCATTTGTTCTTACCGTACCCCATACCCCCATCCCAAACAATAACGCCCAACTCCCCGAACAATCCATCCTCCCCAACGCCGAGTTTGTTGAGTTCATTCCGCATAACTGGCAACTCGACGTTTCCATCCTGACCAAAGAACCCCAAACCCTAGCATTCGACATCCTCACTCGCCATCCAATCTATTACGCCTTATCCACCACCATAGCTGTTCCCCAGATCTATCTCCAACAATTCTGGAACAGGCTAAAATATGTTTCTGACCCCGAACCTCATTTCACATCCACCATAGACTGTGTTCCAGTCAAACTCACTATATATCTGCCATCCGCCACATCCTTCACATACCAGCTGAATTCTACCTTCCAACCCGCGAATTTTTTGATCCCAACCCATCCGTCACTGAAACCCTATCTGAGATCCAAACTCTGGGTTATGATGGCCCTCTTTCCAAACCCTCAGATTTTCGCACAAAAAATCTTCAATCCCATTGGCGAATCCTGTTTGATGTGATCAATAAATGCTTCACCGCCAAACATTCCGGACACGACTCTGCGTCGGCTCAGGTACTAGCCATGTTCACAGGCTTTGCCTTGACCGACATGTGGATTATGCTGCTTTCCTATTCGAGGAATTACGAAGAGTCCATGTAGAGAGGGGCACCAAGAAAAGAAGAAAATATATTCCTCTACAGCGATTCCTGCAGCTAATAATACAGTAAGCCATGGACCATGATGACGATATCCATGAACGTCCGGAGGCGGACGTCTACCCCACCGTGGCGATTCAAAAGTTAACTCTGCCAAAGGGGGCCCCGACAGTGCCGACAATGAAAATACCTCTGTCTTTGCTAATGAAGTCAAGGGGGATGGAGCGGGTTAGGGCTTATATTCAGGAGTGTTATCCGGATGAGTCTCAGTCGGAACCGTCTGAGACTAGCCAATCCGAAGGTGAGGCGAGTATGAGTGAGCATGAAGGAGTTCGGGTGGATGTTCAGCAATCTCAACCATCTCTGGGTACGGGTGAGGGGGAGCCTGTGTTGGTAAGGGAGGAAGCAGGAGGTGAGGCGGCAGAGACGGCAGATTCAGAAAGAACCGTCTCTGTCGTGCGAGCGAGGGAAGTGCAATCTGAGGGTGAACTAAGCCCAATAAGCCGGACTCCTCACCATAAGACCGTCCGTCCAACTGTCGAACTAACCACCACCACCCACTTGGTTTCCCCTCAAAGGCAAACCACTTCATTTCAAGGGATTATAGCACATACTCCATCGCCCTCTCATTCGGAGAGTGGTGGTGTTGAAAGAGGTCACACTCCTCCCCAGGTGACCGCATTTCATTCCTTCACGATTCCATCCCCCCAAACACACACACCGCACGATGCCTCCGTGGCATCCCCAAGAGCTGCCTCCGTGGCAGCTCCTCAAACGTCCGGATCTGCGCGTCCTATACAGGAGCCAGAAATGACGGAAGAAAGACCGGAAGTGGCTCAATCAACGCCATCCACTTCCGGCCATCTCCCAATAAATTTGGAGATGTTAACGGCAGCTTTACGTGCTGCCGGCGTGATTACCCGGGCTGACCTGGACGCCCAATGGGAAGCTGCCGAGGAGCGTCACACCGCCCTTTCTTTCACTAATCAAGGGTAAGGGTGTCGCTTCCGAAGCTGGCCCCCCACCAGGTTCCCATTCAGTTCAACATCAGATCTCGGAGCTGTCGGACAAGATCGATGCGCTTACACGCCTTATTCTGCAAGTCCAGGAACAGCTTAATTCGAGAATGGATCGCCTCGAGTCGGCGGTCATCGAACTCCAGTGCCGCCCTCAGGCAGAGGCCCCGAAAAGAAAGCATGACGATCAGGACGACCCTGATCGTCATGAGGGGGAGAAAAGGCGAAAGGTTCAGCATGAGGACCCCGTAATGTTAATAGGGGGAGCAGAGACCGCTGAGGGGACAGAATTTCAGGGGTCAGGGGAACAGAGACAAGAGGCTCATGAATACCTTTTAACAGAAGACGAGCCCATGGTCGAGGGTCCAGCTCCACTGGATCCGATGACAGCTATGGTAGAATTCGAGGAAGCTCACGAGAAAGTTGAAATCATTTTGGTTTCTGATTCAGATTCCGATAGCGACGACAACGAACCCTTACTAATTCCTAAGCCTGAACCTGAATCTCCAACGAAAAAATCTTCATCCTCTTCCTTTGACTTCCTGAACTCACCACCACCAACCCATCAAGAAGAAATCCTTTCATCCATTCAAGCTCCCCAGTCACTAAAAGAATCCCATATTGTCCTTAGCCCTCCAAGATCCCCAAGCCCTCCTCCAGTCCAACAAACCGAAAATTCAGGTCCTTCCCAAACCAAAAGGCTAGATTGCTTCGATGAAACTCCAGGAGGCCCTGGTATATTTAGAAAGGATGACATTTTCTGGGTCGGTCAATATACAAAAGGCGAAGTTCAAAAACTGCCTCAAGAAGAAAATGATAAAATTCGACAATAACGGAGGGGGACAATCATAAAGCTTCTTGAAGCCAAAAAGGATGAAATTGAAGAACCCCCCGTTCAAGGTCTTAAAGAATTCTTGCAGAAGTTTCCCCCGGAGCAGTTTCAGAACCCGTACCTAGAAGAAAGATTCAAAATGGTATTCAGAAAGAAGCCTGGATCCTTCAGCAGACGCCTACTTATGGAACTTACAAATGTTACCAAAGCTGAACAGGCCGAATACTATCAACTGATGCTCCGGGAAAGAAGGTCTAAAGTGTCAAAATCGAAGATAAAGAAACTCCGAACCATAACCATGTGTAAAAGAGCCAAAGTCTACTATCCCTCCTACCAAGTAGAAAGAGAAGATGGCACGGGTGATGACATCTTCGAATATGACCTAGACTTCGTGCGGATGACGTTGAGTTTCTGCACAACTGCCTGAAACATCGCATCAAGAAACGGATGACCCACATGACAGCTGTAGGTGCCCTAGTACGAAGCATGAACCGCCGCTCGATCATTATGTGCCTAAGAGACTTTCAGATGGCGATCGAGAGCGCGTTGGTTAAGGTGGGCCTACGAGCACCAGAACAGGATAGCTTCCTTCTAGCCCATCATCCGGCTTACAGAGTTGTACTTTCTGGAGACCCGGGTGTCATTTTTGTCAACTACAAGGGCTATAAAAGGTACATGCGCTTTGAGGATCTTCCATGCTACCCCGATGGTACACTCCGATTGGTTCGAGCTGCTCTTACACAGAAAGTACAAGATTATGACGCTCAACCAGATCCTGAACAAAGATGCTCACGAAAGGAGATACAGGATACCCTCAGCGGCATAGACTTCCTGAATGAACGGCTTAATACGAGACAAGTGACCAGACGCTTCGACGTTATCCTTGGACTCCGAGAATCAACAGACCATGCCAGAGTTCCAGGACCTCCTAAATGATCGAAAAGGGGGAGATTGTTAGACATTTTATTTCGATCATAGGGAGTTGTTTTGTAATAATTATTATCTTAGTATTTAGTCTTGTATTTATTTCCTTGTAGTTTATTTCTTTGTAATAGTCAAGGGACCAAAGTTGTCAATGTTCCATTCTTAAATAAAGGAGCCTAGAAATAGGCTCCTAGGGTTTTGTAATGCTTTACACAGTTGAAATTGAATGAGATAGAGCAGTTGCCATTTTGCATTATTCTCTCAACATTCCTTTTGTCTTTCTTCATCATTACTTGATTATTGAGCTTTGTTCTTCTTGGGTATTGAAAAGAAATCATCAAGGTGCTGAAAATATATACGGGATTACATTATTACACATGATCCCCACCCCTTACAAACCCCTTCACCTTCACAACATTCTTGTCACCCCACACATTATTAAAAACCTTATTTCAGTTCGTCAATTTACTTCTGACAACAAATGTTCCATTGAATTTGATCCTCTTGGTTTTTCTTTGAAGGATCTCAAGACCCGCCAACTCCTCCTGCGATGTGATAGAAACAATGATCTATATCCAGTGACCTCTTCACCGCATGCTCTTGTCACTCATTCATCCTCCACCTGGGCACCATAGGCTCGGTCATCCAAACAATGATGTTCTTCGTTATTTAATTTCCAATAATTATATATCATGTAATAAACCGAAGTCATGTGCTCCTTGTCTAGCATGTCAACTTGGCAAGCCCACACGTCTTCCTTTTGTTTCTTCTAGCTCAGTTACTACTTCTTGTTTTGATTTGATTCATTCAGATGTATGGACATCTCCTATTTTGAGTTTTACTGGTTACAAATATTATGTCATCTTTCTTGATCATTACTCCCATTTTTTGTGGGCTTATCCTCTTCGTAACAAATCAGATGTATTCACTAAATTTCAACACTTTCGCGCTTATGTTAAGAATCACTTCAATAAAGACATTAAATCGTTTCAATGTGACCATGGTGGTGAATATGATAATAAACATTTTCTCGACCTGTTTCAAAATCAAGGCATTACAATTCGCTTTTCTTGTCCTCAAACCTCTCAACAAAATGGCAAATCAGAACGCATGCTCCGAACTGTAAACAACGTCATTCGCACTCTTCTTTTCACGCTCGTCTCCCTCCCACATTTTGGGTCGAGGCTCTCAACATGGATGTTCACCTTATTAATATTCTCCCATCCTCCGCCATAGACAACAATATCCCTTTCATAAAACTCCACAACCAACAGCCAACATACTCGCACCTCCGTACCTTTGGTTGCCTTTGCTTCCCACACTTATTTCCCGCTCACAAACTTGAACCACGTTCTACCCCGTGCATGCATCTTGGGTACTATCCTAACCATCGTGGTTACCATTGCCTGGATCTTCACACCAATAAGCTCATCATCTCTCGCCATGTCATTTTTGATGAAACAAGCTTCCCCTTTGTCTCCATGTCTCCAAACACTTCCCCTTCCTACGATTTTCTTGAGGAAAACCTCAACCCAATTTCTAGGCGACACCTTCTATCCCCTTTGCCACCTCCCTCTACTGGTCCCACAGTCGATCCTCCCTCGGCCACCCCTACCACTACACCCGCTGCGACACACTCGTCACCAGCGCCTCTCATACCTTCGGCCCCCTCCGGCCATCCAATGGTGACTCGCTCTCGTGTGGGCACTCACAAACCAACCCAACGCCTAAACCTTCACACCTCTGCCCTCTCCCCCCCTCCTCGAATTCATACCCAAGCCCTTAATGACCCCAACTGGGCTTCCGCTATGCAAGATGAATATAATGCTTTAATTAAAAACGGAACTTGGGATCTTGTTCCGAGACCAACTGAGACTAACATTGTTCGTTCTATGTGGCTTTTTAAGCATAAGTTTAATGCAGATGGCACTCTCAGTCGCTATAAGGCCCGCCTTGTCGCCAATGGTCGCGGTTCAACAGATTTGCTTATACATGCACGATCCCCGGGAACATCATTTCGGTGCTTTGAAACGCATCCTTCGCTATGTGAGTGGTACCTTGCAGTATGGACTCCAACTCTATAGTTCCTCCAACTCCGATTTAGTGGCATACTCTGATGCTGACTGGGGCGGTTGCCCAGTTACTCGCAGATTGACATCCGGTTATTGTGTCTTTTTAGGATCTAATCTCATTTCTTGGTCCTCTAAACGCCAAAAGATTGTCTCTCGATCTAGTGCGGAAGCTGAGTATCATGGGGTGGCTAACACAGTTGCTGAAACTGCACGGCTTCGAAACCTTCTTTGTGAGCTCCATACTCCTCTTCGAAAGGCCACGGTTGTCTACTGCGATAATGTAAGTGCGGTCTACACGTCTTCTAATCCTGTGCATCACCAGCGGTCTAAGCATGTCGAAATTGACATTCACTTCGTTCGTGATAAAGTTGCTAATGGACAAATTTGTGTTCTTCATGTCCCCTCCAAGTATCAATATGCAGACATCTTCACCAAGGAACTCCCGTCTTCTCTGTTCGTTGATTTTCGCAACAGTTTGAGTGTTCGTTCTCCTACCGCTCAAACTGCGGGGGCGTATTAACGGGCCATTATTATTAGCATTATTATTTGTTGAGTCCATTATCTTGTTTAGGTTTAGGCCCATGTAATCTCCTATATATATATATTTGGTTTCAATGATAATTGTGGCTAGAGGAATAACCACTACTGATAATTGTTGCAGGTGAGATTTGATTCTCTATTCTTTGCTCGAATGGATTATTAATACGGGGCTAAGCGGAAAGGTGAAAAGTCTCTTGAGGTTGTATGACAGGGATCTAAGTCTCTTGGTTCATCATCGCAGGTGCGTGTCGACAAACACAGTGTTATGTTAAAAAGCATATGGCCTTACCAGTTACCACTCTTTCTCCATGGCGACTTGCAATTATTTACTGGTATATTTCCGGACATTATGATCCACCTGATGGTTTCACATTTGAAAGAGATGATGTATCTCCTCCTATTCAAGTAAAGACACAGAACCCAAATCTTGATATATTTGATTTCCAGGTATGGTTCTTTTGTTTTGTTTGGTTACTAATTCTGTATTGAAGGATGATGTTGACCTCTTTGACTACAATGTTCAAGAGAGGGTAAACAATTTTGTAGCTGCTGCCATGGCTCGGGCTGTTACATATATCAACTTTTAGATGTGCCCAAACCACTTATTTTTTTGTTATTATTAGTTTTAAACGATAATATACAGGGTGTTCCTAATTCAATCTGATCTCATATGCATTTTCCCATTAATCTCAACCTAAACTGAAGTGAATAGACTTGCTTGTGTCATTTCATTCAACAAAAGCAATGTTTGTTTAACCCTACACCCCTCTCTTTATTTCTACTCTCCTAATTATGTTTCTGTTTCTATTGAAGGCTGATGTAACAAGGACTAACCATATAATGTCGGCAATGGGAACTGATTTCCGGTATCAATAAGCACTGGCACTGTCATGGTTCAGACATATGGACAAATTTATTTATTATGTTAATCTGGTATTTGCCTTCGCATGAGCGGGCCCTTCAGTCTAAACCTTATTATGCTATGGATTTTGGTGATCAGTGTTCTATTTTGTGCCTACCTTCTATATTCCCAAAATATATAGTATGATTGCATATGTTTTAAAACAGTGAGATACTAAGTTATACCTTGAATAGTAATGAACCTTCTTCATGGTTACACTTAGCCTTAGGGGTGTGCAAAACACGGATCTTCAAACTGAATTTGGTATTCTTCTCTTTAGAAGTCGGGGAAAAAAGGGGAACGTACCGGAAATAGTATGCATGTTGATTGATAGTTTTTAGGCCAATAGTATATTGTTTGACCATACCTAAAAAAACAATGATAACATTCTATGATGTCATTTTGGTTCCAATTTGCTTTGTATAATTGATGCCGCGTGTAATGTAGTTCATTATGCTCTTAAAGAAAATTATTTAGATGAAAGGGAATTTGAGGTCAATAGACTATTAAAGTGACCCACCAAGTTCATATAAAATCTAAATAACTTTTAAATACCTTCTCTCAAATTATTATAGTCGCAGTGCAAACATATTTATTTTTACATCAGTTAGTGCTATCGTCACACAGGATGTACCAACAGACTCCCCCTTGACGATAGCTTCTAATAATTCACACATTTGACTTAAAAAACTTTGTTTATTTATTGATTCAAAATACTACCAGCATACAGACCTTTTTCAACGCATACCTTGACCACATTTTCATACTTACTAGCTTCAGCATCCATATGTGCGTCACTGGAAATCTTACAGTTATTAGCACCGTCGTTACAGACTCTAAGTATTTAGGCTTTCACACATAATGCAACTAAATCCTAAGTGTTATACTTTATTTAGTTTGATGTGTTGGTAGGCATAATACATATAGGGAATCTCAAGGCTAATAAAATATTCTAGAAAAAGTCAAGCGTGTCACTAACTTAGATGTACGACCAATCGGTCTTAATTTTTATGTACAAGACATACAAACATTGAGTCTAAATGAGGTATGCAAACTTTCTGGGGATGTATGGCAACATCAAATACATCTGAAAATGGAAAGAATAGAAATATCATGTAAAACTGAGAGTCGAAAACATGCAACTCTGTTGTACGTAAGTACAGACCTGTTGTCTCTGTTTAGATTCGGGTTAGCAGACATGTCGCTTTGTTGTACGTCAGTACAGACCTGTCACCGCTATCTGCTAACTTTAAAAATAAACCTTAAGTCGAACTAAGACACTTTGTTGTATGAGAATACAGACCTGTGTCCGATGTTAGTCTTTTAAAGAAAGTTTGCAAATACCAACAAGTTAGAATCTTTGTCTGTGTGCCTTGATCATAAAAGTATCTCTATGTCTGAGTCACGTAAGATAATTTCCTGATAAATAAAAAGGCCAAGGGATATTCCAAAATGTAGAATGTTTAACAGGGTAAAATACCAACAATCGGCTAAAAGGGTATGTCACGACAAACAATAAAAGGAATTCAAAAAATTCCTAAGTGTGAAAGTTTAAGTACTGAAAGTTAGTATCGGACATCGCTATCTGATTGAACCTTTCTTAGACTATACTCATCAAAAATATGTTGTTAAGTATTTAGCTTAGATTGTAAATTTTTTCTTAAGTCTAGATTAAATTTTTTGGTCAAAATTTTATTTTACTTTATTTTATTTTATTTTATTCTATTTTATTTTATTTTTACCTTAGTTTATTTTATTTTATTTTAGTTTAGTTTAATTTTTACTTAGGTAAAAGGTCAAAAGTTACTGAGGGTGCATTCAAAGTTGGATAAAATACACAATGCGTGAAATATCTGTGCTTAGGGTAAAAGAATTGGCATAGTTTATCTGGTTACACAATACCGTAGAAAAAAAAATTGGAAAAGTTGAAGTTATTTTCAAAATTTTTGAAATTTTTCTAAGTGTTTGGTAGTTTCGAATCTAGGACAGACTCGAAGTGGTAAGACTTCGAATCTGTCAGTAGATTCGAATAGGGACTTAGACTCGAAGGTTGGTAGTATATATAGGTCCACAGTGAAGGCATTTATTTCTTACTGTTGTCGAATCTGAAATCTCGAATCTGTCTGTGGCGATCTCGAATCTATTCTCGAATCTACCGTATTTCACAAAAACGACATTTCATCGAGTCTAAAGCTATCGTGTTCGATTCTACACTCATATCTAGGTATAATCAACCAGATTGTACAAGATTTTGGTAGTTTTATACACAATTTTGGGCTTAAACATCACATTTTGAAGTTTTATGGGTCAAAATAGAGTTTTTGAAAAATAACTAAGTTAGGACCTATGTAATATCAAATTAAAGGCATAATTCAGTGATTAGAACATAGTTGAACTAAAGTATGTGATTTATCTAGTTCAAAATGGTTAAAATCTTGGATTTTTTTTGGAAACAAATCTGTCGGCCTTTCGAATCTGTTCTTGGGCATTCGAAGCTGTTCATGGGTTTCTCGAATCTATCAATAGATTCGAGATGACCATGACATTCGAGTCTGTCCATAAGACTCGAATCTGTACTTTATTTGCTTTGTTGAATTTAAATTTTATTAAACTTGTGGAAATTTAATTGTGTTGGATTTTGTACTTAATCGAGTACAAAATAAAACAAATTTTGAATTGAAACAAGTTTATTGATTTTTAATAATTCTAATAGTTTTATATATATTGTGCAGATATGGCGCTTCGTGCTTTTGTTCCTAAGCATAATATGGTACTTAATCCAGCTCATAACATCCCTGAAGCGCAGGGATTTCGAGAAGTTTTAGATTTTCTAGCAGAGTCTAGGATCAGCTATGCATTATATCAAAATATTCCGATTGTGATTTCATATGTGCGTCAATTTTACGATCATTTACAGGTGGACTGTACTGTCACCCCGACAGTTTTAAGAACCAGAATTGCTGGTCAACCTCTGGTTTTCTCAGCAGATATTTTGCGTCAAGTACTGCAGTTGGGTTCACAAGAACAAGAAGACGGGCCTATAGACTTTCCATTAAGTATTAGGCAAGCAGCGTTTTAGCGAATGGGCTATAGTTTGGACGTTACAAAATCATCTTATATGAAAAGCGGGTTGATAGGGCAGTGGCGATTTTTGGTCCACGTGTTCATGGTTTGTTTTGCGCCTAAGAAGGCTGGGTTTGATTACATTGTATCCAAGATTCAATCTGGGGTGATTGCCATGGTGTACAATAAGAAGTTCAGCTTCTCACAGTTGTTTTTCTCGGAATTCATCCATCAAATTACTGCCCCTGAGAGAGAAAGATTCCTTCTGTATCCTAGGTTTGTAATGATGTTGATAAGGCACTTCTTGCCTGATTTGCCACAATCAGATGATGCATTGAGCGTGAATATTATGGATAAGCGCATCTACTCTGACTGCTCCTCACATCGAGGAAGGTTAGCGGTTCCGGTGGCGCGTCCACTATTTGGTGCAATTCTGGATAGGGAATTTCAAGCCCCGAGTAATGCCAACTGGGCAGGGGTAGTTGATGTCCAACAGCAGCAACAGCAACAGCAACCACAACGCCAACAACAGCCGCGTGCTAGGCCGCGTGATCCACGACGCCAACAGCAACAAACTGCTAGTCAAATTCAGGCATCCAGGCCTTCAACCAGTGAACAACCACAGGCACAAGAAGCAGGGACTTCAGGTGCAGTCCCCGAATCTGAGCAGATTGCTCAGACCTTGGAGGAAATATGGTCTTCTGGTCCTAATGCAAATGAAGATGTGGCAGCAGCATTAGTGGGTGAGCTGCTTAGTCCGCCTGGAGATGAAGATGACATATTTCGTGATGTTGAGGACTATGAGCCAGAGCAGGATGATAACGTTTTGTCATCTTCAGCAACCGAATCAGAAGAGATGGAGGAGTTAGAGGTTGAAGCTCCTGAGTCAGTATCGACTGAACCACCTGTTCAAATTGGAACTTATGGTTCGCGTTTGATTATAAATGAAGGTGGTTCTAGGAGACGAGTGGACAGGGAATTGGAGGAGTCCGATTTTGAAGAAGAAGAAGTTTCTCATCTAGTGACACGGCAACGGGCCAAACGTCACAGGTTCATGCAAGGATCCTCTTCAGCTTCAACAGAACAACCTGAAATTCCTCAACCTCAGGACCCTCAACCTCAGGACCCTCTTCAGCTTCTCTTCGGCTCTGAACCATAGCTTCCTTTTTTCTTCGTTACTTAGCTCTCTTGCTGGTTCTTCAGTCGATGACTTAGGATTCAACGCAGCATTCACTATGTCAGCATCAACAATTCTATCTCCATCTATCATATAAGTGTCAGTGATAGGATTCTGCTGTACAACTATTTCGTCAGCTTCATCATCCTCATCAGCTACTACTTCATCTTCAGGTTGCCAATCTACTATCTCCTCCGGAATAAACTCTCCTTCTTCAAGCTCTTCATCTTCATAATCAAAGCCTCCATCCAGTGCATCATCATCAAGATCCATGAGTGCTTCAATCATCTCACTGATCTCAAAGTCTGAAGGCTGTTTAGATGAACTAGCTTCACCCCTTTGTCCTTCGTCTTGACTAGGCTCCCCCTCAACCTGTGTAACTTGAGCTGCAGGAAAATCTACAGACTCAAACTCTTTATTTGCACCGGGATCATTGCCTTCAGTATCATCTCTTCTTTGCACTTCCTGATCTCGGCACGATGTTGCTAAAAGTCTGACAATGATTCGAGTCTACCCCTACATCGTGCCGAGATCAGGAAGTGCAAAGAAGAGATGGTACTGAAGGCAATGATCCCGGTGCAAATAAAGAGTTTGAGTCTGTAGATTTTCCTGCAGCTCAAGTTACACAGGTTGAGGGGGAGCCTAGTCAAGGCGAAGGACAAAGGGGTGAAGCTAGTTCATCTAAACAGCCTTCAGACTTTGAGATCAGTGAGATGATTGAAGCACTCATGGATCTTGATGATGATGCACTGGATGGAGGCTTTGATTATGAAGATGAAGAGCTTGAAGAAGGAGAGTTTATTCCGGAGGAGATAGTAGATTGGCAACCTGAAGATGAAGTAGTAGCTGATGAGGATGATGAAGCTGACGAAATAGTTGTACAGCAGAATCCTATCACTGACACTTATATGATAGATGGAGATAGAATTGTTGATGCTGACATAGTGAATGCTGCGTTGAATCCTAAGTCATCGACTGAAGAACCAGCAAGAGAGCTAAGTAACGAAGAAAAAAGGAAGCTATGGTTCAGAGCCGAAGAGAAGGAGTTAGCAATTAGGAGATCAATGAAAGTGCCTGGTACAGGGAAGCTATCTGAGCGAATCTTAAGTTGGTTCTTTGACAGAGATCTTCAACTTTTTATAATTAAAAGAAAAGACGGGCTTCAGTGCATTAGGCGAACATTGAAAGCATTCAACACCCTTTCAAAGATTGAAATCATCCCTTCTTTTCTTATGATTCTTTCGATTACGCTCGCGTAGGGATCATTGCCAATTTTTATCAGATCTTTCCAGGCTAGCGCAGTGATTTCGATCTTTGGCAGGGAGTTGAACGCTTTTAAAGTTCGCCTCATGTACTGAAGCCTGTCTTTTCTTTTTATTACAAATAGCTGCATGTAAGGTCTACGACTGCAAGATCTATCTAGACGCGGATCCGTGAACGAGTGCGGAATCCTCGTTGACGGTTAGACGGACAACTCTCAACCAACGGAACACGGAGACTATTAGACGCTGAACGAACGACACACGAACGATCCTACGAACTAATTCTCTCCGAAACGGCACTCACCTAGCTGATAAACTCGAGATCGCCTCTTGCTTAATTCCTCACGAATTCTGCAAAAAGTCTTCTAATCATTCGAGTCTATCCCTAATTATAGACCCTGATTCGAGTTTGTTGTGGGCCAACCTCGAATCTGGCCTAAGGCCCATTCGAATCTGTCCATCTGACAGACTCGAATCTAGCCCATTCGAATCTAAGGATACATTCGAATCTATCACAGATTCGAATGTCTTCCTTTACCTATTCGAATCTAGCCAATACACTTAAACACTTAAGTGTTTGAAACTTATGATATTACCTTATGACTGATTTTATCTTTGAGCTTTATGTTTGAACTTCTTGTAATATGTTACATCAAGTTCAAACATACAAACACTGATAAACATCAATCATACATAATATATAATATATATATACCAAACATATGCTAAATCACAATGTAAGACAACTTAGACTGCTATCGACACACAGGATGTACCAACAGTTAGGGAATCTAGCTAGCATATATTATGAACAAGGTAACTTGGAGATGACCATTAATCACTATAAACTGGCAATTGCTTGTGATACTGGATTTTTGGAGGCATATCACAATCTCGTGAGTCGTGAGTTTATTTTCTGATTTCCAACTCAACACAAATGGTTCTTCTCTCACTGCTCACTCAAAGCGACATGAGGAACATATATAATTTGAATTTAGGATCTGGTTTGAATCCTCAAATTTTTTTTTGTTTTCCACATTTTGATTTTTATTTATTGCAAAGTATGCGTTTTTATTATCTATGGCAAAGTTATCCTTTTTGTTCGATATAATATTTTTGCACTCACTTGAGTATCTATCTCTATTATTACATATGACCAAGTTTATTTGCATCGCCCTTAACTTGGGTCAACTTGTAGCAGGAGTTAAATGGATAGACTTGGGTAAGAAAAGTATCCAAAGATTCGAGGAATTTGGTCATTATCCCTTGAAGCCTAACCTTGTGCTGCCCATTTTTGAAAGGTAGAGGTTCATTTTTCAGTTCCATTTTTTATTATCTAATATAGTTGTCCATTACTTGCGTTCGTGGATGAAACCAAATGTTTGTTTGTTACTTAAGTTTACCGTTTTAACACAATGGATCACATATTTTTTGATTTTTTTTTAATTTTTATCACGTAACCAAGTTCCAAAATGCAAGGAAATCGACTTTTGAGGTAAACTGCAGACATAACTATTGAAATAGTAATGGCAAAAGTACTATTGGTTGATCATCTTAAAAAAAATTTAAGAGCTGATGAAAAATTTTATGCCATGTTTTAATTGTGGTGGTGTCATCTTTCTCTTCTAAGCATGTTTGTTTGTCTGTTGATCAAATTATAGTCCATGAGGAGCAGAACTTTTCAAATATTGATGTAATTTAACTTATCTTAGAGCAGGGGCGGATGCAATTTACTATTATGGGTGTCACTCGACACCTATAAAATTTTAAAATACTGAGTTACGTATGTATCAAAAAGTTGAGTGACACCTAGGATTTTTTTTGAGTGACACCTACGAAAAATTTATAAAAGGATTATATACAAATCTAATTTATATTTGTTGATTTCATTACCGAAACTTATTAAAATATTACTGAGTTTAATCACACAAACTTAAAAGAAAAACAACATCCCAATAAAAATAAAAAGGATAAGAGACAAAATTCAAGAACCAACCCAAAAGATTAATAAAAACCAAAAAAAAAAAAACCAACCAAACTTAGTTGAAGACACCGGTCCAATAATTGGTCGAAAAATCTTTAATCGATATCATTGCTTCTTCGATTACGGATGTACTTAAATATGTTGAAAAATCCCTAACCGTGCGATTCTTTTCGGGACTTTGATGCACAAAGTTATTAAGGTTGGCGGAGATGTATCCGAATGATTTTAATTATGATGAGAATGTTAATCTACTACATCAACTTGAATACTATATTGAGAATGTGAAAAATGATCCAATATTTTCTAACTTGAATGGAGTTTGCGAGCTTGCTAGATAAATGGTGGAAATTATGAAGCATCTTTCGTATCCATTGGTTTATCAATTGCGTGTTGAAGCTAATATTGGTTTTGTCAGTTGCAACTGTGATAGTTGAGAATTGGTATTGTACTATATACTTTTGTAATTATAAAAATCTTGTTATTTGTTAATTTTGTGTTGGCAACCCGTTCCAGTGACCCGGTCCATCTTAGAAAATATTTTGAAAACCTAACTATTAAACTTACTCTTAAAAAATGACACCGATAACCAAAAATCCTGTATCCGCCCCTGTCTTAGAGGAATAAGAGGATGCT
The DNA here is from genome assembly GCA_020465985.1 of Centrapalus pauciflorus. Lineage (NCBI taxonomy): Eukaryota > Viridiplantae > Streptophyta > Magnoliopsida > Asterales > Asteraceae > Centrapalus > Centrapalus pauciflorus. Next base: position 661,634 of record JAANYP010004335.1, read on the forward strand.
AATTCTAATTGGAATTATAGACCAGAGGAATCACATGGGACAGATCATGATTTCTTGAACTAAAATTCAGTTAACGATAAGTTCATATGTTTTTCCTCCTTTATTTAGCAGCGATTTATATCCTCCAATGTATTCTTTTATCTTTAATTATAAGTGGTCAATAGTTCATTATGACTTATGACTATATAATTTCAAGGATCCTAAACTACTAGCAACATTAATAGAAATCTTGAATCATCTTTATCCACAATTATACTAGCATATCATTTTATGACTGTTTCTATTTGTTTAATATTAATGATTCTACAGGTCACACCCAAAACACTGGCTGATGTGAAGGGAGGCACTCTAATTTCATATGAGGGAAAAGTGCAGGCTTGTATAAATTAAATGTGAGACTTGAAAAGAACTTACAAGGATAACTGGGAAAAAATATGTTAGCTCTTGGTTGACTAACTGAATGCCTCAAAATTATGTAGCTCTGATTGCAAATAGATGTCATTATTTGAATTCAAGGTGAGTTTGTTATTCTGCATGGTATGTGACAATCCTCTTAATGAGAACTGCATGGGATCGATTAGCACTTCGTAGTTTTTTGTTGTTTTCACTCCATATGTAGTGGGTATACTCTATCTTGTATCTTTGTATTGGAGATTTCAGATTTAGTTGAAATCTGATCCGAACATAACCTAAATTTTCACCACTACATGATATTGCACTGTTATTTATTTCTGTTTCTCTAACAGATAAAGTTAGCTTAGACATCCTGAGATTGCATTTTGCTCTATTGATATGTTTGAAAACTTGGACCAAAGCTTTGATGAAATCCTCATTATTGGAGGAACTCAGCCTAGCTATATGTAATAGAAATCTCAAAAGAAGCTATTGGAACTGTTGACCTTGTTGTCCCATGCTGAAAACACCCAAAGATAATTAAGAAACGTATGTGTTATGGTGGAGGGAACATACGAAGGAAGAGTCCTTTTGGATCCGTAACGAAAAAGCCATAGTTATTGGGGAACACTTTTATGAGTTAAGGCACCTTGAACTCATTGGAAACCAAATGACAAAATATTGGGTTGTAGGCTATTCTTGATGATTGTTATCACCTTGAATCACTTGACTTGCCTATGTGCTTGTACATTGATCTCGCGTGAAAGAGATTTTAGGAAAAGATGTTCAGAACAGTTTAAATATCTAAAACTCCCCAATGATTCTCTACTCTCTTATTTGGTAGATTATAGCGATTAGCCGATTAGTTCCCAGACTATGAAGATTACACTGCTTTGTGATGACCAAGTTGATTATCGACATAAATGTAAAATTATCTATCTATCCGTCCCTTCATCTCTTTAAGCACTAATGATTTGATGTTAATTCTTGAAATTTCAATAATCACTTAAAAAACGCACATCTAAACACCCAAAAGCATTCATGTAACGCTTTCGCAGAAAGGCTTGGTCTTTTATCTATCTCAATAGCAAACCAACTGAATCGTTGCGTTTAAGGGGGAGGTTTTCTCATGGCACTCGAAGAGTTGTTTCATCAAATCAAGTCCCCCTAATTTCTACACAAATAACTACTTCCCTATATCTATTAGGTAGGGTATCATATAGTTGGCGATCTGGCTTACCCAGATCGGATAGATACCTTTCTACTCTATACATAGGTACTGACCAATGTAATACATTATTCTTAATTACCTATGGGCTCTTCATTATTTTACATTATCTTCCCTAACATTGTTATGACTCTCTCAAAGTTTAACATTCAAAATGGTTAATTTTTTTCACTTCACTTGGTTGTGTTTTCTAATGTGTCTGTTTTCCATTTACCAGGAGTCCACTGAACATTTGTTTGAGTTCACGAGGGCTGAAGCTTTTGATTCCATGTAATTTGTTTTTGTTGTTGAATATCGCTTTATTTAAATTGAAGGTACCTAAAGGAAATCCATATCACAGTGCTACGTCTGGAGAAATGGCAATTTATCGAATGAACAACATGATTCTAAGAAAGGTACTGTTACTACACTTGAGTGCTACCAGGAAGTAATCCTGTCCCCAACCAACTTCTTCCAAGTTATCTGGCATTGAATTTCTCTTATTTTCTCTCATATCCCAAGTCATCTGTTATGTGTTTCTATATAGATAAGAGTATACATATATATTTGATGTTTTAGTTTTAAATAACAGCTCAAATATGTAAAGCAAACAGAAAAAGGAGTTGTGTGTGTTTCGTTGCTGCTGTTGTTCACATCACACACACACACACAGAGACACACTTAGTTTCTTTTTTGTTTTATGTTTAACTGTTGTTGCTATCCTTTCTGTTTTGCAGCTCAAATACACACACATACCTTACACACAACCATCTGAGACTCACAAAATTCTGAGTCTTGGACTGCACACACCCATCCTCACTTGCTGTTTTTAAGTTTAAATGTTAAGGTGCTGCTGCTGTGTTTTCTGTTTTTCAGCCACAAACACACACATACTACTCAATTCAATTAGTTTATAGACTCATTTTGAGGTTTAGCTATGTGATATTGTGTTTTCTGAATGGCTAACATGAAATGACCTTGCTTTATGGGCTATGCATTTTTTGCTATGTGTTATTGTTGTCTTTCCCGTTGTTGTTTAAATGGGCTTGCTTTATGATCCATGAGAAGCCTTTTGAGTTTTTATGGATCCATTGTTTTTTCCAAAAGCAGAGTTATGTCTATCCTGCCTTTATTGAGAAACCAAAAACTCCTTCCCATTCTTCCTTTTCCCCATACGTCCTCTTGTTTACTCTATTCTTTAAAGTCTACCAGACAACACACCACACACCATTCATTTCTCTACTAATCTTCTCTACGTTCGGCTAAAGAAATATGAGCATATTACTGTCATAACGAATGTCAAGTCCCTCCGCGAACAACACACACACAATTCTGGAAACATACATAACACAATCGGTCCCTTCGTTGCTGCTCAATATTGTCAAAACACACACATATTCTCCTACACGCAATGTATATCGATTCGGATATGGTTTTGGTTCAAAATTACACATTGAGAGAGATTTTTTGTTTAAGGTTTGTATTTTGTGAATGTTTCGGCTTTTATTGTTTTTTTTTTTTCAATAGGATTCCAAGGTATTGACATTGGTTCAAAATCTGTCATTATTTTAGTAGGTTTTGGAATGAAATATGCATATACTTGTTAAAGGTATAATATTTGGTTCAAAATCTGTCATTATTTTAATTGCTTTCTATCATATATTTTCTCAATCCTCATTGTCAATAGGTTGATATATGTAAGGTATTACTGTTGTAATATAGTATAAAACAGCTATAAATTAATGTAAGAATCACACATGCGGTAAGAAATCAATGAGTGAAGTTTCTTCTTGTCCTTATTCAGCACTTGAATTTTGCAGCTACGGTAGATGTTGATGAAATCATGACTGTTATTGGCAATGGGACTACTCATGATGCAGTTCATGAACCATTTGCTAACTACAAAGATGACGATAACTCCGTGGGAATCATAGCCAACATTCCCAATAATAATTCTGAAAGCAAAGAAGGAAATGAGAATTCTATAGAATCTTTTGCCGAAGAAGTCAAAGAAAGCAACAATCTTTATGCTTTTAAGGTACTAAACACAGATGTGTTGCAAGTCATCTGCCAATTTGTGTTTACAATCACTTTTGAGTTTTGTCAATTTGTCAAATATTTTATCTTCATCATCTTGTTAAATATTCCAACATAACTTATCACCAAAACCTGCAATAATCCAAGTTAAGGCACATCTTTCTAAGGTATGCTAGGTTCTTTACAAAAATTTGTGTTGGTTTCTTTGGAGTATCTTTTATGCACCTTTATTGTTGTATGCATAACGGGTTCTTGAATAATGAGCCCGTACTCCATACTCTGCATATAATAGTCATTTGGTGATAAAAAATGGCCTCATGGGACATTTGTTGTGATATGAGAGCTGCTACTTTGTGTCGAATACGAGCTTACTTTCATTATTCTTGTGTATTTGTCAATTAACTATAGTTTCTCTTGAGTATGTCTATTGGTTTTATTCATCAACCTGGAAAGTCGGAATCTGGAACGAATATTGTACATGTGGTGCAACATGAAGGTGTCAAGTACGTTCTATTTACTCATAAACTATCGCTTCAACTTTTAGTCTACCAAGTGGTTTGAGGATTATGAAGTTACTTACTTGATACAGGGAGAAGACCAAGGTGAAGTCGATGAAAACAGTTCATGGAAGTACAACGGAAGGAAGGGAACATTATTCTGAGTATCCTACTTGTCTTAGCTTAGCTCGTATGACATGCATATCAGTCTCACTTTCCTTTTAGTTTAATCCAACATTGCAGATACATTTGACTTTTGAGGTCAAATATATATCTTTTCATGTTTCAAATTGATATGGTTTTTGTCACAAATATACAATCTCTAGGGTTCTATGTAGCTGTTAAATATTTCTCACTAACTTTGAAACAATCCATTTACTTTATTTGCATGCTATTAGTCAATTGATCTTGAATGTCAAATTTGTATTTACCACAGATTTTAATTTATTATTTTTCTTATAGTTTTCACATTGGTTCTTCAACGACTTGTAATATAATTTATTGTTAGATTTTGATATTGATTGTTTCTAATAAGGTTAAATGTAATCATATCAATTTTGAGTTCTAAATTAGTTTGATTGATACTCAAAAATCCAAAATAATTAGATAAGACCACTAACAAAGAATGCAACGAGGACTGTATGATCATCTTGACATTTGTTTTGATTTTAGTCACTTAAATAGAAGCTCTACAACAGGAGATGAGAAGCCGCTTAGGCTTGCCACACTGCCATCCTATAGTTTTAGTTTTAGGTGTAATGAAAGAGTCGAAAAACGATAAGAGTTGTCTTTCGTTGAGGTCAACTAACCCACTAAGATTTTTTATTGTGTAAAGTTCAATAATAAAAAGTTGTCTTACGTTGAGGCAACTAACCCAAAATTTTTTTGAATTCTATCTTATTAATTTTTATGTTTTAGAACACTTTCACCAATAATTCTCTACATATAAATTTTATTATCGTTATGAACATTTATTACTTTGAAAAACTGAGCATATAATAATATATTTTGATAAATGTACTTTTGATTTCACAAAAATTCTTTTTGAATAACTGAATTATGTTTTTTTTTCTATTATTCATCGCCGCTGCCGCTTTGCGCGGGTACAATACTAGTATATATATATATGGGAAGGGTTCTATTGAGAACCATAAATATTATGAGAACTTAAGAACCTTTTATGACATTTGGATTCATAGAATCAATGGTTTATATATTGGATGACAATTTTGTAATTATTTAGAACTTTGATAGTGGAGAATCTTGAAAATGTGTGAAAATGATATTTTTGGAAGAAAAAAATCTACGTTTTCTCTTTCTCTCTCTTACTTTTTCCATTTTCATTTTATTTTTCTTTCATGAAAATTGATTTTACAGTAAAAAATTAAAAAAATATTTTTTTCTATATAGAAAATTAATCAATTGCTAAAAAATTAATGTATTTTATATAAAAACATTATGTGTCTATATAGAATGTTATATAATTCTATATCTTTTTATGTAGATTAACATTATTATTCATAATCTATGTAGATAGTTATGTTTCTTTTATTATATTCTATGTGGATTATCATGTAATATACGTAGAATGTCGTGTAAAATGTCAAGTATCATATATTTTACGTAGATTACATGATAATCTGTATTGATTATATGTAACACAACTATTCATAATCTATGTAGAATGTTATGTTTTTTGTATTATATTCTATGTAGATTATCATATAATCTACGTAGATTATCATGTAATCTACGTAGAATGTCAAGTATCATATATTCTACGTAGATTACATGATAATGGCAAATAACCAAAAATAGTAAGAAGTTTTGACATTTTTATCATTAATAGTAATATTAGTTATTTTTTATCATTTATAGTAACAACTTTTTATTTTTCTATCAATAATAGTAATGGGTGACATGCAAACCTGTTTAGCAGGTCACCAACTTTTCAGTTATAAAAAATAGTAACATATTTTCAGATTTTTATCATTAATAGTAACATATCAAATTAAAACACAATTTTTTTAAATTTTAGTTTCTAATATTTCATAAACACCAAAATAAACCAAATTTACTTATTCACAATTATATATAATATGAATGAAAAATACTATGAATCATTTCAATTTCACTTTTTCCAACTAAAAACCTACGAAACATCGTTTTCTTACTTTTTGCGAATAAAATAATACAAATCGTTCCATTTTTAGTTTTTTTCAATTAAATGAGTCATACTTTTTTATTTGAAAAACAAAAAATCAAGACGAGTCTCAATATTTTTCATTCATAAAACTATAAACCACAATGAGTCATGGTTTTTCCACTCATAAAAAAACTAAAAAATGAATGGGTCGCGATACTTTTTCATTCGTAGTACTCTTCATTTGGAATAAACAAATTACTAATTGATCGGCTTTTTAGTAAATTCCAAACGAAATTGATTACAAACCATTTAACTTTTAGCTTTCCCGAATGAAAACTACGACCCAATCATGTTTTAGATTTTTTTACAAAAAATTATAAATCATTTTTATTTTAAGTACAAAATAATTGCAACAAATTTATTTTTTTGTTTTTAACAATGAAAAAAACTATGAATTAGTTCAGTTTATAGTTTTGCCGAATGAAAAATATTGCAACCCATAAAAACGATACATAACCACTTGCAAACACTTGCTACACCAATTTCTATAATTTAGCAGCTTATAACACAATCAACTCATTTAAATTAGAGGTTTCTTACCTTACCAAGTTAAAAAATCACTACAAGCCAAGAAGAAGATGAATTCCACAGCTCAATTCGATCTGTTACGGCTTTTTTTTTTTTCCTTCTGTTTGCTCTTACAAACACACACAACACTTCTCAATTGTTTATGGTATGAATGAAAAGGAAGCAAAGAGTTAAACGTGTTATACATATAAACATACGTTTATAACGCGGGTTTGACACCGATACCCGACTCCGTTAACAATATTTCATAATTAATATCAATATTCCCATTTGTAAATAAATTGTAAGGTCATGCAACTACACAGATCTATCTAGACGCGACACACACCAACGAGTGCGGAATCCTCGTTAGCGGCTTGACGGATATAACACTCACACGAAACACGGAGACTACCACAACGTTGTACGATCGACCACGAACGAACCTACGCGATGATTCTCTCCGTACGAACACAATATCAGCTGATAAACTCGAGATCGCCTTTTTCTAATTGCTCACACGAATTCTGCAAAAGTCACCTAATGATTCGAGTTAATCCCTAATTATAGAGGCTCATTCGAGTTTGTCATGGGCCAAACTCGAAACAGGCCCAAGGCCCATTCGAATTTGTCCCCTTGACAAATTCGAACCTGCCTCATTCGAATTTGTACCAAATTCGAATCTGCCATATGTGTAAATTCGAATATGCTCTAAATTTGAATTTTACAAGTCAAACTTCTATTTGAACATATGTTTAACTCATGTTTGAATCAATCTTTGGACTTTATGTTTGAACTTCTTGTAATACATTACATCAAGTTCAAACATACAATCAATAACTATCAAACACATATAAACACATATATCAAACACTAGTTAGTATTCAATACTTTGTAACATGACTTAGACAAAATGCTAATACGACTTAGACTGCTATCGTCACACAGGGTGTACCAACAGACTCCCCCTTGACGATAGCTTCTAACTATTTACATTTTGATTAAGAACTAGTTTTATTCAAGCTACTGCCAGCATACAATCCTTGCTCAAAACATACTTTAACTACATTCTGATACTTTCTAGCCTCAAACTCCATATGTGCATCACTCGAGATTTGATGAGTGTATAGCACTAGCAGGTCATCTTTGGAAAGATTTACAAGGTGCAGCGGATCGTACACTCTAAGAATCACTTTTTCTTCAAAGTCCTCCATCACTGCTTCACCTGATTCACTTTCCACGTACCATCAATTGAGGTTTTTCAAAACGTTCTGTGGCATTGGCTTGAGAGGAACTTTCTTCAGACATCTAACTGGTTTATACTGAATTTTCATCCACGGTCTACCAGTTAGAGGATCAATTCGAGTATTGTCCATCACTCGTTTACCAACTCTTGGATTGAGCCTTTCAAATTTTCTCGACCTCCCTTCTTTTCTGATGATCTTAGATATGACTTCAGCATAAGGGTCGTCTCCAATATTTATGAGCTCCTTCCATGCTAACACCTTTATCTCAACCTTTGGCAAGGAGTTGAAATCTTTCAGTCTTCTTCTGAGATACTGGAGGCCATCCTTTCGCTTGATAATGAATAGCTGCAGTTCTCGATCAAAGAACCAGCTTAAAATATTTCCTGATAGCTCTCCAGCACCGGTTCACGCGCATCTTTTTCTTCAGCTCTAAATCCTTTTTCTCTGCCCTGAACCACAGCTTCCTTTTTTCTTCATTGGTAAGCTCTCTGGCAGGCTCTTCAATTGATGATTCAGCATTTAAAGCAGCTTTCACTACTTCTATGTCAATTATATTATTTCCTTCCGACACATATGTATCTGTGATAGGGTTTTGTTGAACGATTATCTCATTCGCCTCATCTTCTTCATCAACATAGACCTCATCATCAGATTTCCAGTCTGCTATGTCTTCAGGCACGAACTCCCCCTCTTCAAGGTCTTCAATTTCATCTTCAAAATCAAAACCAAAGTCTAGGGGCTCTTCCTCAATATCCATTAATGCTTCAATCATTTCATGTATTTCACTCTCTGTGACCTTTGAGGAGCTTGCTTCTCCTCCTTCTCCTCCTTGAACAGGCTCCCCCTGAGTTTCAGCATATAGAGCAGCAGGAAAATCTACTGGCTCATTCTCTTTTGGTGCACTGGGATCATCGCCTTCATCTTCATCATTTCCCCTTCTTGGCTCCTCACTATCCCTACAACTGGTCTCCTCCTGAGACTTTAGATTTTTCAATAACTGCTCGATAAGGGATCTCATTGATTGGATTTCGGCAGCTTGATCTGCCACAAAGGATTTTAGCTCAAGATTTTCTTCCTCCATCTTTCCAACAGCTTTCTTTAACTCAGCATTATCGTTTTCAACATTGGCATTATGCTTCTGTATTTCCCCAATAGCCTTCGTCAACTGAAAGATTTGGACTTGCTGAAGTCAACCTTGCTCCTCAGCTCAGAAAACCTTTGATTTTCCATGAAGGTTGATGATGTGGATGGTATGGATTGGATGGGAGTGGGGATGATTGGTGGGGGAACGGATGTTTGAACAGGTGGTGGTGGTGGAATGGGTTCTGATGTTTGGGCGGAAGGTATTTCTTGCTCAGAAGCAGAGGCTGATGAAGCTCCCTGCATGAAGCGATGTCTCTTCGCTCTCTGCCTCGGTATCAGAGGAGCTACCTCTTCTTCCTCAAAATCCGAGTCATCTGACTCCCTTGCAGCTCTTCTCCTTCTAACTCCTTCCTCAACCACAACTAATCTTGATCCATATGTCCCTATGTGAATGGACGGATCTGCGGTCACTGTGTATGGGGCCTCAACTTCAATCTCTTCAACTTCTTCTGACTCAGAATCAGAAGATGACTCAGCTTCGCCTACTTCTTCAGGTTGATAATCATCAATCTGCTTAAAGATGTCAACTTCGCCTTCTGAAGGTTCCAGAAGTTCTCCAACAAGCTCAGCAGTGATTTCCTCATTAGCATGCGGACCAGCTGCCCAAATCTCTTCCAACGTTTGAACCCTTGTTCCATATGAATTCTCCACTTGGTCTAAGAACTCGATGAGCTTGGAAGTCGTCTCGTCCTTTGTAACTAGAAAGAAAACCCATGAAAAACATGAGTAATCGTCAGTAATAACTAAACAATACCAACAACCACCTATACTCCTTTTATTGATTGGTCCGAAGAGGTCCATATGCAACAAATCGAATGTGGCAGCGATGGAGTTCTGAGTCTTGGACTTGTGTGCCTTCTTGTGTTGTTTGCCCTTTTTGCATGGTAGACACTTATCCTCGAACTGAAAACTCTTCATAGGCACACCTTGCACTAATCCATGTTTCGTAATATAGTTCATCTTTCTCAAGTGCAAGTGTACCATGCGTCTGTGCCACAAAACCGACTCAGTCTCTGAAGCTTTAGATAACAAACAGATTGGTCCCATTGAAGATTCAAGCTTGTTCATGTCGAGCATGTACAAGTCATTCTTCCTTGGAGCCCTCATCAATATCCACTCTTCAGGTATTTTGAACCCCAGTTTTAGCACCAACGCCTAAGTATCAGTGAACAGCACTGAATTCTTCTTATCACAGATTTGAGATACACTAATGAGATTATGAACCAGTTTATCAACGTGATAAACTTGATCCAATTTGATCGTCCCATTAGTGACCACTCCAGTACCCGTGATGTTTCCTCCCTTATTTTCCGCGAATGATACAAATCCCCGATTCCCTCCCTTGAAGTCTGTAAGTAGACTTCTTTCCCCTGTCATGTGCCTGGAGCACCCACTGTCGATGAACCATTTGTTGTTTAGACCTGTGGTTATCTCCTGCACATGAAAGAAATTAGGTTAGTTATCACGGGGAACCCAAGCCATAACTGACTTGGTAATACCATTCTCGTCCACATACTTAAACTCTTTCAAATACCCATCTCTCCTTTCAGGTGACTTGGGTCTTTGAATTGGAGTTTGTTGTGGTGCCGAGCGATTTAAGTTCACTATTTGCCTTTGTGTAGGCATTTGCTGTGGAGCTCTTGAATAAATACGATTATAATTCATTTCAGACTGATATCCCTAAGCTCTACCCGGTGTTTGATGTCTAACAGGAGTGTGGGACCTAACCGGAGTGTAAGTTCTGCTAGGTGTTGTGCTCCTATATTGTTGTTGTGGTTCAGACCTAGATTGATTAATGACCCGATTTGGTGAATTAGTCCTAATCACTTCTTTTGGTCCACCTTTCACCGGTATTTGTTTCACAGCCGTTTTTGGTGTAGCTTGCACAGTTTTCTCGATACTCTGAGAACTACTAGGGCTTGCAACACTTGTAGAAGGCTTAACTTGTTTTGGCTTTCCTGTCTTAGATGTATTGTCTACTTTCCTATACGGACAGCTAGAAGCAACGTGCCCCCTTTCGTGACATCTAAAGCAAGACATTTTGTCAATTGACTTCTTGTGTGTGCCCTTTGACTTAGGTGTCTCACTAGTGTCTGGTTCTTTTGGTGCATCTATAGTGACTGGTTCATCATCCTGATCATTAAAGTCAATTTTGTGTTTTCCTACAGGTGTATCACTAGAGGATGGCACAAATTTAACTTTCTTAATCTTAACATTAGTATCAGTCACCTTAGTTGCATTTTCCTGTATAGGTTCAGACACTGGTTCCGGTATTTCCTCTAAGTCTACTGATTTCTCAGTTTTCTCCTGAGGTTGAGGTACATAGTTGTCATTGAAAGGCGGAGGACTCTCATGATATCCTAGACCTACAGGCTTTTTAGATTGACGTTGTGCATCTAATATTTTCCCTAGGTTAAGACTTGAGTTCCTAAACTTTTCAAGTTTCCTATTTGCCTCAGCTACCTTCACCTTAGACTCAGCCAGCTCTATGTCTTTGGTTTTCAGGTCCTTGGTTAATGCCTCAACATGTTCATACATGAGTTCTAACCTAACACACTGTTCGCTCAGTTTGTCCTTTAGAACTATAACATCTTGTGCATCAGCCTTAAGCTTATCCCTAAGATCTTGTTTTATATCTATCAGGCTAGCATTATCTGATTTTAAAGATTCATTTTGAGCAGATATGTGTTGATGTGATTCTATTACTAAATTTAACCTATCGTTAGAAGTAGCACATAAAACACACAACTCATGGAAAAGAGAAAAGTTCAGACTTACCTTTGTATGATCTAATTCCACATGGCCATCTGAGCGGCAAACTCCAGGAGTGTCTGATCATCTGACTTGTCTACCCACATCGGACTGCTTTCATTCTTACTGCTGTCCCCTGTGATCTGCTCTGCCCCTTCACATCCAGTCTCAGTCACTTCAGCCATAAAGGCTCTAGCATTCGTTTCTGGATGTGTACTCCAGTCATAAGTGCCGTCTAGCTGTCTGTCTGATGTGACATTAGAATACGGACCAGCTATATTTGCTTGACTGGTTGAAGTACTCGGAAGATATCACTGTTGTGATTGGTTCTGATACTGTCCATGATTCTGATACTGTCCTTGGTAATTCTCTACCTTCGGTCTCTGACACTCTCTAGCGAAGTATCCTAATCCTTGACAGTTGTAGCATTTTACCTTGGACTTATCGAAACCAATCCTGTTGTTACTCATATTTAGATTTCTTCCCGTCCGTTTGATGAACCTCTTAACTCTCTGAGTTACCATGGCCAGTTGCCATTGTAGATACATCTCTTCAAGATCGTCAGGGTCTACCTGATCATAATCTTCATCCCATAGCGCGGGATCGTTGATTTTACCTTGAACACAATTGCCGTAGGCGGCCACGAATGAAGCCAACAGATTTAGATGGTCTTCAGCCGATTTTGCGCTCATAGGCATCTTAGAGTATCCCTGAGATGTAGATGCCGGTGTAGCCTGATGCTGCTGTTCTTCTGGTCTAGTAAACCCTAAGAAAGCCCTACTCTGTGAGTCTTCTGGCTCAGCCGGTGATGATGTTTCTCCCGAGAAGAAGGCTGTAGCTGTCTTCATTTCGGCTGCTACTGAAGGTTTTGATTTTCCGAAATACATTGCTGGATTTTGAACTTGTTCATAATCCGTTTCTGCCTTCAATAACTCAAAATGATACGCCCTCAGCGTTCCTACAACATTCTCCAGAGTGAGAGTATAGTATTTATCCTCATCATGCTTAATCAAAGCCACGTACATCGCCCATTTGGCCGGTAAAGCATCCAGAAGCTTATTATTCTTCTCAGTGTCACTATACTCAATATCATGACTGTCTAACTCAGTCAGCAGATGATAAAAACGCGTAATAGTGTCTTCCAGCTTTTCATCCTTCAATGCTTTGAAGATCGCAAACTGCTGCTTGAGCATCTCCATACGTTTCCTTCTAACCCTCGGGTTACCCTCACACCTTTTTTCCAATGCCTCCCACAGCTCTTTCGCTGTCTTCTGATTTCGGAAAGTGTGTAGTATGTCCTGAGGTAACGTCATTCTTATGATAGCGTATGCACGGTTCTCTGCTTCAAACAGCTTTTTGTCATCATCCTTCATTTTAGAATAAGGAATAACCTTTTGTCGTCCCTCGATCTCAGCTGTCGGTGGAATGTATCCTTCGTCGATACAAATCCACATGCGCATATCGTTAAAGCGCGCGAAGTCGGCAAACCGATCCTTCCACCAGTATTAATCTTCAAGTTTCATCAATTTTGGCGGAGTATTTGCTTTTCCGACCTCGTGATCCATCTCCAGAAACCGTTGTAGACTTGTCATTGTTTCAAAGATAATTGAATCTAAACTTAATTAATTTAATTCGAAATTAATTTAAATTAATTCTTTCGAAATTAGGTAAATTCGAATCTAATTAATTTCAAACCTATTTGGGATTAAATTCGAGTTAAGTTTTTAAATCCAATTAAAGTCGAAAGTGATGACAAAGTCGAAATTCCAGTTAAATTCGAAAACTACTCAAACTCGAAACCCAGTTAAACTCGAAGCCCCCTATTCGACTTTAGTGCAAAGTCGAAACCTAAAGTAAACTCGAAATGGCCAAAATCGAAACCACTTTTAGGAAACTCGAAAGGAGCGTATTTTGGTCAAACTCGAAAATGAGCAAAACCCTAATTTCTCCTTAACAAAGTCGAGCGCCGCAAATTCGAGAAACGGCTAATATCTCGAGTTTTTCACGTTTTTCAGATTAAATCAATATTTTTACAAGTAAAAATATTGATTTTAATCAAAAACGTGAACTACAACAAAGTATTTCCCGGATTCCAATTTGATAAGCTCGAAAAACACAAAAAAAAAACACGTGAGATTAACCGTCCAAAAGCGTCAAGAAACCTAGGATGTATATTTATGAACACGAAGAACACCCCGTAGGCTCTGATACCACTTGTAAGGTCTTGCAACTACACAGATCTATCTAGACGCGACACACACCAACGAGTGCGGAATCCTCGTTAGCGGCTTGACGGATATAACACTCACACGAAACACGGAGACTACCACAACGTTGTACGATCGACCACGAACGAACCTACGCGATGATTCTCTCCGTACGAAAATATCAGCTGATAAACTCGAGATCGCCTTTTGCTAATTGCTCACACGAATTCTGCAAAAGTCACCTAATGATTCGAGTTAATCCCTAATTATAGAGGCTCATTCGAGTTTGTCATGGGCCAAACTCGAAACAGGCGCAAGGCCCATACGAATTTGTCCCCTTGACAAATTCGAAACTGCCTCATTCGAATTTGTACCAAATTCGAATCTGCCATATGTGTAAATTCGAATATGCTCTAAATTCGAATTTTACAAGTCAAACTTCTATTTGAACATATGTTTAACTCATGTTTGAATCAATCTTTGGACTTTATGTTTGAACTTCTTGTAATACATTACATGAAGTTCAAACATACAATCAATAACTATCAAACACATATAAACACATATATCAAACACTAGTTGGTATTCAATACTTTGTAACATGACTTAGACAAAATGCTAATACGACTTAGACTGCTATCGTCACACAGGGTGTACCAACATAAATAATCAAATATTATCTAACTGAATTTTTTTTTAGAATATATATTAAAAGTTTATAAAGTTATGCAGAAATAAAAATTGTAATTAAATAAATTTAGTGAAATTAAAAAAATAGTCATTAAAAATAGTAATAATGTAATTAAATAAATTGAAACTTAAATTGAGTTTATTTTGGTGTTTATGAAATCTTAGAAAAACTTAAAAAATAAAAGAAGTTTGGTTTAATTTGATATGTAACTGTTATTGATAAAAATATGAAAAGTTGTTACTATTTTTGATAACTGAAAAGTTGTTGGTCACCTGCTAAACAAGTTTGCAGGTCACCCGTTACTATTATTGATAGAAAAATAAAAAGTTGTTACTATAAATGATAAAAAATAAATAATGTTACTATTAATGATAAAAATGTCAAAACTTGTTACTATTTTTGGTAATTTGCCCTACATGATAATCAATATAGATTATCTGTGTTTTTTTTACAAGTAGTCTTGTATTATATTTTATGTAGATTATCATGCAAAATATCTAATAACTATTACATTCATTACAAATCTAATATCTTACAAATAATCTTCATTATAAAACATGAAAAATGAATCTGTCATATTCTATGTAGAGTATCGACGAACATATTCAATGTACAATCTACGTATAATGTCATGCAATCTACGTAGAATGTCGTGTAGAATGTCAAGTATCATATATTCTACGTAGATTAAACGATAAAATATACCAAAAACACATTGAAACAAAAAAACAAGATTTCATTTAAACATTTTTTCAAACACTTGGTATGCAACTGATATAAAATATACCAAAACACATTGAATAATAATGTTAATCTACATAAAAAGATATACAAATGTATAAGAAACATAAAAATATATGAAATATATAAGATAAATAACATTCTACATAGATTATGTGTGATTTTTTTACAAGTACTCTTGTATTATATTCTATGTAGATTATCATGTAATCTACATAGATTATCATATAAAACATCTAATAACTTTATATTCATTATGAATCTAATATCTTACAAATAATCTTCATTATAAAACATGGAAAATGAATCTGTCATATTCTATTTAGAGTATCGACGAACATATTCTATGTACAATCTACGTAGAATGTCATGCAATCTACGTAGAATGTCATGTAATCTACGTAGAATGGCATGGAATCTACGTAGAATGATATGCATTCTACGTAGAATGTCATGCAATCTACGTAGAATGTCGTGTAGAATGTCAAATATCATATATTCTACGTAGATTAGATGATAAAATATACCAAAAACACAATGAAACAAAAAAGAAGATTTCATTTAGACATTTTATCAAACACTTGGTATACAACTGATAGAAAATATACCAAAAACACATTGAATAGTAATGTTAATCTACATAAAAAGATAAAAATGTATAATAAACATAAAAATATATGAAATATATAAGAAACATAACATTCTACATAGATTATGAATAGTAATGTTAATTTATATAAAAAGATATAGAATTATATAATATTCTATATAGACACATAGGTTGCGTTTAGTTCACGAAAACTAGTTGGTTTTAAATTTCAGTTTTCAAGTTATAGTTTTTAGAAAAAAATAAAGGTTGTCTTAAGAAATATAAAATGGGTAATTATTAAATAAGAAAAATAGGTTAGGTAATAGTAAAGTAAGAGAGAGAAAGAGAGTATTATAAAATATATAGGGTAGGTAATAGAAAAGTAAGAGAGAGTTAAACCAATAACCTTGTTTTGAATCAGAGTTAAACAAATAACATTGTTTTGAATCAAAGTCCAATTAAGAAGTTTGCGGAATAACACTTAATTGTTTTAAGAAAAGTTTCAGAACAATAAAGAACAGACAATCAAATAAACACAATTAATATCGAAACCTTTATATTGCCAAACTCTGATTACAATCACCTCTAATCTGTTTGATTAGACAAAGAACACAAACTGTTCTTAGATTTTTTCAACCTTAGAGGCTTTAGAAACTTAATCAAAATGCAATTACAATATGAATTCTTAGGCAAGAAGATTACAAGAGAAAGACCTGGTCTATCTCTATTTATAGTATTCTGATTTGTTTTCTAGACGAACTGTGATTTCTCTGGTAGTAGATATCTTTGGAAGATCTTCAAATCTTGAGATCTTTATCACTTCCTGATTTGTAGCACTTTCTGTTATCTTTTTGTTGAGCAACTTGAACTTTAACTCTAACAGCTTGAACTTTTGAACTAGCAGCTCGAACATTGTAATTACACAGAAATACTACTAACAGTTTGAGAAATCCTAATTAATAGCTTGACATACTTAGATTATTTCCCAACAATCTCCCACTAACTTAAATTCTTAACAAAAGACTTTAAGTTTCTTTTACACATAAGGAAATATATATACAAAGTAAGAATGTTATACACAAACTAAGGCATCCAAAAACTTACATATTACAACTGTGCAAGCTTCTGCCTTATAGCTTTTATGAAGTCTCTTTTAAGCTCTTCTTTATCACATTCTATCTTCATTGACCTCATCTGTTGTATCCATTCTCTTGGTAAATCAATGAATTCAAAACTATAGAATCTGTTGGATCTGTCTGCAAGTTTGAGTCTATATGTCATGGATTTATTATATAGATCAATCTGTACAATCTTCACTTCCTCGGCAGGTTCTATATCCATTCTGGTGGATTCTGGATCAATCATGATTCTAAGATCTTTTATGTTATTCTGAACCCATATTATTGGTGACCTAGAGTGGCTAGCTTTCCTAATATTGTGCATTTGAGTTAGCTCATCTCTAGTCATCTTGTGAACTATTTAGATCAGGTTCTTATACTCCTCTTCTTGACCAGCTTCTCTTTTAATTACAAAAGGATATACCAGATCAATATTGTCCATTGATTTGGCATACCAGTAAGTAATTGAAGGTTTGGAGAAATCATGTTGATCAATGGCCTTTTCTATTTCCATTGCTTTCTGTAATTGTTGATCAAACATAACCCTTT
Organism: Centrapalus pauciflorus; assembly: GCA_020465985.1. Lineage (NCBI taxonomy): Eukaryota > Viridiplantae > Streptophyta > Magnoliopsida > Asterales > Asteraceae > Centrapalus > Centrapalus pauciflorus. The sequence goes on from JAANYP010004335.1 coordinate 679,517, forward strand.
TGACTTTGTCAAACTTTTACTGATGAATGACTTCTGGTTGAGGTGTAACAATAGTTTGAGGAGGATCTTGGATTTGTTTAGAGACCTTTTCCTTTTCTTTTTCCATTTCTCTGTCATACAAGGCCTGAAGTTTCTCTGTGGGCCATGATTGTGCAATTACTTTTAAAACACCAGCACTTGCAGAATAGCTTATCAAAAATCTTCTATGTTCAGCCTTTGAAGGCTCTGTTGGCCTTTTCCTCTTCTTCTGTCCTTCTTTGACCACAAACCCACGTAAATAGTCTCCAACAGTTTCATCATCCCCCATAGAGGCTTGAGCTTGCTGTTCAAGGATTTGGTCTTGTTCTTCTGCCAATTTTCTGGCCAATTCAGCATCAGCAGCAACTTAGGCTTCCTTTGAAACAAATTTGATATTTGTTGTCTCAATCATAATGCCCTTTCCTTTGTCTGAGGCTGCTGGTTGAACTGCTGATGTTGCTTGGACTGATGAGGATGGTTCTTGAATGCTTTCCCTGATAAACACTCCTCCTGGATTTTTAAAAGAAACAACTTAAGCTTTTGGACTAACAATTGGAGAAACTGTTGGGACTGTTATCCTAGAAGCTGAAGCTGCTAGAGGTGAACTTGAAGCTGTTTGGACTGATAGTGGAATCTCCTGATTCTTCCCGTTTTTGGATGCATTGGTTTGATCAGAAGGACCAAAAACCTTTGCCAACAGGGTTTGAATCTTCCTTTCAAGCTAAACAATCTTGTTTCCATAGAGCTTCAACCCAAGCTGAAATTGGGCAAGCTTTTGCTGTTGGACTACTGAGAGGTGTTGTAGAGCAATTATTTATGATCCCTGTGCAGTAATTTTGGACTTGTGATGTTCCAAAATAGCTACAACAGGTTTCAGCTGTGGATCCGTCAAAGCCATGAGTTGGAGACTAGCCTCAAGATCTTCAAATGACAAAGGGATTTGAGATCTATCACTAACATCAATACCAGAAGTAGTAGAAACATCTGGGCCCCTTTGTTCTTGGTACTGGGGACTTCCAGAAGGTGCTTGCACACCCTCTGTTGCCATAGGAGTGGTCTTAGGTATGTTGGATCTGTACTATGCCCCTTGTGCAGGGACATCAGTAGTTCCAGCCACAAAACCCATATGAACATCCTCAGAAGGGATGTTCACCTCCATATTGAGGTTGGGAGTGTCCTCAGTGGGTGCCCTTTCGATATGTTGTGCAAGAGTATCCTCTTACACATGGATATTTGGCTCTGGGAGTTGGACTGGGGAGGAAGGAGCACCTGTAGTCCTTTGTCTCTTTTTGGTGCATATTTTAGTGGTGGGGCTTGGGAGGTACGTGTGATAGAAGGATCAGAGGGAATATCTGTATCATGAGGAGTGGGTTGGGATCCTGGGGGTGAAGCAGTAATGTGGGGTTGAGCCTGCTCAGGATCCTCTCCTCTGTTTCTTGGAAAGATAGGCTGCATTGCTTGAGGCAATGAGACATCTACAATATGAAAATTGGCACTTTGTTTTAAAAGTCTTTTCACAGATGGTAAAGAGTGCCTATGGGAAACATATTTCCTTTTATGTAATTTTAAAAAATTGCAAGATTTCGCAATTAATTCAGCCAAAAACCAAGGATACATCAAACATTTCTCATTCTTTAAGGCATGGTGCCTTAACATCCCTTGAAAAATCATATTTTGAAAAGTTGAACTGTTGGCCTGTAGATAAGCAAATTGGAGCAGTTGCAATATTTGAGGAAAATTCAGACCAACCAATCCTTTTAGGGCTTAAACACTGTTAAAGAATGTGTACAAGGTATTTCCATTTGGGACCAAAATGTGCTTTGTAAAAATTGAAGGAATCAGTTGGTCCCCTATACCCTATTTCAAACAGACTGTCATTTAAAGCAGTAAGAGATAGATCAGATATACCTGAGGCATCTTGCAAATGCAATTGCTGTCGAATGGTCTCTTCTGTGATAGTGATGGTATGACCATCAATGGTAGATACAAAAGAAGTTATTCCTTCTTGTGTACTCACAGTGGCTTTACTCCAGAATTGCTCTATGTGAGAGATGTATATAGTGGGGTTTACAATTAGAGCATAGTTGATGGAAGAACGACGAAGAAAATCCATCATTTCATGGAAGGGTTGCATTTCAGCATGTTTGAGAGTGTGTGGAAGGCAGTTGTGTTCTTTAACAAACTCCATTGGTGATTACAATCAAGAGATTTTAGGGTTTGGCTCGTAGATTTGAAAATCGCACAGGGAGAGAATGAATACGGCTTTGGAAGATATTTTGCAACTGGTAGTTGCAAATGAATGAAACTAGGACTTTTAAGGGTTTGGATTTTGAAAATATCTAGTCCCGCGTATAACTTCCTTAGGAATGACTGAAATTCCCTGCACGCTTAGCAGACCAAGTGAACAACTAACAGTCCGAGAAAATGAACTAGCAGCTTGAGAATAATCTGAAGCTGTTAGTTATTTACAGAGCAGCATCTATTGAAATAGTGTCTCCCCCTTAACTAAGCACTTATAGTAAGTGTTTTTCACAGATTATAGAGGATGATAGTGCAAGATAGATTAATCCTTGTTTACCATACCAATATTTGATACTAGAAAGGTGAATTTTCCTACATCAAAAGGTTTAGTAAAAGGATCTGCTAACTGATCATCAATATGAATTTTGGTAACTTGGATTGACTTCTTTTCATTACAATCCCTTATGAAATGAAATCTAATATCTATGTGCTTGGTTTTGGGAAACTTTACTGGATTTCGTACAATACTGATTGCACTTGAATTGTCAATGTAAATAGGAGTAGACAGAAAGTTCATACCATAGTCTCTTAATTGGTTCTGAATCCACATAACCTGAGAGAAACAGCTAGCAGCTGCAACATATTCTGCCTCAGTGGATGAAGTGGATACTGTGGTTTGCTTTTTACACTGCCAAGAGACTAGTCTTGCTCCTAGACATCCTCCGGTTGTTGATTTCCAGTCTATGTTGCACCCTCCATAGTCACTGTCAGAATATGTTGTTAGTTTAAGAGGGGAGTCCTTAGGATACCTTAGGCCTAATTTTGATTGACCTTTTAAATATCTAAAGATTCTCTTAACAACAAACAGATGTGAGTACTTTTGGGGCACATTGGAACCTGGCACAAACACAAACAACAAATATTATATATGGTCTAGAAGATGTGAGATACATCAGTGAACCTATCAAGGACCGGTACAAATGAATATCCACATCCACTCCTTCTTTATCTGCATCAAGCTGTTTATGAGTGTCCATTGGTGTGCTAGCAACCTTGGTGTCCTTGTATCCAAACTTTTCCAGAATATCATTCACATACTTTGACTGGCTGATGAAGAGACCAGTGGGTTTCTGCTTAACCTGCAATCCTAGAAAGAAAGTTAGTTCTTCCATTGAACTCATTTGAAACTTTTTGTGCATCAGGGTCTTAAATTCCTTGCAAAGTGTGTCATTTGTTGATCCAAAGATGATGTCATCAACATAGATCTGAACAAGAAGGATCTCTGATTTGATAGACTTTGTGAACAATGTCTTGTCTAAGTACCTCTCTTGAATCCATTCTGTAGCAGGTAGGAGGACAGAGTGGCATACCATGCTCTAGGAGCTTGGTGAAGCCCATAAAGTGCTTTGTCTAACTTGTAAACTTTGTCAGGATACTTATAGTCTTCAAACCCAGGTGGTTGACACACATATACCTCTTCATCAATTCTACCATATAAGAATGCAGATTTCACTTCCATTTGATACACCTTGAACCCTTTGTAGCTTGCATAAGCTAGGAACAATCTAATGGCTTCAATCCTTGCTTCTGGAGCAAAGACATCATTATAATCTATTCCTTCTTCTTGAGTGTAACCTTGAGCTACTAGCCTTGCTTTGTTCTTGATCACTATACCTCTTTCATCCTTTTTATTTCTGAAAACTCATATTGTACCAATTGCCCTCTTTCCTTTAGGCAAACCAACCAGTTTCCACACATTCTGAATCTTGAATTACAAAAGCTCTTATTGCATGGCTTCAATCAAGATAGATCCTTCAAAGCCTAAGATGCCTTCTTTGGTTCTAGTTGTGACATAAAGCATGCATGTTCAAAGGCAGCTAGGCTGAACTCAGGAACTGCTTCATCAGAGGCAATTGATTCCTTGTGGATCATATTACTTGTATGCACAGGTGTGCGTGGATCTCCCATTATCTGGTTGAAAGGATGGTATATGTGAACTCTGAGTGTAGATTCACTTTCTATTGGAATTGAGCTTCCCAGATTGGTGTCATCACCTTCCACACTTGATGATCTGCTTCAGTTCCTTGTTGATTTGGAGTTGGGACTGATTCCCTATTAGATGGAGCTGTCACTTCAGGACCTGGGAGTGGCATCTCAAATTTTGTATCTTTGTCTTGTTGATCAGTTAGAACTCCAGGTGGGTCACAAGAAAGAAGTGGTAGAATGGTGTATTCATCCCATTTACCAGAATCTTCAACAGTCTGATCTGTTGTGCTGGCAGCATGAGAATTTACACTGGCAGCATGAGAATTTGTGTTACCAGTTTGATCATTGAGTCCAAATGTTCCTGCAGAATACTCATCAAAACTTAGAGATTTTGTTAGAGAATCTAAGTCAAATAACCAATCAGGACCAGTGCCTTTGATGTTTGCAGTATTTGTATTAAACTCAACATTTGCACTCTCTTCAATGACTTTAGACACACTGTTATAAACTCTATAGGCTTTGCTCTGTGTGGAGTAACCTACAAAGAATCCTTCTTCAGCCTTGCTCTCAAACTTACCCAAGTGAGTTTTAGTATGAAGGATAGTGCATGAACAGCTAAATGGTTTTAGGAAGGCCACTAGGGGAATCCTATGATGGAATAACTCATATGGAGTTTTCCCTTGTGACTGGACAACTTGAACTCTATTTAGAACATAACAGACTGTATTAACTGCCTCTGCCCAGAAGGTCATTGGCAATTTGGAATCAGCTAGCATGGTTCTAGCAGCCTCTATTAATGTTTTATTCTTCCTTTCAACTACTCCATTTTGTTGTGGTGTTCTAGGTGCACTATATTGCTTTGCAATTCCTTTTGACTCATAGAAACTGTTTAGGATTTGATTTTTAAACTCAGTTCCATTGTCTGACCTGATCACCTTTACTTTTAAGTTAGATTGGTTTTCAATTTTTAGAATAAAGGATTTGACCAACTCAGCAGTCTCATCCTTAGTCCTAAGAAAATAAACCCATGTAAACCTGGTGAAATCATCAACAATGACTAAACAGTAGGCTCTTTTATTCAAACTCAAAACAGAAGTTGGACCAAAAAGATCCATATGAAGAAGATGAAGAGCAGAAGAGATTGAATTTACTTCCTTGGCCTTATGAGAAGTTTTGTGTTGCTTGCCTTTGAATCAGGATACATAATGATCATCACATATGAACTCTTTTTGTGGTAATCCTCTTACCAAATTGTTTTTGACTAAAGCATTCATTGATTTGAAGTTCATGCATGTGACACATCCTTCTGTGCCAAAGAGCAGACTCATTAGGTGATGCTTTGGATATTAAACAGCTTAAAGTATTTGTTTTGGATAAGTTTTCTGTGTCCAAGCAGTAGACATTGTCCTTTCTTGGTGTTCTAAGTAAAACAAGATTTTCAAGTATTTTAAAATCTTTTGATAGGACAAAGCATTCATTTTCTGTGAATAAAACAATATTCTGTTTGTCACACACTTTAGATACACTTAGTAAGTTATACTTCAGCTGTTCAACATACAGTATATCATTAAATATCATATTACCTGCTTTGAAAGTTTCTTTACCTGTTACCTTACCTCCTTTGGAGTTTCCACCAAATGCAACATATCCTCCTTCAAAGCTTTTGAAATTTTACAAGCATTCAGAATTGCCTATCATGTGCCTGGAGCAGCCACTATCCACATGCCATCTTGTCTTATGTTCATTTTTGTGGTTGCCCTGCACAAGAAAAAGCTCAGTTAGTAGTGGAGTAAACCCAAACCAAGTTGGTTTTGGGTTGTCCTTGTGCATTAACATAACTAAATACTATTTGTGTCTTGTTAAACTTAGTGAGATCCACTGGTGGATTCTGTGAGGAGTATTTAGTTATGACATAGGGTGTCCAGGTGTTCTTTCCAACTTTTCCTTTAGCAGTCTCAGATGTTCCACTACCAGTTCCAGTAATTGTCTTAGTAGTTGGAACTGGATGTTGAGTTCCAGCAGCATCATATTTTGCACTGCCAGTTTCAACTTTTGTCTTAACAGTTCCATCTTTTGTTTTAGCAGTTTGAACTGTGTTTTTGCCTTTGACACACCATTCTTGTTTTATGCTTAATCCAGATTTCATTAAAGCTTGTTTTTGGTGTACAGGCTGCTTTTTGTTGACATTTATGAGCCTGTGGTCAACTGTGTTCTTTGGAACTGGGGTGATAGGTTTTGAGGCCTTTGAAGCTTTTGGTTTTTTTGAAACAACATGTTTTTGAAACACAGAATGTCTTTCAACAACTGGTTTATATAAACAGTGCTTGGCCAGATGGGTTTTCCTGCCACAGTGAAAACATCTTTTGATTGTTTTGATAGGGCAACCAGTTTTGTGTGACCATAACTAATTCTTGTTCCTTTGATTTCCTCTTACCTGCTGCTGTGTGGGAAACTTTTGTACACCATGCTTTTGGCATGTGCATATTGGAACATTTTTACCCTTTTTATCTTTCTTGGAAGAAGATGCAACATTACAGTTAGAAGGTACAAAAACATGTGAAGCATGATTGTATTCACTCAACTTCTCTTTTCCTTTCAAACTGTTGGTTTCTTCCCTCAGACTGCTGGTTCTAATAGAGTTGGAAACAAGAGGTATCATAGGTTCACTCATGGTTTTGGATTTACTCTCTGCTTCCTCACTTTTACTGCCTTCATTAGTATTCAATTCTTCTTCCAGCCAAGGCTTATCCTCAAGGATAGGATCTACAATTTTCATATTCTCATCTAATGGTTCATTCACAAGCCTATTATTAACTTCACTCATAGGATGAATGTATTTATTGTTATAGGGAGGTGGGGTAGCATTATATCCTATTCCTTCCTTGGGATTGAGTTGAGATTTTACCCTATCTTTAACTTGGACTTCCATTAGGTGTTCTAGCTTTTGATTGGCCAACTTGAAGCTACCCAAATCTATGTTTATAGACTCTACTTTCTTGTGAGCTTCTAACACCTTTTGTTCAACCTCTTCTAGTTTCTTATTAAGGGTCTCTATTTTCTCTTCTAGTTCCTTTTTCTCCCACTCATGATATGTTCTATCATGTCCCATCTGAATCTCATTGTCCTTATAGTCATTGATATGTTTTTCAAGATCCTCTATTGCCTGCATATACTCATACCTCCTCTCTTCCATCTTAGCTACAGTTTTACACATGCTTTCGTTAGGATCTCTGTAATTTTTAACCATATTTTTGCATGCTTGGGAGCAGAGTTTAGTATTTAACTCAAATGGTAGTTCAGTAGAACTAACAGTTGTAGTTTCTACCATAAAAGCTTGATTCTGAAACTCCTCTTCTGTTTGGTCAATCCAGTCAAAAACAGTGTGTTCTTGAGAAACAAGAGCCTGTGAAGATTGTGTTTGACTGGTTTATTGTGGTCTTGGTAGCTGCTGACCTTGTGATATACACTCTCTAGCAAAGTGTCCAAGTTTGTGACACTTGAAACACTCAACCTTTGATTTGTCAAATACTGGCTTGCCTTCTGTTCTGGCTTGAAAATTTGTGCTGCCAGTCCGTTTAAAAAAACCTTTTAGCCCTCATGGTCAACATGGCATGTTGCCACTTTAAGTCCATCTCTTCTAGATCATCTGGATGAATTTGTCCAGATCTTCAGAATTTAGAGCAAATAGTCCATCACTTGCAACAAATGCCTCATAATAGACCTCAGAAGTGTTTCCATCAGTACCTGTAAAAGAATCACAGCAGTTTGATTTATCATTAGATGCAGATGATAGTAGAGCAGTGTTTTGATTATAAGAAAAGAGTTTCTTTTTATTTTCAATTTCAGACTCAAACACTCTCAAGCTGTTGTAGAGATCATCCAACTCTATTTCATCTACAGTGTCCTTTGTTCTCCATTGTGCAACATATATTGTCCCATCTTCACCAAGAGATCTGAGGAATTTTATATTTACCTCATCTTGATCCAGGCTAACCTTAGCACTCTCCAATTCACCTATCAACTTATTGAACCTATCAAATATTTGAGTAAGATTTTCATTCTTTCTACCAGAAAAATTTTCATACTGCTATTTTAAAAGATCCTTTTGGTGTCTTTTTGTGCTAGCATTGCCAGCAAATCTCTTCTCTAAAGCAAGCCATAGAGAATGAGCAGTATAGAAATTTTTAAACTGATGTTGATAAGCATTAGGAATGGCTATCTGTAAAATAGTGAGAGCTTTGACTTCATTCATTCTAGCCTTTCTCTCAATCTCAGTTTTTGGAGGTGTTCTTTTTGGTTTGCCTTCAGCATTTAGTTCAGGATCAACTGCAGGAGGATTTTCAATAGCTTCCCATAGGGCATAATCAATAAATTGAATGTGTTGTTGAATCCTAAGTTTCCACATATCGAACTCAGTGGGTTTGAGCATAGGCACTTTAAGTCCTTGCCCAGATCCACTACTGCTGCCATCAAACTCCATTGCAGAAAAAGATTTAAATACTTTAAGATGAAAGTTTCTGACTTCGAAAACAAAGAATAAAATAGAACCTGGCTCTGATATACCACTTCTCAAGATCAAAAATCACCTAAGAATAACTGCTTTGAATAAATCAGAGTTAAACCAATAACCTTGTTTTGAATCAAAGTCCAATTAATAAGTTTGCGGAATAACACTTAACTGTTTTAAGAAAACTTTCAGAACAATAAAGAACAGACAATCAAATAAACACAATTAATATCAAAACCTTTATATTGCCAAACTCTGATTACAATCACCTCTAATGCGTTTGATTAGACGAAGAACACAAACTGTTCTTAGGGTTTTTCAACCTTAGAGGCTTTAGAAACTTAATCAAAATGCAATTACAATATGAATTCGGGCAAATTACCAAAAATAGTAACAACTTTTGACATTTTTATCATTAATAGTAACATTATTTAATTTTTATCATTAATAGTAACAACTTTTTATTTTTCTATCAATAATAGTAATGGGTGACCTGCAAACCTGTTTAGCAGGTCACCAACTTTTCAGTTATCAACAATAGTAACATCTTTTCAGATTTTTATCAATAATAGTAACATATCAAATTTAAAACATAATTTTTTTTTATTGTATTAGTTTTTCTAATATTTCATAAACACCAAAATAAACCAAATTTTTATTCGAAATATTTACGGATAGATAATATTCGATTATTTCATTCTGTTTGCTTTTACAAACACACACAACACTTCTCAATTCGTAGTATTTTTTCGTTCATGTTATATATAATTGTGAATAAATAATCAAGTATTATCTAATCGTAAATAAATATTTTTTTATATATATTAAAATTTTATAAGGTTGAAAAATTAAAAATTGTAAATAAATAAGTTTAATAAATTAAAAAATAGTCACTAAAGATAGTAGTATGTAATTAATAAACTGAAACATATTTTTTTAATTTATGTTCAATTGAAAAAACTATGACCCATTTAGATTGAAAAAAACTAAAAAATGGAACGATTTGTATTATTTTATTCAGAAAAACTAAGAAAATGATGGTTCGTAGTTTTTTTGTTGGAAAAAATGAAAGGTGAAATGATTCATAGTATTTTTTCATTCATATTATATATAATTGTGAACAAATAATCGAATATTATCTATCCATAAATATTCAGAATAAAAATTTGGTTTATTTTGGTATTTATGAAATATTAGAAAACTTTAAAAAAAATTATGTTTTTAATATAATATGTTTCTATTATTGATAAAAATCTGAAAAGATGTTACTATTTTTTATAATTGAAAAGTTGGTTACCTGCTAAACAGGTTTGCAGGTCACCCAATACTATTATTGATAGAAAAATAAAAAAATGTTACTATTAATGATAAAAAATAAATAATATTACTATTAATGATAAAAATGTCAAAAGTTGTTACTATTTTTAGTCATTTGCCCTATGAATTCTTAGGCAACAAGATTACAAGAGAAAGACCTAGTCTATCTCTATTTATAGCCTTTTGATTTGTTTCCTTGACGAACTGTGATTTCTCTGGTAGTAGATATCTTTGGAAGATCTTCAAATCTTGAGATCTTTATCACTTCCTGATTTGTAGCACTTTCTGTTATCTTTCTGTTGAGCAGCTTGAACTTTAACTCTGGCTGCTTGAACTTTTGAACTAGCAGCTCGAACTTTGTAATTACACAGAAATACTACTAACAGTTTGAGAAATCCTAACTAACAGCTTGATATACTTAGATTATTTCCCAACAAAAGTCGCTGCTATTATTGGTAAAAATATAAAACATTGTTTCTATTATTGGTAAAAAGATAAAAAATTGTTGGTATTAATGGATGGTAACCTTCTATAGCAGGATTTCAGGTCAAAAGTTGGTATAATCGGTAAAAAATACAAAAGTTGTTGCTATTATTGATAAAAAAAAATAATGTGGGTATAAACGGTAAAACTACATAAAGTTGCTATTTTGACATATAACCCTTGGTAAAAAGTTAAAAGTCGTTGCTATTATTGGTAAAATTATAAAACGTTGTTGCTATTATTGGTAGAAAGATAAAAGTTGTTGGTATTAATGGATGGTAACCTGCTATAGCAGGTTTCCAGATCAAAAGTTGATATAATCGGTAAAAAATACAAAAGTTGTTGCTATTAATGGTAAAAAAAATAAATAATGTTGGTATAAACGGTAAAACTACAAAAAGTTGTTGCTATTTTTGACATATAACCCTTTTAGAATAAGTCATTGTATAAAAAATATTGGGCAAATGACCAAAAATAGTAACACGTTTTGACATTTTTATCATTAATAGCAACATTATTTATTTTTTATCATTTATAGTAACAACTTTTTATTTTTTAATCAATAATAGTAATTGGTGACCTGCAATCTTGTTTAGCAGGTCACCAACTTTTCAATTATCAAAAATAGTAACATCTTTACAGAATTTTATCAATAATAGTAACATAGCAAATTAAAACATAAATGTTTTTATTTTATTAAGTTTTCTAATATTTCATAAACATCAAAATAAACCAAATTATATTCTGATTATTTACAGATAGATAATATTCGATTATTTATTCACAATTATATATAATATGAATGAAAAAACACTATGAATCATTTCAATTTTCACTTTTTCCAACTAAAAAACTACGAACCATTCTTTTCTTAGTTTTCCTGAACAAAATAATACAAATCATTCCATTTTTTTTAGTTTTTTCCAATCCAAATGGGTCATAGATTTTTATTTAAAAAATAAAAATTCAAAATGCATCTCAATATTTTTCATTCATAAAACTATAAACCACAATGAGTCATGGTTTTTCCATTCATTGAAAAACTAAAAAATTAATGGGTCGCAATACTTTTTCTTTTGCAGTACTTTCATTTAGAATAAAAAATTACAAATTGTTCGGCTTTTTAATAAATTCCAAACGATATTGATTACAAACCATTCAACTTTTAACTTTCCCGAATGAAAAACTACGACCTAATCATGTTTTAGATTTTTTTTACAAAAAAGTATAAATCATTTTGATTTTTTGTACAAAATAATTGCAACTCAATTATTTTTATGTTTTTAACAACGAAAAAAACTATGAATTATTTCAGTTTATAGTTTTGCCGAATAAAAAATATTGCGACCCATAAAAACAATAGATAACCACTTGCAAACACTTGCTAAACAAATTTCCATAATTTAGCGGCTTATAACACAATCAGCTCATTTAAATTAGATGTTTCTTACCTTCCCAAGTTAAAGAACACCCCAAGCCAAGATGAAGATGAATTCCACAACTCAATTCGATCCGTTACGACTTTTTTCCCTTCTGTTTGCTCTTACAAACACACACAACACTTCTCAATTATTTTTTGGAATGGATGAAAAGGAAGCAAAGAGATAAATGTGTTATACGTATAAACATATCGTGTATAACGCAAGTTCGACACCGATACCCGACCCCGTTATCAATATTTCATAATTAATATCAATATTCCCATTTAATTCTGTGGTCTCATAAATATTAATAAGCTGCTAGAATTACAACCCGGTGACATGTACACTCGACCTCGACACGTGTTCATTCCACTAGTCGCCATAGAATCCCCAACGCAATATTAATAATTTGATCAACCAATAAATTAAATCCACGTAATATTTCTCAAAGACGGGATGTTAAAATTTTTAACAACACAAAAAATTATGAACAATTGTGGTTTATAGTTTTTGTGCTTGAAAAATATTTCAACCAATTTTTATTTTTAGTTTTTTTATAAAAAAACTACAACCTATTTAGATCGAAAAAAACTAAAACACCAAAATTGTTCATATTATTTTGTTGGGAAAAACTAAAAAGATAATGATTCATAGTTTTTTCGTTTGGAAAAAGTGAAATTGAAATGATTGTACTATTTTTTTCGTTCATAACTTCGTATTATATATAATTCTGAATAAATAATCAAATATCATCTAATCGTAAATAAATATTCGGAATATATAATTTAAATTTATAAGGTTATGAAAAAATAAAAATTGTAAATAAATAAATTTAATGAAATTAAAAAAATAGTTACTAACAGATAGTAGTAATGTAATTAAATAAATTGAAACATAAATTGAGTTTATTTTGGTATTTATGAAATATTAGAAAAACTTAAAAAATATAAAAAAATTTGGTTAAGTTTAATATGTTATTCTTATTGAGAAAATATGAAAAGTTGTTAGTATTTTTGATAGCTGAAAAGTTGTTGGTGGCCTGCTAAACAAGTTTGCAGGTCACCAATTACTATTATTGATAAAAAAAAATAAAAAGTTGTTACTATAAATGAGAAAAAATAAATAATGTTACTATTAATAAAAAAATGTCAAAACTTATTACTATTTTATGTCATTTGCCCTAAAATATTTCCATAAAAGTTCCTAAACTTAAAAACATTTTCAACATTTTCATAAAAATCAATGCACATAAACAAAATCTTACGAAAAACTTTTAAAAAAATCCTTAGGTAACCTCATAAACCAATACAATGGGTAAAAAAATTGAAGTTGAAATGGAAACATTTTTCATACAAGAAACTTAATCTATTTTATATTGATAAGTATTTATAATTTTTATTAACATTTACAATAAAGTTACTATAAAAGAACATTACAAATAAATAATTTTTATTTCGTATATTACAAGGTTAAATAATATTAACAAACATTTATTAAAGTAAATGATATTAAAATTTTGGTAAGTTATTATGTTAACCACTAGCTAGATCCACAAAATCTCAATATATATGATCTACTCAATAGGTAAACACTGTTTAACCCTTTTCTTAATGTGAAGTAGTTATCTGTACACAACAAAGTTTTAACATACACAATTTTATTTTATATTTACTAACACATTTATAATTATTACATTTTATTCTTTAAAAGTAAAATAAAATAGTCTTTTAATATGAAATCGTTGTGTATGGCAATTTTTACTTTTTGTATACAAATTACTTCTCTTTTGTAATATGCATTCCCATATTTACGTATCAGATTAATAAACACATAAATAAGATATTTTGAAAGACTTAAAAAGACTATTTTATCCATATGATCAAACATAACTTTTGTCCATAAATTCATTCAAAATATTGATGTCAACCACATTCGACAGCAAACCACTTGTCGGTTCTTTTTGTGAGTATGATATCATAAATGTCAAAATTTGTCTTTCTGTCTCTTTTCTTCGAGCTGGGTTGCCTCGTTTAACATGTCTAGAGCGTCTCTATGCATATCCAATTTGGTTAGAGCAACGAATTGCAAGTAGAAAGCGGTGGGCCAGTCTGCATTCACAATCTGTGCTTGCATGGCGTCGCGAAGAGCCTCATCAGGTTGATCGCACATCAAAAAACATAGGCATCGCCTTGCATAAACTGTTAGCGAGATCATCGCTCCAGCATTTACAAACTGCACATAGGCAATCAACGGAGCAAAATATTCAATTAATTAAGATTACCCTAATGTAACATTAAGTTCGTAGAATGAAATTTAAATGAATTGAAATTTAAATTTAGCTTGTTTGAATCTTTTGATAACAAAGATATACAGTTAAGTATTTTTTATTTACCATCAATTTCTTTGTTTATAGAAATTTGACATTACTACCAACTTATACATGAATTAAATAGCAACAAATACACTAATTAGATTCTGACCTACGTTATTAACCATTACTAACAATTATATTCTATCCCTTAGCACTAAAGTCTAAACACATTAATTACTAACTTTAAATTTCAATTCGTTCGAGTTAAATTCGGTGAACCAAACGTCCTTTAAGTAGAATAAAAATAAATGAATTATACGTGTTTTGATACCGTTTTTTTTTCCCATTGATTAAATACTAAAACATATATATGAATTATACGTGTTTTATTTTTCTCGTACTTTGGATGATTATGTAAAAACTAATTACATGTAAAATTTTTTAAGAAAGTGGTATAAATTTCATATTTATAATCATCGAAAATAAGGTTTATAATATTTCAAATTAAGTGTGACGAAATTGTATAAGTGTAAACTGCTATAATAACAATATTTTACATGCTTTTAAATTAAAAAAAACTCATATTCACATATTTGTTACAGAAAAATATTATTACAAAAACTAAAATTAGGAGAAATTGCGCAAAAAACCTCAAACTTGGATCATTTTTACGATTAAAACCCCTAACCATTTTGCATTGCACAAAAAACCTCCAACCCGATAAAACTTTGTAAATTTGGGTTTTTTTCAAAAAATCTGACTTGCCGGTTGCAACTTGATGACGTGTAAAATTTTTAAATAAATTTTTGCGTAAAAAACCCCCAACTTGTTTAGATTTTTCAATTAAAATCCTAAATCATTTTTTCATTGGATAAAAAACCTCCAACCAACAAAGACATTAATTTGAGTCTTCACTAATTGCATTTTGATGACATGGATATTTATTAAACAAAGAATTCGTTTCCCAATGAAAACTCCACCCTCAAGGCTCTATCGAACCTCCCTCCTCTGGCTAACCATATTCAGAATCTAAAATGGCACATAAATAAACGAAACTGAACATAAAGCCGAACCTAAAAATGCAACTCGTGAACACAAAACGAAATCGATTCCATCGGCACAATTGAAGTTAAAATTCAAGATTGGCAAAAGTTAATCGAACATACATACATATAATAAACAACATTGAACATTAAGAGGGGATAGAGTAATCGGAGTTGCCGGAGGTAGAGGAGAAAAGGTAAATATGATTGTTGGTTAGAGGTGAGAGATTTTAATCGAAAAAGTCACCAATTTTCTTGGTTTTTTATGCAAAAATTCAGTTTAAGAATTATACATGTAGTGCCACATAGGCGCCACGTAAGTCGGGTTTGCCATGTGGACGCCACGTGTGTGCCATGTAAGCATAGCAACATATTGTAACCGGTAATGTCCTAATTTCAGAAGATTTTACCGGTAAGAGGTTTTGTGTGCAATAAAAAATGGTTAGGGATTTTAATCACAAAAATGGTCCAACTTTATGGTTTTTTGCGCAAATTTCCCCTAAAATTAATATTGAAATGATAATCTTTTTTCAAATTTGAAGGTTAGTTAGAAGGTTGTATGCTTTTGAACACACTTAAGGTAACTTTCAACCTATTTAATCAACCATTAGAGATAAAGCATAACCCAAATCGACTCGATCATTTTTAGTAGATGGTTGAAAATTGATAGAAATGATGTATGATTTACCTGTGAATAAAAGTCGATGGCAGATTTGAAGTCTTTATCGCGGAATGCTTGATCTCCTCGTTTCTTAATCTCCAACGTGACCCTCATATGTTGAGTCCATTCTTGGAATGACAACTGGAAAAACCGACATTTTCACAGTCAGAATTTTAATCTACCATGAACATGACACCAGGTACAAATTAAATTACCTCAATTTCTTCGTCATCACGATAGTGTGTCATAACCAAGATTCGATGAATTGCCATAAGGTCCATCCGGGAACAAGCCTCTTTCAACGGCGAAAGAGGGCGTGGAGGAGTTGACGAAGCCCCCTCTTGTTCCGAGATACCACAAATTACACGAGATGGAACCTAAAAAAATCCCCATAATTGCGACAAACGAGCATATTGATTAATCCCAATTAAGTATGTAGACAAAAACTTTCACTTGGTAATCGGTTTGTGTCAAAAAATTTCTACGTAGGTTTGTAAAAGCCACCATTGCACATGCTTTAACAAATAAAACTAATGTCTTGTTTGTTTACCTCTTAATAGAATATTAAGAGGTCATTTTAGATTTGAATGACTTCTTAATGGTTCACGGAAAGTAAAATTAACAATTAAAAACCTAAAAAAGAAAGTAACTGCTTAACCAAACATGAGTTTGTAGAGAAAATCAATCTTGAAAATTAAGTTATTCAATTTCTACAATCAAAGTCATATAGTCTAACATGCTAATTAATAAAATAATTAGTTAACACGTACAAATAGTACATATAAACTTACGTGTGTGTGTGTATATATATATATATAAAACAACTATCAATTGTTTTCATCAAGTTTAGTGCTAATTGTTAATATGTAACGACTACATTTACCAAAGAGCTTAATATGACCTTAAAGTTGAGAGTTCGAGTCTCGTTGTGAACAAATGTGCAGATATAAATAAGAGTATTTTTAAATGGATGTGTGTTCTCTCCTAAAGAAAATCAAATCAAGTTTATTAATTATTCATGAGATTAAGATTTTTTTTGTTAGAATAATTCGATTTTATTAAATTTCCAATATGTACATAAAAATGAAATGATAAATGACATGTTTAATTAGAAAAGTTGTAGCTTTTTGTTTTTTTTATTAAATTAAAACTAAAACTTTTTTAGTTTTATTAATTACGAATTTTATTTTATAACTCAATCTCAAACTATTTTTTAGTAGGAGCTAATAAGTGGTCCTTATGTAAATGAAATGTGGTTTATTATTATTATTTTTAAATTAATGATAGTTACTATAAAAACTACATTTTCTTTTTATGTTTTTTGATTCTTTCCGTGTTGACAAGAGAATGTAAGAAATGAAATTATACTAATTTAAACTGAGTTCTTTACTCATTTTCTTTCAGAACCAATTCTCTTGTCACATAATAATAATTAAAAAGATTTGTAAATCATTCCATTGCATTCTACCGAACCAAATTCACCCTAAAAATACTTACTTGATAATCAAGTGCACTCTCGAGTGAATCTATGATCTTTGTCATCAACGGGCGTTCTTTACGTTCCCTCTTCAAACATTGATAAGCTATTTTTGTAAAAACATGCAAAGAATTAGGATCTATTTCTTTCTTTATATTACCATGAATAATTTCTTGTAATTTGTTTTCTTCATAATATTGTCGTGCCAATCCGGTTAACGGGCGATGCTTGTTGTTGTTGTTGCCAATACATAACCTCCCACACAGTACTTCAAACAACACCACACCGAAGGAGTATACATCAGACTCTTTTGTTAATAGCCCTGTCTCTACATATAACGGATCACAGTACCCAATGGTGCCTACTGCGTTGGAGACAAGAAACGTGAATTGTTTGTTAGCAGGACCAAATTTAGAGAGTCCAAAATCTGAGATCTTCGCGTCCCAGTTTTCATCTAATAAGATGTTTGAGCTCTTAATGTCACGATGCAGTACTCTTTGATTCTCCATAGGACTATGAAGGTACGCTAGTCCACGAGCCACCCCGATGCATATCTTGAGGCGTCGAATCCATGTTAACTCATCACTATCGAGATACAAGTCAAGGCTACCGTTTTGTGCATACTCGTACACAAGGATCTTCTCGCCACAATCATCGCAATACCCTAAGAGAGAGATGATATTTTCATGTTTGTAAAAGGAAAGCGTCATGATCTCCTTCCAGAACTCGGGATCTCCTTGGCCAAATGCACGATTTAAGCGTTTTAAAGCAACCATTGTCTGCCCTTTGTAATGGACAAGTTCTCCCTTGTAAACTTTACCGAATCCTCCTTTCCCGATGCAGTTTTCGTCACTAAAGTTGTTGGTTGCTAATCTTATAGCTTCTATCTGTATTTTGAGGTGTTCAAACTGTTTTATAGAAGACTCCATTATTTTTTATGGATATATAAGGAGTCAGGCCACAAAATTATAGCTGTGATATGAAGAATCAGATTTGAAGAGGTTGAAGGAGCTTTATGTATTTAATATTCTATCTCGAAATAATAAAAAAAAAGAAGATTTTTATGATTTTATCAGAGATTTTTATTATAGAAAAAAGATAGTTGGGAAAGGACAGGCTCATTAAGCTATGACAACCACAAAACATTAAAGTTCAATTATGCATACTTTGGAGCTATCTGCAATTCAAGGTCCACCTCCTAGAACTACCATATTATTATTTTACTTTATCATCATATATAACTAGTAATACCCTTACGTTACTTGGATCATGCATTTTTTTAGAATACATATATTTCAAATTAAAACTTTTTTGCATTGAGATACATACAATTATAATTTTTTACATTGACATACATATAATTCAAAAAAATATATTACATAATCATAACAATTTAAACTGGCTTTTTTCTTATGTATAAGCAAACTAAAGATATTACCAAGGATATATACATGTTAATAAATTACTAAACTATGTTTTTCTTATATCGGCTACTAAATTAGTTGGTAAAACAGAACCGTTAAAACAAAATGTTTAAGAACTTAATCATTTGTAACATCCCAATTTTGGGTCAGGTTCGTGAAATTAATTAAGTGGCTAATTTAAATATTGATAATGTGTGGAGCCAATTAAAGAATTAAACGTGAAATAGTTCACGTGAAGAGAACACATCAAATCTAGGTTACGTGAATACTTTTATTAAATAAATAACTGTCAGTTGAAATGGATCATAACGGGATATTATTTGAAAGTCGATTAACCAGGTAATAACGGGTCGTAACCGGGTTTCAGTTAAAAACGTATATCTAAACACACACACACACACACACACACATATGAGGACTTTCCTTAAAATGAAGACCATAAGAACCAGTAAGAGGAAGACATGTCACCAGTATTAATGTTTCTTGTTAAGGGTAATTTAGACATTTTATATATTAAAAAAAATTGAAAAATATCAATAATTCTCCCTTCTATTAATGAGACTAATTAAATTCCTTTAAATCTCTCCATCTCTCCTTTAGTTTCCATAAAATCTAAAATCATATTTCTCTTTCTATATGCTCTAGATGAAGAAAAACCACCACCGTCACCATGAGGAAACCGATCGCCACTACCGTGAGAAAATCGACTGCTACCGTAACCAACCACTGCTATTATCCAGGGCCGTTCCTAAAGATTTTGGGGCCCGGGGCAAGAAATTAAAATGGGTCCTCTAAACATATATATATTCGAAATAAGCTAGTTCATAAAAAGACTTACATTTATATAATCTTGACTTTATAGCATTGTTGTTAATCTCCAATCTTCAAAAACTTCTAAACCTGTCATTGCAACAATAAGCATCATAAAAATTTATCTCTTCGCGCATTTTTAGAAGCAAAATCGTTAATTAGTACATCAAGATCGATAGTGTCTAACATATCTTTCTCTATACATAACATGGCCAAACCATTCAACCTTTCTTGTAACATTGTTGATCTTAAATAATTTTTTAACAATTTCAACTTTGAAAAACTCCTTTCTGCCGAAGCTACAGTTACAGGTGTAGTTAATAATATGCGATAGAAACATTTGTATAACAATCAGCAACTTTAACAAACTCTAAGATTTCAACCGCCGACATCAAAGTATTTGGCAAAGTGATTTTTAATACCTTTAGTTCCGAAAAAAAAGCATCTAAATCCACATCGGAAACATTGTTATGAGTAAATTTATTTGCAAAATTAGTACCATGGTTTCTTAGTTCATCATCATCCAACGACTTCAATTTCTTTGAGTCATATAAAAATCCAAATATACTTTCAAATTTTTTTAATTGATCAAATCTAGTATGTAATGATTTAATTGTCATATCCACAACAACTAAAAAATATTCAACTCTAAAAGACTCTTCAGGCAATTGAACTCTATTGTCATTATTACTTTCATCAAATTGTTTCTTCCTAATAACATGACATCGTACCAGAAATATAGGTTCTACATCCATATCACAAGCAATTTGTTTAGCATTATTCATACTAGAGGCAAACCTCTCATCTCTATATTTTTTGAAATATGTTATTATACTTTCAATGTGATTTATAGTATCATCAATGCATATACACTTAGATTGTAATTTTTTACTTACCATGCTAATAGCAAATAAAATATAATACCAAATAATCATACCAAGTAGAAATTCAAAATTCTTTAAAGCACCAAGTAAACTTTCTCCTTCACTTTTTGATTTTGCATCTTCACATGATCTACATAATTCTAACAAAGCTAACTTTATTTGAGGGGCTTGAAATCTAATAGCTTCAACACTATTTATTCTACTCTCCCATCTAGTATTAGATAAAGATTTCAAAGTTAATTTTGGAATATAGTCAAGTAAAATTTTCCATCTTTTAGTTGAACTAGAAAATAATACATATATATGTTGAATAATTCCAAAAAACGAAACGGCTTTAACACAAGAGTGTGTCATGTCACTAATAGTAAGATTAAGGTTATGACAAGCACATGACATGTATAAGGCTTTCAGATTTATATCAAGCAAACGTTTTTGAACACCTTGATGTTTTCCTTTCATATTAGAACCGTTATAATAACCTTGACCTCTTATATCATTAACATCTAAATCTAGCAAATTAAGTGCATTTAAAGTTTTTTTAAAAAGTCCTAAACCCGACGTATCATCTACTTTCAAAAATCCTAAAAAGAATTCATCAATGTTTACTTTTCTATTTGACATATTTACACATCGCATAATCAAAGTCATTTGTTCTTGATGGCTAACGTCCGGAGTACAATCAAGAATTATAGAAAAATATTTTGCATCTAACTATAGAACTTTTCACACTATCAGCTAAAAGAGAAATTAATTCATTTTGAATTTTGTGACCAAGATAATGATGATAAATTTCATTACTTTTAATACGTCTAACATGATCTTGCATTGAAGCACCAAATTCTACCATCATTTCAATTAATTCCAGAAAATTGCCATTGTTACTTTGACAAAGTTTTTCATTAGACCCACGAAAAGGCAACTTATACTTTGATAAATACTTAACTGCAGCAAATATTCTCTTTAAAACTTGTCTCCAACGTTCTTTTTCTTTTATAATTTGGTGTTGTAAATCTTTATCAATTGTTTGATTTTTATCGAATCTTAGTTTTACTTCGTTCCAAGAATTCATACACATCAAATGTTCAACATCACTTTCATGTTCTTTAAGTCGCTCGCCAAGATGTTTCCAATCGTTAAACCCTTCATTTGATAAAGAACCTTTTTGATAAGTTTGCTTAAATATTTTACAACAAAAACACTACACTTTATCTATGTGTTTTGAGTAAACTAGCCATTTTCGATCACTTGTTTCTCCGTTGCTCAATCTCCTAGTATAGTAAAAGTAAGAAAAAACTTCTAGATGTTTTATCTTTAGGAAACACAAGATTTTCTTCTCTTATAGGCCCTTTTTCAACTAACAAATCCCTCAATTTATTATCTAAACTATCTCATAATCTTGGATCATAAATATCTTTTGTGTTATCATTTTCATTCAAAATAGTAACATTTTCATCCTCATTCAAATTATCATTATTATCATTCAAGTTAGCACCATCTTCATCTTCATTCACACTGATATTATTTTCATCCAAGTTAGCATCATTTTCATTCAAGTTAGCATCACATCCATCTTTATCCAAATTAACATCATTTTCATCCAAGTTAACTTTATTTTCATCCAAATTTATGTCATTGTCACCAAAGTTTACTATATTTTCATTCACATTAGAATCATTCTTATTCAAGTTATCAACATTTTCATTTAAAACATTTGAAGAACTAGTTTTAAGGAATTTACAAATAGCTCCCTTTTGAGATTGTATTAAATCTTCATTCTCTTTTTTTTTTTTTTTTTTTGACTTCCGGATAAATGTTTTTTAGGTACCATTATACATTTATATAAACTCAGAGAACAAAATATTACAATCAAATAATTAATAACTAAACACCTAAAACTAGTTCTTAACAATTAGCAATTAACAATTAGCAATTAATAATTAGCAATTAGCAATTAACAATTAACAATTACCAAGACAATTACACAATTATAAAACGTTAAAGGAGCGAAATCACCTTTAGTTGAAGACTTGAAGTGTTGATGTTTTGAACACTTGAACAAAGAACACTGAAAGTGAGAACGTCAACGTCTAACCATGAGAGTTTTTGAGGTTCTACACTTCTTCTTTTCGCCCTTGCCCCTTTGTGAAAATCTGGAATCTGAGTTTTTAGCCTTTTGGGAAGATGCCCACTGCGGACTGCCGAACAACAGACAAAGGTACAAAGCTGAAAGCCCTAAATCCCCTAATCAGTAGCAGTAGACAATCGATGAGGAAGTGAGCAACAAAGCAAAACCGAACGTCCGAACAATATAATTCAGATTCGTAAATCGTAATCTAGGAGATGAACAATCGCCAATCGAATAGACATACCTCGAAAATACGAAATCCCATTGATTTCGTTCCATTGATTTTCGAAATCCGAAGCAACTTCTCGCCTTCTTGGCTTCTCGCCTTCTTTCCAGCGGTCGTTACTTCCTGATTGATACAATGATACGCTTCCCTTTTTTGCAATCCAAACTCCAAAGAACCGGCCCTCTCTAAATTTGGGCTATATTAGCATACAAAATATTTTTTTGGGCCCCCTATGACAAATTGGGCCCGGGCGGTGGCCCATGTGCACTAGGACCAGGGCCGACCCTGCTATTATCTCTTTCATCCAAAACTCAATTGATTCATGACAACCGCCAATCTTCATCGCGCATCCTTTTCTGGAGTCA
Source organism: Centrapalus pauciflorus (assembly GCA_020465985.1). Classification (NCBI taxonomy): domain Eukaryota; kingdom Viridiplantae; phylum Streptophyta; class Magnoliopsida; order Asterales; family Asteraceae; genus Centrapalus; species Centrapalus pauciflorus. Next base: position 702,816 of record JAANYP010004335.1, read on the forward strand.
TCACATCTTTTTTGTTGGTTGTCATCACCACCATCGTCATCGTCGACTACGTACGTTTATCATTAGAACCATAATTTTAAAAATGATATCCATTTTTTCTTTCTAGATATAGAGTTTCATGGTTAAAGAAATCAGATGTGAACCACAGGGCCAGTCTTCTTTCATTCCGGTCTTCACCGGCCGTAAAATTGATGTGAATCATTTTTTTCTTTTGGAGTTTTTGCATTGATAATCTTATTAGGGTTTAACCTAACATACTCTTAAGCGTACACATAAAATCGCTTTCGAAAATCGATAACAATAAGTCGGGTTTTCCTATTTGACCCGAAACCGATCTATCTAGCCATGAGCAGGTTGGAGAGAGCTCTAACAGGCCTTGGAGGACCGAACCCACAGTGTAGGCATGGAATAATGCGTGATAGAAGCAGCCAACAATCAGAACCAGATTAAGCGTCTTGCGGCCTACTCAAGCATGAACAACAAAGTAACAATCAAAAGCACCAGGAGGATTGCATATGAGCATATAAAGACCCACAGTCAACTAAAAAGCAACCAACAATCAGACAAGAACTTTGTTGTTAACCAACCCAGACAAGAATATAAGACGTGGTCGTGTGATGCAGAAGACCGGGCCTTAGAATACATGGAGGCCCATGACCACATTGGCTCACTAAAATGGCCATAACTTGGGCCTCGGGTATCCGATTTGGGCTTATAGTATATCAAAACGACCGTATGGACAGGCCCGACGTGCTGGTAAATAGCCGTAAGTGGTTTGGGCCCTGCTTTTCGCCCAAAAAGGCCCCGAAGACTTCTTAATTTGCATTTTTATATTTTCCTTTCAGTTTGGACTTTAGTTTTTTGGCCCGTGTGTTTGGCCCATTATCATTTTGGCCCGTTTATGTTTTTCTGCTTCTTTTTAGTATTGTAATGTGTGAACTTGGATGGTCACTTCCAATTTTTATGAAACTTCAGTTTTCTCTCCCAAATTTGTGTTCTTTGTGTGAACCAATTTTGAAGGCCAAATTCGCGGTATTCCTGTGAATCAACGTGAGTTTGGTTAAAATCTTCCGGGTATTCGTGGAATCAACGGATTATCTTTGGTTTTCTATTTGCTACGCTGCATCATCGTGTGTGTCTGTGCTTATGCAGTCCTGTAGGCGTGCAGACAGAAATATGACAGCAGATGAGAACAAATGAAATTCCTACAGGCCTGGGCAGCAACATTCAATTCAAGAGTAATTCAAACAACTCACATAATAGCTTAACCAATCCAAAGCGGGCCAAACCCAAATCCAGTGTTTGTGTGTGCGCAAATTCAATGCCTCGAGCAGGACCCCAAGAAAAATTAAAGTTAAAGCGAATATAAGAGGGAATCATATATGTATACTAAGGAGCCTGTGAGTGAGGAAAAGAGAGTAAAGAATGCACTCAGTAGCCTAAACATGCGTAATAAAGATCATAATGATGATTGCAAGGCTATCTCGAAACACATCCACACATAAGACGAGGGCCAACAATGCTAACTAGATGACTTCTAGATGCAGAGAATCAGATGGTGAGAAACAATTCAGACAACTAATGTGTAGCATGAATGACCAAACTGTAACACAAGTCTCGCACTTGGACTTATATTGTAAGCCAACACATAAATCATAAGTCAATAAAGTATTAACGCAAGTGTAGTTAGCAACAGGTGGAGCATATTCCCATCCCCAGATGATTGATCAGAAACAGATTATGCACAACTAAGTACCAAACAATATGGTGCTCAAATCAAAGGTAGGGGACAACACACAAGTCAACCAAATAAACAAGAAAACTAATTATCAGTCAATTAAACTAAAAATGTCTGGTTTGAGCAGCGCTAGATGATCCTGGCATGAAGATTGTGATTGTGTGTGTGTGTGACCAGCCCCGAATCAAGAACAATCCTCAATCTTATAAAAACCTTACTGGAATGATAAACAGGGTAAACAAGAAATTGAATCTGAACCAACTAAAGTCTGTGTGTGCAGTGGCTCAAGAGGAAACCCAGAATTAAATCTAAAATTAACATATTGGACAATGCAAGAAACATACAACTCAACAAAGTAAGCAAGAAAACAAAAAAAAAAACCAATAATAAAGCAAATGCCTGGTCTGAAATACGTGAACAGTCCCGACAACTTATTCAATCCTCAACTGATAATGATGAAATACGCAAGAAATCAATCCACTAAGTTAACCTAAGAAGAGGATTCACGCTGTAATCTGAGTTCATGAAATGGTGTTTCTCGACAGCCCCCAATATGAACAATCCCTCAACTTGAATGACCAATGAAACAAGTAGAGAACTTAAAAATAAGAACCTTAACACTTGAATAACTAGAGGGGAATCAATTAATCAGAAAAAAAATCGTGACCGTGTGTGCTTGACTGTGTATGTCACGAGACCTCCTCCCCCGAATAAGAACCCTAGAATTGCCTAAATTCGAGAATGGAGATGAAAAGGGAGAGAAAAAAACCTGGAGGAGAGAAATTGAAGCAAAAATCGAGAATAAGTTGCTAAAATTGATGCTGAGAAGAAGCGCTGAAGTCTGAGTGTGTGCGTGGAATAGTTGCAGACGAAGGGGGTTGAGTGTTTAAAACGAGCGCCTGATGGGTTTTCTAACACTCAAGCCTACGCTCCTGCATGGTTTAAGTCACGCACCTGCGTGGACTAAAGGAGAACTACGCCCCTGCGTGGTTTGGTCATGCCCCTGCGTGGGTCTATACACCTGCGTGAAGTCAGTCACGCACCTGCGTGGGGTAGTTTCGCAAAATCAGAGGATGGGGAGCACGCAGGTAAAACAGAACACAGGAACCAACTAAACATGACCAAGTTGACTTTTAGAGTCAAACTGATGAAACCAATGCAATGCAATTAAAGCAATAACCAAAGCTCAAGCATGGACGAAGCAAGATATATGAAAATATGGAGAAGCATAAATGAGATGCTGAAAATTACATACACAAACTACAATTATAGAAACCATGAAACATTAAACAAATTCAAAGGTGTTGACTTTTAAAAAGTCAAACTCAGCAGTAAAGACAACATCCTACTCCATAAATGACTCAAAACCTATGGACTCAATCATGAAACATGCGATGGGAATCACACTAGATAAATTAGCAAAAATCACACATAAAAGAACACTAAAACATGCAAATGATAATACTAATATAAGAACGAAAACACACAAATAATCACATAGAAACCACACAAATAAGCACACAGAAATGAACTATATAAGGATTCTACGATGACACTGAAAGATTAACCAATTATACAATAGTGGCTTGAGTTATGATTGAGTCTCAAGCAAGACTCACCACAGATAATTAAGCTGATAAGTTGGTCAACCGAAGATCGGCCTCACAAACATGCAACTCAGCAGAATTATGATATAGCTTCAACCGATGCCCGTTTACCTCAAAGTTGCCATCAACTCCAACTAACTCAACAGTCCCATATGGGAATACCTCGACAACAGTAAACGGGTCGGTCCAACGAGAGAGAAGCTTACCTGGGAACAACCTTAGGCGTGAATTATAATGTAGAACCTGATCGCCGGCCTTAAAGTCCTTAGGTTGAATCTGCGCATCGTGCCTCTTCTTGGTCTTCTCCTTGTAAATCCGGGCACTCTCATATGCCTGATCTCTCAACTCGTCGAGCTCGTTCAACTGAAGTTTCCTGTGATCACCTGCAGACAACAAGTCAAAGTTAGACCATTTAAGTGCCCAATAAGCCTTATGTTCTAATTCCAACAGTAGATGACACGCTTTGCCATATACCATCCAATAAGGGGTGCAACCTATAGGGGTCTTATAAGCAGTGCGGAATGCCCAAAGCGCGTCATCTAACTTATCTGACCAACCCTTCCTATGCTCTCCTACAGTCCTTTCAATGATCCTCTTTAAGCCCCGATTGGTAACCTCAACCTACCCATTGGTTTGCAGATGGTAGGCTGTAGCTAGCCGGTGAGTGGCACCATACCGCTATATGATCTTATCGAACTGAGCATTACAGAAATGCGTACCTCGATCACTAATGATCGCTTGGTGAGCTGAATCGAGTGAAAAGCTTCTTAAGGAGTGAACATACAACCCTAGCATCGTTGGTGCGTAAAGCCTATGCCTCAACCCATTTAGAAACATAGTCAACCGCAACTAGGATGTATTTATGACCACGAGAGGGAGGAAAAGGTCCCATAAAGTCGATGCCCCAAACGTCAAAGATCTCACACACCTGAAAAGTGTGCAGAGGCATTTCATTCCGATTTGAGATGTTTCCTTGACGCTGACATGCATCACATTTCTTAACCAGATCTTGGGCATCTTTGAATATAGTAGGCCAGAAGAAACCGACATCGAACACTTTCTTGGTTGTGGCATTGGCCCCATGATGACCGCATGTAGGACCTAAGTGACATTCACACAAGATTTGGAACGCCTCATCGCCAAACACACACCGGCGAATGATCTGATCGGCACATACCCGAAATAGATACGGGTCATCCCAGAAGTAGTTCTTAACATCTCGTAAGAACTTTTTCTTTTGTTGATGAGTTAACCCTTTAACCAACACGTTACTGGCCAAATAGTTTGCATAGTCAGCAAATCATGGGCAGTCATTTGTTGCCTGTACTGCACATAAGGACTCATCAGGGAATTTCTCTTTGAATTCAGACTCATTCAAAGGAGACAAGTCCTCTAATCTGCTCAAATGATCTGCCGCCAGATTCTCAGCCCCTTTCTTGTCTTTGATCTCGATATCAAACTCCTGGAGCAGAAGAATCCATCGAATCAAACGTGGTTTTGCGTCCTGCTTCTGAAACAAGTATCTCAGAGCTTCATGATCCGTATAGACCACTGTTTTTGAGAGAACCAAGTATGATCGGAACTTCTCGAACGCATAAACCACAGCAAGAAGCTCTTTCTCTGTCGTAGTGTAGTTATGCTGAGGGTCTGTAAGAGTCTTACTCGCAAAGTATATGGCGTGGAACCGTTTATTCCGACGCTGACCTAACACTGCCCCAATGGCAAAATCGCTCGCATCACACATCAACTCAAATGGCGACTCCGAGTCAGGTGCCACCATGATAGGGGCAGTAGTTAGCTTCTCTTTCAACGTGTTAAAGGACTGCAAACATTCATCATCGAAGACAAATGTTGCATCCTTCTCAAGGAGCTTAGTCATAGGGCGAGCAATGAGTGAGAAGTCTTTAATGAATCGCCGGTAAAAACCAGCGTGCCCTAGAAAGCTACGAACCGACTTAACAGACGTGGGAGGAGGCAGCTTAGATATGGTCTCAACCTTGGCATTATCTACCTCAATTCCCTACTCGAGATCTTGTGTCCTAACACTATACCCTCTCGGACCATGAAATGACACTTCTCCCAATTAAGGACCAGATTGGTCTCCTCACATCGAGTTAGCATCTTCTCCAAGTTACTCAGGCAGTCTGAGAAAGAGTTACCAAACATAGAGAAATCATCCATGAAGACCACAACACACTTCTCGATCATATCATGGAAGATGGCAACCATACACTGCTGAAATGTCGCAGGTGCATTACACAGACCAAAAGGCATGCGCCTATATGCGAACGTCCCATAAGGGCATGTGAATGTAGTCTTGTCCTGATCTTGGAGGCTAATCGGGATCTGAAAGTATCCTGAGAAACCATCAAGGAAACAATAGAACTCGTTTCCAGATAGTCGCTCAAGCATTTGATCGATAAAGGGCAAAGGGAAGTGATCCTTACGAGTTGCATCATTGAGTTTGCAGTAGTCTATGCAAACTCGCCAACCCGTGACTGTCCTTGAAGGAATCAACTCGTTCTTATCATTCTGAATAACAGTCATACCCCCCTTTTTAGGGACTACATGGACAGGACTTACCCACGGAGAGTCAGAAATAGGATATATCAACCCGGCATCAAGAAGCTTCAGTATTTCTTTCTTAATAACATCGTGAATCTTCGGGTTGACTCTCCTTTGGGGCTGAATGACGGGTTTGACGTCCTCCTCCATCAAAATCTTGTGGGTGCAATAAGCAGGGCTAATGCCTCGTATGTCGGTAATCTTCCATGCAATAGCCCGCTTATGTTCTTTTAAAACTCTCAAAAGTTGTGCCTTCTCTTCGCTAGAAAGATCTTTGGCGATAATAACAGGCAACTGAGATTGCCCCTCTAAATAGGCGTACTCAAGATGCGATGGCAACTCCTTAAGTTCGAGAGTCGGAGGATCTTCAATGGACAACTTAGATGTGACTGACTCCTTGCGATCCATAAGTACAACCTCCTCAGTAGGAGGAGATGTATCAACGACACACAAATCCACGGGATCGTCAGAGTGGACAACGAAATCAGACTCTAATGAAATTGGATACGAGAATAGATCATCATCAGAAATACAATCGTCTACATCCGGTGATGTAGACGTCTCAGGTCCCGACATCAATGACTTCAACAACTTCTCATTATCTTCTGGATAATTCTCACTATCAGAGAAGTGTGAAGACTTAACAAAACAGATGCACTCGGTTGTGTCATTAGGCTTTCGCATCGCCTTATCAACATCAAAACTGACTCGCTCATTCCCAACCCGAAGCGTAAGGTTCTTATCAAATACATCAATGATGGCGCGGGATGTAGCTAGGAATGGTCTCCCTAGAATGAGCGGTACAGTGCAGTCTTCGCTCATGTCCATGATCACAAAGTCGACCGGGAAAACAAACTTATCCACTCTCACAAGCATATTCTCAGCAATACCCTGTAGGAACTTAACTGATCTATCGGCTAGCTAAATACTCATGCGTGTAGGTTTAGGATCCCCTAACCCTAACCAAGCATATAACAAAGAAGGCATGAGATTAATGCTAGCTCCCAGATCAGCAAGAGCATTAGTAACGTGGAGAGGCCCTATATGACAGGGTATTGTGAAACTACCCAGATCATCCTGCTTAACTGGAAGCTTGTTCTAGAGGACAGCTGAACATTCAGCATTCATCTCAACTGTAGCTAGATCCTCAAGCTTCTGACGGTTAGAAAGGAGGTCTTTCATGAACTTGGCATACTTAGGCATCTGTGTAATTGCATCAACAAATGGAATGTTGATCTGCAACTGTTTAAATAGACCCAGAAACTTGCCATATGCTTATCTTGCACCTCTTTCTTCAACCGATTAGGATATGGGATACGTGGTTGGTAAGGATCTGCTGCATGGATTTTCGGAGATGAGACTTGTGCGGGACTCACTGATTCTGGTGGATGGACCTCGTCCGTAGTGGTCTCCGGCCCTTTCTCAGCTGAGGGTGAAGAAGGAGGAGGTGGTGTAGGTTTAGACGGTTCAGGACCTTGGGTTGTCTTTCCACTTCTTGTTGCGACCATCTTTGCTTCCCCTCTAGGATTTGGAATAATGTTACTGGGGAGCTCTTCTGACTGCCTCTCATTCAAAGTCTTAGCCATCTGGCCGAGCTGATTCTCGAGATTCTTCATTGCTGATTGCTGATTACGATTTATCACAGACTGCTCGGCCATGTACTTTGTCATCATTTCTTCCAAACTCAGCTTCTCTTGAGAAGAAGTGTTTTGGTTGTGCCCCCTGATATTGTTGCTGATGGCGGGGATCCTGATGAATTTGAACATTCTGGTTTGGTGCAAATCCTTAGCCACGAGGTTGGAACCTCTGTCCTTGCCCCTGCTGAAAACCTTGGTTATACCCCTGATTATACCCTCCGGAACTACCTTGATTGTAACCTCCTGAATTACCCTGATTATAACCCGTGTGAGGGTTAAATTGTGGACAAGGGTGAGCGAACCCTGGAGGTCGAGGACGAGGGGGGGTTAGAAAAACCCTGAGGTCTAAAGGCGTTTTGAGAAGAGTAATTCAGATTATTGTTAGGTCTTGGAAAACCTTCGGGCATGTACTCATAATCTCCAGAAGAAAGATAAACTTCCTCCTGTTGGTACTCAGTAGCATATGCAGCCGGACACTCATAACCAAAATGAGCTCCACCACAATGTTCACACCCTTGCTGTATGGCATGCACAGGGTATGATGATGACGCTTGTGACTGGCCATTTGATTGCTTAGTTAGAATGGCTATCTGAGCAGTGAGATTGGCAATGGCTTCAGCTTGCTTTGAATCATTCGCTCCCCAACTAAAGTATTCACTCGGTGTTTGAGTTTGACTTAAGACCAGATCATCGATTATGTCAAAAGCCTCGTCAGGAGTCCTCTTATACACCGACCCGTCACAGGCTGAGTCGATCAGTGAGTGATACATGGGGTGAAGATTCTCATAGAAAACCTTGACACCGTGATTAAGTGTCATGTTATGATTTGGGCATTTCATGATGGACTCTTTATACCTCTCCCATGCATCATATAGAGACTTGTCAGGTTTCTGCTTAAATGAGAGAATGTCACTCATAAGCTTAGTCGTCCGAGAAGGAGGGCAGAATTGAAGCAGAAATTTGGACTCCATTTCGTCCCAAGTACGAATCGAGTTCGAGGCAAGGGACTCATACCACATCATGGCACGTCCTGAAAGAGAGTAAGGGAAAAGCATCAATCGAATTACTTCCCTTGGAACTTGATTCGCCTTATACCCACCGCATGCTTTTCTGAATTTCTTCAGGTGGGAATATGGGTCCTCAGAAGATAGACCACAGAATTGTGCGTTACTCTGAACTAAAGCGATCAGACTCGACTTTAGCTCAAAATTAACGGCATCGAATCCAGGAATAACTATTGCACCTTCCGAGTCATCAGTGACCGGTTGGTTAAGCTCAAGCATTGTCCTTCGGTCTCCCATTGTGAAAGAGGAAGACTCAGAAGAAGACGAAGATTCAGAAGATGAAGACGGTGAAGAAGGTGAAGGACTAGAAATCGGAGGTAACTGAACACAAATGTCTACGTGACCTTCCTCCACCGACGAGGAACAGTTTGGTCAGCAGAATCAGATAAACTAGACAGTCCCTCAACTAAAGGGTGCGATTGGTCACGAAGACGGCTACGGAATGCTCGCTCAGGTTCGGAGTATGGGCTGACGATATTAGGATTACGACGACTCATACACCGAACACCCTTTAAAGAAAAAAAGAAAACATACAGAAAATTTAACTTTTGAGGGGGATTGCCCCTAAAAAGGATCAACTAAACTACCGGTGTTGGTTGTTTCTTAAAGCTCACACCGTTCCCCGGCAACGGCGCCAAAAACTTGACGCGTGCAAAACACACCTCAGGTTTTAATGTCTAAATGAACCCAAAGTATAAATTACACAACTGTCAGTGTACCAATCGTGTGCAATATAGCTTTAAGAATCACCCAGGATTTATCGAACTCAGGGAACGGAATAAAGATCGGAGACTCAAATACTACAACCTAAACCAATATTTAGCTATTTTAGACGTTTTAAGGAAGTTATCAACTAAAGGCAATAATTAAAATTAATTAACCGAATAACTGAAGCGAACTAAGCAACACAAGAATAAAAAGTTAAACTAATATTTTTTGGATTTTTCAAATTAAATAAAAACCAATTCTAGCAAACGTGGAATTAAACTAAACAACTAAAGCGAGCAAGCAACGACAACTAAATTATACGAACCAAACTAACTAAAGCAAAATGAAATCAAACTAACTTAAGCAAGTAAAGAACGATGATAAAATTTTACGAAACTCTTATATTACGAAAGCGTCACCCACTTGGAATTAGAAAACTACGATTAATTGGCGATGGATTGAATTGATTGACTAAAGACAAATCGGTTGATAACCAATTCTAAATTCAATTAAGCCCGGATTTTGGTTTAATTTACCGATTATTTAATTACTTCAAGTTAAAATATTTAATCTTGATAACAACGTGATGAAAACAAAGCAACTCGTTGAAACTCCAATATTAACCAATAAATCTTATAATCGCAACACAATGCCTAAAGATAATCGATTAACACCGAAATCCAACAAATTGATTTTGTCACTTTAAAAATCAAACTTTATGATTTGTCAACCCTATTATCGCAACACAATGCATAAGAACCAACAAACGCATAAAATTCTAGATTAACAATCAACTATCAAATCATTATCGCAACACAATGCGTAGAAGAGATAATTAACTATTAATTTTTCATTTAAAGCATCTTTCTTTTTAAAACGCAGATTTAATTAATACTTTATTATCGCAAAACAATGCTAAAAGAATAATAAAAATCTGATTTTTAACAAGAAAATATGAAATAATCAAGAATCCAATAAATATAAACCAAAATTCATCAATCAATCCAATAATTTACCAATTAATACATAGAATCCATCATCCCAAGCGGGTGAACAAGAAAACTACTCACTAATCATGCTAAAACCCAAAATTAAACTCAAATAAATAAAACCATTATGAAATCAGAAAGTTTTGTGAATTCAAAATTTCATGCAATTCATAACAACATTAAACAATATATGAACAATTATAACAATCTAACACAATCTATTGAATGATTAAGAGAAGAATATTACATTTGGTTCATGGCTTTCTTGCAAAGCAAACTTCTATTCTCTCTCTAGATCCGTATCCACTTTCTATTCTGTTCGATCACTTTCAAAATAGAAATACTACTTCTATTTATATACACACTATAACTATTGTGTATTTACAATAAATTCCCCTGAACTATTACAAAATATTGTTTTCAACTCTACTTATAATTGTACCCAACAATCTCCCCCTTAGAGATGAAAACAATTTTTCATTTAAAGTTCTCTGTTCAGGTTAATTCTTATCTTGAATCTTCTTCTTTATTGTCTCTCTTTGATCTTCTCATCTCTTCTTTTCTGATCTTCTCTTTTCTTGATAGGACACTCCCCCTTGAATCATGAATAGCTATTAAATCTCTTTCTTGATCAATTGTCTTGAGATGATGTAGCAATCGTCTTCAATCTACTCAACAGTTGTCTCTGAACTCTAGCTTTTCTCCCCCTCATGATGATCATAAGAATTATGAACATCATGCAAAATCTTCAGAGACATAAGTGCAATGAATTTACAATTGAGGAAATACGACAACAATTACAACTCAGAAATTACAAATTGATTTTCTCCCCCTTAAACTGATATCTCTCTCCCTATACAAAGCAGATTTATCTCACTCCCCCTCAAATTGATACATTTTCTTTACAAAACAAAATCAAAGCTTTTCAACTTGACTTGAGGAAAATGAAACAAATTCATTTGTGAAATAACGAGTCCAGGTCCACATAGGATTCCTGTTTGCACAATAGACATAATCTATGTGACCTACTTTCAGCGCTGGCATGATGTTAACACTGGTAGGATTTCCAAATAGTCATCGTGAAATCCTTTATCATGAAAGAATCACTCATATTTGTTCCGGCTTAGTCACTTTGGACTAGCAGTTTATAGTCACACAGACTGATAGACTCGATGTGTCCTAAAAGTGTATATAATCAGCTCTAGACACAATGTGCATCAAATGAAGTGGGAGACCGGAGCAACTGTCTTCCTTGTTTCAATATCAGTAATATCCAAATGATATATCGATAGAAATGTGTTATATCTCCGTGATTATTGAAACAGAAATCTTTTGAGAGATAACTGAGTAGTTGGTGGGGTTAAGTGCATGCGTCACTGGGTCCATGACGTCTTTTTCAATATCAAGTCACCTAGGGCTTGATAGATTATGTGGATTACCCAGCAGACACAGTGTAGGATAGGATTATCTTTTCTTCAAATCCTTTCTCAACTCTCAGCTCTCAGCACTTTTCAACCTAGCTCCCTCCGGCTCACTTTTCAGAATTAAATTCAGTCAGCTTTATACGAAAAGCATGATCTGATGCACCACCATCGCCTTTTAATATCCCTCTCATTTACATTTTATCTCTGCTCGACCCTGTCAGTATCCCGTTATAACTGACACTTCTCAACTAATAAACCTAAAGAACCCTCACCCGCACAATCTATAGATGGTTTGCTTCTTGGGTAGGTCTTCCGGTTCTGGTTAGACCATAGAAGCGATATTTATGCCTATCACTCAGATTGGTGCATAATCGGAGTCAGCAGAAAGATTTTCAGCTTTGAAGCTCAAGAGATATCAGAGAGATTATTTTCAAATAATATGGGAGATATCAGAATGAAATAGAAAATCTGATATATGATATGAAAAGAACCAGACTTTCTTGAAAGAATTAGCATTTGGGAGATAACGAGAGAATCCAGTATAAATTGGAAGAGTTATAACAAAGAGAATCTCAGAAGAAATGAGATTATGAAAATCAAAGAGATTAGATCAATTAATCTCAATGAAATATTCAGAGAATCAGAAAAAAATTTCTTTTCAGCTCAAAAATTATTTTTATGTGTGTATCAAATATTTTCGTGAAAAATCACACACAGTTTTGAAAAATGTCATCGTCAAAGTGCGTCTGAAACTCCCCCTAGAAATAAGCACACACAGTTAGTCAACTCATAAAAATGAAATCAGGAGCAAAAAATTATAAAAATAAAACTCCCTCTAAATCAATGCAGCTTTAGAGTTGAATTCAGGGCAGGAATTCCAGAAATATTTGTCTTTCAGACTCGGGTTCTAATCTGAAGTGATTAGAAGCCATTTGTCGCATAAGCTTGGGTTTCAGTCTGAAGTAACTGAAAACCATAAGCTTGGGTTCTGTACTGAAAAGAACAAAATCCAATTTCAGTGAAGATCGGGTTCTACTCTGATGTGAGTAGAAGCCTCTTGAGATGAAGTCCGGGTTCTAGTCTGATATGACCAAAAACCATATTGAGTTGAAACACGGGTCTTGATCTGATGTAATCAAGAGCCTATTGAAATGAAGAACGGGTCCTTATCTGAAATGATAAGAAACCTATAACCTGCAAAATTTAAGATGTCTTTGGTATCCAAACAGATTTGGATCCAGACTTGTTAGCGCTCTTGGGTACCCATTTCAAAACAGGTTTTGGTACCCACTTGTACTTGGGTTTAGGTACCCATTGCATGTTATAACTATCAGCTTCTCTTTCAAACGCAGAAAACAAATTTCTTTGAGTATGAGAAAATTGAATATCTGAATTTCTAAAGAAACTTGAATTTGAATGATCAGACTTTTGCGAACTCTTCTTTTTGAAAAACTGTCCGGTTCTTGCCTGTTTCTGATAATACTTGGTATTTTTCTGTGAAAATATTTTATGATTAGAATGACTAGTATTTTCAGAAACTTTAGGAAAATTTGACTTCGAAGATTCACCAGTGTAAGTCTTGACCGGAAGTTGTTCAATAATTTTGTCTTTGCCTTTATGTATCTTGAGAAGATACTTAAGTTTCAGATCTGAAGATGAATCAAACTTAGCAGAGTTAGTTAGATTCACTTCACTTACAGAAGATAAACCAGAGTGATCAACATTGGATTTTAAACATACTGAAGAAGGGGTCTTAACCTTTGACTCAGTTGATAAAGTAAACACATGTAATTGTTTTGTAAGATGAAGTATCTGATCTTCCAAACTTTTGATAATGACTAAATTTGAATTTCTGTCATGATCAAATGATTGGTAATCAGATTTAAAAGATTGTTCTTTGATTAAGAACATTTGTCTTTCATCTTCAAACAATTCAGATTTTGATTTAAAATCTTGTTCTTTGAGTAAGAACTCATGTCTTTCCTTCTCAATCAAATCTTTAGTTAAAGACAACTCTTGTTGAAGAGCAAAAAATTCTTCATTTTTGTTTAAAATACAATTCTGACCAGTTTGTTTTGTCTTAGAAAGTGTATCTTCAAGATCCTTAACTTTCTTGTAAAGATCAGATCTTTCAGGCAAAAGATATTTCAGTTGAGTTGCATTCTGAAAATTTTCTTGTTTCAGCTCATCGAGTTCTTTAAGTAATTCAGATATTTTCAATTGATGAGCACAACTCTCAGAGTTTTGTTTTTCTATTAAGCTTTGAATTTCTTCATTCAGTATTTGTACGTCACGTAACGCCAAATGTTTATTAGTATTTAACTGAATGAGAATGTCGTAATTGTTCTTACGAATCTTTTCAGATTCAGTAAGTTTTGCAATTACCTCAGACTTTGAAAATTTTTCATATTCCATTATGAATTGCAGAAAAATTGAATCTTCCAAGATCTTTTATGGAGAAACTGAGTGAATTCTGATAACACTTTGAAAAGCTATTTCAGTTAATGATAACTAGTGAAAAATCAGCTCTGAAATGACTTTTTGACGTTGAAATTTCAGATTTTCTGCATAAAATTGCCCGTAACTTTTTTCTGGAGTGGAATTGGGCCTCGAAAATTTACCGAACCGGCTACGCCCGTTCTAGAAATGTAGATCTCTTTTCAAGCTTCGATTTGACATATGGTAGGCCTTCTAACGATGTTCCAGTCAAAAGTTATGGTCAATTTAAGCAGCAAAGGTCAAATAGTCAAGAGTATGATGAAACTCGAATGAATAATGACTCAACTCGAATATGTAATGATCAAACTCGAATGATGAAGTATCAAACTCGAATAAAGAATCACCAAACTCGAATGAAGAAGTATAAAACTCGAATGATTGAGTGTGAAACTCGAATGAGAAAGGATTCAACTCGAATGACCCTTGAACTTTCTCGAATGAAATAGAAATCAATTCGAATTACAAAGAAGTTAAACTCGATCAAAGCTTCATGAAACTCGGTCAATGAAGTATGAAACTCGAATAACAATGGATGAAACTCGGTCAAAGAAGTATGAAACTCGAATAACAATGGATGAAACTCGGTCAAAGCATTGATAAAACTCGGTCAAAGCTTCATAAAACTCGAATAAAGCTATCATAAAACTCGAATAAAGCTTTAATAAAACTCGAATAAAGCTTTCATAAAACTCGAATAAAGCTTTAATAAAACTCGAATAAAGCTTTCATAAAACTCGAATGCCTTCTTTATAAAACTCGAATGACACTATGAATTTAGTTATGCCCGAGTTTTATCATTTTTCAACAAAAACAAGATCAGATTCAAACTTTTTCAACAAAAATCCATGAATTGACCTCAAATTGATTTCGAAGGTTCATTTTTAATAGCAGAAACAACTTTTGTGAAATCACTTTGGGTAATTCTTGATTAAAAACCAAAAATCGACCAAAAACCTCAAGAACACACACTTTTTCAAAAAATCTGAAATTTCTCAATTAAATTCTGTGTGTTTTGAGATAATATTTGATGTTTATATCATCAGATTCACCTTTAAATTTCACACCTTCGATCCAAAATTCAGATTATTTCATCCACAAAATCAAAATCCTCAATTGATTTTCGGATTTTAAAAAAAATGAATATAACAGTATATTAAAAAAAAAATTTTCAGATTCAAAATTCACTCATATTCAGCCATATTAGGCTCTGATACCAATTGTGAATTCAAAATTTCATGCAATTCATAACAACATTAAACAATATATGAACAATTATAACAATCTAACACAATCTATTGAATGATTAAGAGAAGAATATTACATTTGGTTCATGGCTTTCTTGCAAAGCAAACTTCTATTCTCTCTCTAGATCCGTATCCACTTTCTATTCTGTTCGATCACTTTCAAACTAGAAATACTACTTCTATTTATATACACACTATAACTATTGTGTATTTACAATAAATTCCCCTGAACTATTACAAAATATTGTTTTCAACTCTACTTATAATTGTACCCAACAAGTTTAAGAACGAGTGTACCAAATTCGTAGCTATCCGTGCGGAATTAAACTCCAAAGCTTGAACCGAATGCTTGTAAACTTGAAGAATAATGAAACCCTAAACTAATCTATGATAAAAATATGTGAAAAGCTAAGAAAAACGCAAGTAAATGGCTCTGGAAATCGTCTGTAAATCGCTGCTAAGCTCCTCTCCTCGCTGCTGGTCGTATCTGTCTGTTTATAGAGGTTTTGCACCGCCTACGACCGTATATCTTAAGTCCTACGGTCGTAGGCCTCTTTGACTTGGTCAAACCCGTGCCCTAGCCCCCCTACGGTCGTAGGCTTCTCCTCCTACGGTCGTAGGCTTCTCCTCCTACGGTCGTAGGCTACAAAAATTACTATTTCAACATCTTTTCTTCTTGGAAAATTATTGAGAACTCGCCGTGGCTTCAAACTCGGTCGAATTTTCCTCGATGTTCGTTCCTTCGTTGATAAAACCTCTTTTGTCCTATGAATCGCAAAAATGAATGAATTAGATAACTTTTTTCACGTATTTCGGGAGAAAAATCGACCAAAATGCAAGGTAAATGATGCCAAAAATATGTATAAATATGAACATATCATCATGCACAACTCTCCTTCTGTCGATCACTTTTCACAAAAAAAAATCTACCCAAAATAGCAATCAACTTTCCTGAAACTGCATAATATGGCAACAAACTTTCAAAGTAAGTCGGTTTTCGATGAAACTTTCAATAGTACATATGAAAGGAGATACAAGATCATACTCTGATTTGGTGAAGCCCTAATAGTATTGAAGGTCAATAATAGATTTGTTCATCGTCATTATAAACCAAGTCTTGGAGCATATTATAATAACCTCATTCACAAAGCCCAGTCAAATCTGCATGATACCTACATATTGATAATTTGATATATCAAATTGCATTATGTGTTCTTATAAATTTTATGGAAGCTGTTGTTGGTATTTAGTGAAGTCAGAATGAACAGCGAAGGAAAGAAAAATGTTTTTTTGTCATTCATACAAGTATGATTTTGTTTATAAAAACATTACATTGCCTACTTTTGTGTTATACAAATCAATGTAGAAAATTTTAGAAAATATGGTTATCAATTCATGAAAGTTGTAAAACTAATAACTTCATTCACATATCCACAACTAAGACTTAACCAAAAAAAATTGATGGAAAACCATTTTATGCTCTTCCATTATGAAATAAGCTGATTATTAATTGCATCTTGCCATCTTATATAACTCAAGTACTCAAAAGCAAGTATCCGATAGTTTCATCAAACTCTCTGTAACATGTATTCTAGCAACATATGGCATACAAAGCATAAGATAGATACTACTACCGGAACTAACGGGGGTCTCCTAATAAATGAAAAAATATATTGATGTGAAATACACAATTTAATGAGTTAAGCATAAAAACCTCAGCATCATGGCCCTTGAGCTCTTCTAAAAGTTGTGTTGTCTGTTTATCCCATATAAGCACATAGTGATCATCTGATCCTGATACAATTTTTCCTAGATCAGAACTGATAGCACCGCTCTCACTTTTAACTGTTCTCATAAGAAATACAAAATCAATTTACAGTTGCAAATTAAATCAGACGAAATTGCATTAAAACAATGACTAGTTTTTTTGCCTAAGGAAAAGGACTGAACTTTTATTATTTTCTAAGTAAGGTAATCAATTTTACATTTTGCCTACATCAACTTCAACCGTGAACATCAACTTAAAATCTTGATTCATTGTTAATCATTATTTCATTAAGTAAGGTAATCACCTACATCAACTTCAACCGTGAACATCAACTTAAAATCTTGATTCATTGTTAATCATTATTTCATTATTATCTTAATTATACAGTTAAAGACATCAAATCCACAATATATAAATTATAAACAAACCCACAACATCAAGTCTTTTTGAAGTGAAAAAAACAAGAACAAGTAATTAAATTACTCAGCGACTTATTTATTTAGTAAAGACCCACTAACACAACCAAATGCATCACCATTCTACTAATTTTGTAAGACAAGATATCTATCCCGTTTACCCTTCAAATAACATCCATAAGAAATCGAAAATTAGACAAGAATGATCAAAGAGCAAGAAATGTATATATAGTTGATACTTTCAAGAACTAAAAACAACAAATTAAGGTCAATAATCAGAAAGTCAATTTAGGAAAATGTATGAATTAATTTACTAGCATAATATGAGAACTGCACGAGATGGTTGGGTAATTCGATCAACATATAATTTCAACATTTTCTTTCTGACTTCTGTTTCTTTCCGGAAAAGGAAATGGAGCTGTTGATGTAAATGCAAATATCATCAAATGCACCTCTACATAACACATTCATGTATATCTAATGCAGAAACATCAAAGGATTAATGGAGTGAAATCATGCACACAACACACATATGGACACACTCACAACTTGAAATCATTTGACTGCTGTTGGCTATAGAAGTGAGTGGACATTAGAGTGTCAGGAGAGCAAGAATCAAACACACAAACCCAGATGTTCGTGTAAATGCAAATGTTCAAACACACATATAACCAAGAATCTATTATGAACAAAACCCAAATATAACAAAATTCGTACCCTAACTCACATTCAAACAAAAAGCCTAACTTCAACAGATTCAAAAAAACAAAACCCAGAAGATTCAAAAACGAAACCCATTAACAGAATAAATTGAAATCGGTAGCAATGATTTTGAAAGCAAACCGTTGTTGGCGAGCAGCGGCAAGTACGAGAAGCGGCAGTTCTAGTGGCGGCGCTGCACCTACGGACCTTCCTTGTTCAGTGGCGGCGGTTGTGTGGTGATGGCAGATGAATGAGCATCAATGGCGGTGATTGAGTGATAGGGAGAGCGAGTGAGGCCGAAGGTGGTGACGGAGACATAATGTGGCGGCGGCGGCGGTGCTAGGTTTGAGGCCGCTGTCCTTCGTTTTGAGAGGGAGATGGAGCGAGTGAGAGAGAGGGGGATGGAGAAATCAGTAGTGTTACTAGTTGCAGGTGAGCGGCGGCAGACGGTGAGCACCGGTGGGAGAAGCGAGTAGGGGTTTCTGTAGAGAGAGAAAGTTAGAGAATTCAAGAAAGAGGGAAAGGGAGAAGAAAACGTCATAAGTGTACCCGGTTTGTTTAAAAACATGGAATTTTTGTGTTTATTTTATAATCAAAACTAGGTTAATACCCATGCATTACATGGATTGATATTAAAAAATTGTTATAAGTTAAATATTTATAAAAGGTGGAATCCCTTAAGAACCTTAATTTTTTTTAAAAAAAATAAGATACAATAAATACCAATAAAAAGATGAAACACACGCAAAATCATTGAGTCGATTGTAATACAAATGATGACTCTAAGTTATATTTAAGACTTTAAGTCAAAATAAGACGGTTAAAATAAGATTCAAAATATTTAAATTACTTATTTAAATATAGTATTTTATAACTCTTACATATACGATCATTTCAATTACTATCTTCTTATAATTGATTTAAAAATGTTGAACCTTCAATCTGTTTTGTTTGTTATTGTGTTATCATCAATAATCTCATATATCAACGAAATAAATCTTAGATGATAATTATTTTATATTTTTAATATTTATAAAATATATTAATTTAAATTGTATAAATTTGTTAAAGACTTTAAATTAAACCATATGCAAGTTTTCTTATTGAAGATGTTTTTATTAATAATAAATATTTATTGTCTGACTGATTTTATTAATAATAAATATTTATTGTCTGACTTGATACAACAATTCTACCGTCAACTTAATAAATAAATATTAATTAAGATTATACGAAATTAAGTTATTTTAAAATATAAATTTTTCAACATTTATTGAAGTTTTGGAAAATATTAATACAAATTTTTATTAAAGAAAATACATTTGAAATTTGAAAGATTTTTTTTAATGTGTCAAAGTTTCATAACTAACATATAAAGATTTGATAATAAAAAGTTTTTAAATTTTATTGTATACTAAAGTATTTAATTATAATTTCATAAAGTTTTTAAATTTTACAGTATACTAAAGTTTTCAAATTTTATTGTAAAAAAATTATTTTAAAATTAAGTTCTTTTATTTTACTATTTCTTAAAATTATTTACTATTTGAAACATTTAAACATGAAGTTTATTATATTATTGATTTTCAAAATATTTTTATTTTAGCTTGTTAATTTTAAAAACTTTTAATGAGTATTAATTGTAATTTCAATTAGTTTAGGAAACAAAAATAATAAGTATCAATAATAAAGTTTAAATTAAATCTATTAAATGATATGTATGTTACTTAAATTAATGTTAATTATTATTTTTGAAAAAAGAGCGGGAAAATGAAAAATTAGTGTATTAGGAGAATGACATGTGACAAGGATTCTTCTCATTTATTATAGGGCAAATTGCGTCAGAAGGTAATATATTGTCTCCTTTTTTCTAATTAGTGTAACATTTTAATTTTTTTTATTGTACCATTATACTAACAAAAACACCACAATCAATGATATTTAACCTCCTCAACCGGTAAGAACCCTTTATTAGCCGGTTGTCTTCTTTATCCCCAAACCCCCCTTATTCCCAACCCACGTTCAACCGCAAAAGCAGAGCAACCCAGCAACCCAAGTTCTTGAAGGAGTGACAGCAACCCAGGAAGAAAAATGTCATCTTCATCGTTGATTAGAGCTGATTCTTATGAAGCATCCATACGTTGTGGTTGTGGTTGTTTTGTGAGAACGTATACTTCGTGGAGTAACAGCAACCCGGGAAGAAGATTCAGTCGGTGCCCTAACTATAAGGTGAGATTAACTTTTGTAATTTATACGAAATTAACCCTAATTATTCTGTTTTTTGTTGTAGGATCGTTGTAAAACTTGCAACTATTTTGATTGGATTGACCCAAAACTACCTAACGAGTGGTATAGAACAACTATGACTGATTTGCACCCGGAATTCATGCGAATGAAGTCAGACAACAAGGAATTGCAGCATCAGAAGCTTCATGATCTGGAAAATGAAATGGTTAAGTACAAGGATCAGCTGAAAAGAGCATTGGAAGAAAATTCAAGAAGTCGAGCAAGAAATGTAGTGTATTGTAGGTGTGTGTTAACACTGTTAGTAATAGTGTTGGTTTTGCTAATTTCATTGAGCAAGACTTGTAACTCAAATGTTGTAAAGGCATTGCCTAACTAAATTAGCTTATTTATGAATGACAAATTAATGATTAGCATCATTCATCAATTTATTCAGCTTTCAACATGGGGCGAATTGCAAAATGTTCAATAATATTTGTTCATTCATATAGATCTGCTGCTTGTACATATTGTGGGTTAATGTATCATAGTTACAAAATATACCAAAAAAACCCAAGCCTTATGTTTAGGCAAATGTATCAAAGTTACAAAAGTAAAACCTAGCAGATCTAAAGTGAACAAAAATTCCAAAAAAACCCAAGCCTTATGTCTAGACAAATGTATCTACTCCAAGTTGACAGCGTTGTCTGCACGACTTCCAGGTTCATTAGGGTCTTCAGGTCCCTTCCTCAATTTTAATAGAATGATCCTTTGTGACTTGTTTCGTCTTTTGGGAGTTGGTTGTTGATTGCTCTGAGATTGCTGTGTCCCAATACTTGGCATCTGTGGACCCTCAGGTAACATTCCATTTGGCCAAGCTGGAAGTGGGATTCCATGTGTGGTCTGTTAAAATGAACAAGTGTTAGTACATGATTATAGTAAAGAGAATTTTAAAGTAACTTACTTACCCCAAGCATTGGTTGATTAGTTTGGCTGTCAAATGTTACTCCAAACCCAAGATTGTATTGACCTCTACCTCCTCGGCCTCTTCCTCCCCTGCCACCAACACCACCAGTTCCTCTACCTCCCCTTCCACCAGCACCACCAGTTCCTCTCCCAACACCACCAGCACCAACAGTTCCTCTCCCAACACCAACAGCACCACCAGTTCCTCTCCCAACACCACCAGCACCACCAGTTCCTCTCCCAACACCACCAGCACTGCCTCCCCTGCCACCATTTCCTCTCCCAGCACTGCCTTCACTACCATTTCCTCTCCCAACACCACCAGTTCCACTTCCTGAACTTCCATGTGTTGTGGATTGAACTTTACTTTTACAAGTTTTCATGTTATGACCCTCTTGATTGCATCCTTTGCATTTCAAGATTCTGCCAACAGAACTAACCTTTGTTGTGTAGATATGACCTTCACTAGCATCCCTTTTCCTATTCTTCTTAGGTCTACCAGGCATTCTTCTACTTACAGGTGGCAATGGTTTGGTATAGGTAGTTTTTTGCCACATTTCAGATCCATTTAGGGGCCAAATGTTATGATTGTACGTAACTTGAAACATAGACTTGCTATACCACTGACTTACATACATATCAGGATCTTTGTTCAAAAACATGATAGCAGCCAAAGCATGTTCACAAGGAATTCCAGATAGTTGCCAAGCCCTACAGCTACAAGTCATATCTCCTTCATTCACTGTGAACCCTTCCAAGCCATGTTTCACTTCAAACTTCCCTTCACCAGCTGAAATTACATGCCAACATCTACAAAAAGAACAATGTTATCATATCAGACCATGTTATCATATCAATCCAATTTGAGTCAATCATGCTTCCTAAATTGAAGTTCCTAGCACATGTATGCTCATCTATCAATGTTTTTACTTGGAATGTCATCTCATTTTTCATCCAAGTAGCCCACAACCTCCACGGACACCCATTACCCTTGCCTCTCTTACCACATCTAGCAAGTACCTGTTTACGACCCATCCTCTCAAACACAATCTTATAACCATGTGCAAGCCCATAATTGATTAAGCAGTCTCTCAATTGTTTTGGACTTTCATACTTTTCTCCTAACACTGGTTTCATTAAATCCCATCTTATGTTTGGATTATGTGTAGGGTACTTGACTTTATCATCTAACCCAGTGTCTATTTCATCTTCTGTGTCTATTTCTTGTTCAACAAATCTTTCACTTTTATAACCCCCACAGAGTTCTCCCATGAAAGCATCTTCCATCAAATGTTCATTACCATGGGATGAGCCATTGGCATTATCTTGCTTGATCCTAACATCAAAAAGCTCATCCTCCTCATTAGACACACTCTGTTGTTCCTCACTAGACACACTCTGTTGTTCCCCATCTAGAAACTCACTAGATACACTCTGTTGTTCCTGTACTGCTTTTCCCTTGTCTTTACTCCAATATTTCTTTAAATCATACCTCATATGATCTAAATACATATTGATTTTACCATCATGACGTAAAGCAAGGTCAATCAGTTCCAATATGTCTTCATCACAAAGCAATACCTTTATATTAGACTCTAATGGTTTACCAGGTACACAATAATAGATTCCTGTGATCTCTGTTTCGGTTTCACTCTCAAGAAATTCATACATATCAACCAAGAACAGAGAACTGAAATTAACACCCTCATACTTAATTTCTACACCATCGTCGTACATGAGAGGGCATTCACTAAAAAATCCACTATGATACAGGTTCACAGATATGGATGATGATTTTGAAGATGAAACCATATTCTGTAAACATAAACATAATATGTAAACATTACAAAAACAACAACAAATACAGAGTATACAGAGATTTCACCTTGTTAAACTCAAAAACCCTAACTGATTTCTCATACAAAAGGTTCACATTGATTTCACAACTACGTACCTTCGTTGTTATACAGAGAAAAAACTTCCTTTACAGCATCAAGCATCGAAGCTTCTAAACCCAGGCAGAGGAAAGCGACCGTTCATGTGTGTGTTTTTTTGTCTGAATGTGTGTTAACCAGTAAATGACAAATTCCTCCTTTATGAACTAAAGCAACCGATGGGAAATACCGGGAACCGGTTGAGGAGGTAACAAATATCATTGATTGTGGTGTTTTTGTTAGTATAATGGTACAATTAGTAAAAAAAATTAAAATGTTACACTAATTAGAAAAAAGGAGACAATATATTACCTTCTGACGCAATTTGCCCTTTATTATAATATATAGATATAGATTACAAAACAAGAGAAAATAGTATAATTAACACTGAAAAACATGTCATATTTTTTTCATTATAAATGCAACACTTAAAAAATGTATATGGTTTTAAAAATATGTTCCATTTTTTCATTATAAATGCAACAATCTAAAGATGTGTTGCATGTTTTTCATTATAAATGCAACACCCTAAAATGTGTTGCATTTTTTTTAAATATGCAACACTTTAAACAAATGTTGCAATTTTTAGTAAAAAATTGCAACACTTTAGAAAAGTGTTGCATTTGTTAAGTAAAAATGGCAACACTTTTAAAAAAGTGTTACATTAAATCATTAGATGCAACACTTATTGTCAATGTGTTGCTTTAGAGCGAACTTAAATAAAAAAGCAACAATTTTTAAATGTGTTGCATCAAAAGTGTTGCATTAGCTTCGATTTGTAGTAGATCGTGTTCGTCGTTCTTATCCTTTATTCATCTATGCATAAGCATTGTTCATCATCCATTTATGCATCATCATTTTTCGTTGTTCATCGTTCATCTATGCATCGTCATTGTTCATCATTCATCTATGCATCATCAATCTATGAATCGTGTTCTTCATAATCATCATCGGTTGCATCTCTTGTTCATGTTCATCATCGTTGTTCATCGTTAATCTTCGTTTTCAAATCATCATCAGTATGAAAATCATGAAGAACACGATCACAGAGAGAGAGAGAGAGAGAGAGAGAGAGAGAGAGAGAGAGATGGGGAGGAAAATGAGGAATGTAGTTAATATGATATTTTAATTCAAAATGTAACTCCTAATTATCTTTTAATGATTTTTAGAAATAAATTAACTACCATATCTTTAGTTTTCCCTAAATGTCCTTTGTGCACCCTTGATAGATTATTATTCGATTCACAAAAGTTTCTCGAGGTTCTCGATGCATAAAAGTTCTCAATTGAATCTCAATCTATATATATATATATATATATATATATATATATATATATATATATATATATATATATGTGTGTGTGTGTGTGTGTGTGTGTGTGTGTGTGTGTGTGTGTGTGTGTTCAGGTGTGTACCACCCATTATGCAGCACACCAGAAGGTACCACTCTTAAAAGTAATTTTTTTTAAAAAAAAATTCATGAACATGTTTTAATTAACATTACACAGATGATATATGAATTTCACGCAAATTCGAACACTCTAAGTGCATGAAATTACGCATCACATAAATGCAAATTCACATATATACAAAATTATATAAGTGTACGTTCACATCACTTTTTAGGAGCTAGAAAATATGAATGTATGTGAAATTTACATATGATATTCATAATGTTAATTAAAACATGTTTATGAAAAAAAAATTCAAATTTCTTTTTAAAGATGGTACCTTCTGGTGCGCTGTATAATGAGTGGTACTCTCTCGAACCATATTTTATATATATATATATATATATATATATATATATATATATATATATATATATATATATATATATATATATATATATATATATATATATATATATATATATATATATATATAGGGGTGGGTTCAGTGGAAAACCACTATGCACCTGAAAACTATGGAAACCTACGCATACCGTCCGATTTGGTGCATTTCATGAAAAACGCGGTGGCATTATCGTAAATAAGGTGATGCATCACGCGGAAAATTTGATGCATCATGCGAGATTTGATGGATCACGCGGGGAATTTGATGCATTTGTTGTGGTGCAGTGCGGTTTTCACAAGTTTTCCGATGCATGATGGTTTTCCATTGAACCTCCCTATATATATATATATATATATATATATATATATATATATATATATATATATATATATATATATATATATATATATATATATATATATATATATATATATATATATATATATAGATACATATATATATATATATATATATATATAGATACATACATATATATATATATATATATATAGATACATACATATATATATATATATATATATATATATATATATATATATATATATATATATATATATATATATATATATATATATATATATATATATATATATATATATATATATATATATATATATATATCCTT
This sequence comes from Centrapalus pauciflorus, assembly GCA_020465985.1. Classification (NCBI taxonomy): domain Eukaryota; kingdom Viridiplantae; phylum Streptophyta; class Magnoliopsida; order Asterales; family Asteraceae; genus Centrapalus; species Centrapalus pauciflorus. Next base: position 728,743 of record JAANYP010004335.1, read on the forward strand.
CTTCCCCATTTTTTAGGTAAACTTTTAAAAGATAAAACCCTTCAAATCCTTTGAAATCCTGTGATCCAAATGTGAGCTAGCTTATTGTTTTCTGAATTGTTTTATGTAATGGTATTTTTGTAATTGTTGAAAAAGGTTTTTCTATTTTTTGTAAAAGTGAAAACTTAAAAATGGAAAATTTTTCTTGAAACTAAACAAACCCAGTTTTTACCATTAAGCAACGACATGGTAAATATAATAGAACTGACCTGTCTACCCATCTTGACGACTATAAAGGTATCACCAATGGCAAGATTCACAGCTCTTTTTATCCGGACTCTGAGTAGTCCTAATGGAATTTTCATTGCAGCAACCTAATCAAATTGAATCCAATCATAAATTTCTTTTAAAAATATTTTCTTCTCTAAATAAGAATGATCTTCCCTTGATTTTACAAAAGATACAATAGATTTAACCATTCAATTGTTTGATTTTGTGTTTTTGATTGGAATCCCAAATCATTTTTTAAATTCATAAAAAAATCTTTAAGTAGGACAAACACATCTTGGGGTTTGCATGAGGTTATCTCTCCTTAGTATTCTTTAGTATGGGTGGAATATTTGAAGGACAAACCAAACTAGCGGTGCGTATCCTTAAATTAATAAATGATAAACTAAAGAATATATTTTTATCATTTTTCATGTAACAATTTCAAATTTTTGACTAATTTGTAATACAAATCTATATCTATATATATTAATAAAAGAAAATAATTCAGTATACATGTCGCTTCCTCATCGCATTAAACTGTAACACCCCTCCCGATCCCAGGAATGCCACGTCAACCCAATATCATAAGTGGCAATAACGCAATGGATCCATAACACACGTGTCATAGGATAATGCAGATTATGGCTAATTTAAAACTTTAAAATTCATATGCAAGGTTAAACACAATATAGTACATTAATCCCAGATTAACTAAACATAACGACACTGACAATCAGATACATAGCTGATACAACATTCCCAAAACAACTACCCCATACAGGACTAAACAAAACCCGGAACTATTACAGATCTTCAATCCATCTCGGATCTACCTTGGCGGCGGTTGAGATCCCTTTTGATTCCCTGAACATGTTAGACTCGAAGACATGAGCTATAAAGCCCGTGAGCACACGAGGGTTGACATTGCACATAACACATAGCACATAGCACACATTGTCCCTGTCCCTGTTGCCCGACACACACATCTCAGGTATAATATCACAAGTATGAGATCGGAACACAACATAAGCCCTGTGGGGACCCTTCCCCGGCCAACACACCGCACACAGCAGTGAGTAGCAATAATAACCCTGTGGCACAAGAGCGACACGGCCACAGGCCCTGCCGTATATATACACCCCAAGGACTGTTAGGGACAGCCAAACCGCGTGATTCCCCTTCGCGACTTATCGTCCGTATGGAACTCATCACGGACCCCGGAATCGATCTCATATCTCATAGATAACACGTATAAGGAATAGAATATACCTGAGGTTCACGTCCCTGTCTCATATATATAACACGCACAAGTATAGCTACACGACTAAACATAAGAAACGGCGCGCGTTTGGAAAAACGACTCGAGTACTCACCTGACTGATTTCCCGAAGTCTGAACACCCTGGTCGAATCCGGCCTGCTGTCCGCTAGTCCCTGTAATCACACGAGATCCCAATAGTTAAACACAATCCCGAGTAGCACATATCACACAATCACAATGACCCGAACTCAATTCGAACCCGACAACCCCACGGAACCGAAACCCGATCAATACCCGAAACCCGACTCAATTAACCCCAACGAGACCCCAAACCCTGACAAAACCCAACCCAAGAAATCCCGAAGGAACCCGATACCAATTCGACTCAAACCCTATTTATGAGATTCAACTCGGATTTCCCCTGCAGGTCTCAGTCGCGCCGCTAACCCCCTGTGGGTCGCGTCGCGACAAAGCGAAAACCTGAACCTTGACCTGCGATTTCAGCTCTGCCCAGGAGGGTTAACCCCTCCCAATTCGATCCCAGTTTCCAAACCAACACATAACACATCATATAACATCCTCTTATACTTCTTTGAGCTGATTATCCATATACCATAACATACACCACAAAAACAAGGCTCAATACATAGATGCTTACCTTAATAATCTTAAGAACACAATGAGATAAAGATAATGAGCTTGAATCCAAGCTCTTCCTCAACCAATTTCAGAAATTGGAGATGATATCTGGCTTCTAATCTCACACAATCACACACACAAACACTTTTAGGGGTTTAGAAGTGGATAAGGGAGAAATGAAGGGATAAACATATATGTACGCTTCTATTTTTAGCCGGTCTCGGACCCATTAACCTGAACCCGATATCACATTTTCAATATTAATGTCTATTTAGCCCATTTAATCACTTGATCCCAAAAGCATAATCCGTTCGCTAAAATTATAACCCGATGACACGCAAGCCCAATCCCGACACGTATCAATCCATGAAACGGGATATAATTGGACCAACCCAATATTAATAAATATTATCCACTAAAATAATTACATGTACCAGGTCCAAAAGACGGATGTTACATAAACTTTCATTTTCCCGCCTTTTTTCCATAATTAAATAATTTCATTTACTAATTTATCTATTATTAATAAAAAAATCTATTTTGAATACTTTCCTATTTAATTCATGAAATGCAATAAAGGAAACACATTAAAATTTTAAATAATTCAATATTAATTTTAAAATTATTTTTAGTAGAAAATTATTTATAAGTAAATTTGTATTTAATTTTAGGGTTTTATTACAAAAAAATCAACAAGTTTTCACGGTTTTTGTGTTTTAGTCTCTACATGTTATTTTTTTTTTCAAAAAATCTTCAAGTTAATTTTTTTCTTGGTTTTGTGAAATTTGTTTTTAGAGTCAGGTTATAACTAGTAAACTGAGTTTTTAAAGACTGAAAATTTGAGTTCTTATAGTCAAATTTCGTTAAAACAAAAAAATTAACTTGTGGATTTTTCTGAAAAAAATAATATAGAGTGACGAAAACACAAAAAAAAATGAAAACACGTTGGTTTTTTTCATAATAAATCCTTAATTTTATATTAAACTCTTTAAAAACATAAATAATTATTAAAATATCCATGTTTACATGGGTAAATAAGCTAGTAAAATTTCATAAAAAAGCAAGTCCTCTTAACTCCTATTTATCATATATTTGACAAATTTTAAAATCATATCAAATACAAATGTTTGATAATGCAAATTATTTGACAGAACAACTTTCACATAAATTCTGCTAACAAATTAACCGTCCACATCTTTGGGATCGAGTTATTTAATCTATATATCTATATATATTAATAAACGAAAATAATTCAGTACACATGGCGCTTCCTCATCGCATTAAACTTTCATTTTCCTGGCTTTTTTCCATAATTAAATATTTCATTTACTAATTTATCTATTATTAATAAAAAAATCTATTTTGAATACTTTCCTATTTAATTCATGAAATGCAATAAAGGAAACACATTAAAATTTTAAATAATTCAATATTAGTTTTAAAATTATTTTTGGTAGAAAAATTATTTATGAGTAAATTTGTATTTAATTTTAGGGTTTTATTACAAAAAAATCAACAAGTTTTCACGATTTTTGTGTTTTAGTCTCTAAAAGTTATTCTTTTTTTAAAAAATCTTCAAGTTAATTTTTTTCTTGGTTTTGTGAAATATGTCTATTAGAGTCAGGTTATAATTTGTAGACTGAGTTTTTAAAGACTGAAAATTTGAGTTCTTATAGTCAAATTTCACTAAAACAGAAAAATTAACTTGTGGATTTTTCTGAAAAAAAATAATATGGAGGGACGAAAACACAAAAAAAAAATGAAAACACGTTGGTTTTTTTCATATTAAATCCTTAATTTTATATTAAACTCTTTAAAAACATAAATAATTATTAAAAATACCCATGTTTACATGGGTAAATAAGCTAGTAAAATTTCATAAAAAAAGCAAGTCCTCTTAACTCCTATTTATCAAATATTTGACAGATTTTAAAATCATATCAAATACAAATGTTTGATAATGCAAATTATTTGACAGAATACAACTTCCATATAAATTCTGCTAACAAAGTAACCGTCCACATCTTTGGGATCGAGTTATTTAAAGTTCATATTTTGTAATATCTTGTTGTTAAAGAAATGAAAGCATTCGACTAATTGTGTAGACAGTTTCTGTTCTTGAATATGTATAATTGGTGTTAATTTCGCTACAAATTAACACATTTAATAACAATGTTTCTTGATCATAATCAAATATAAACAATATTTAAAATAAAATTTTATGAACGCATATTTAAATGTACTGTTAAGAAACTGCATGTTAAATGAAGTTGGTTATTAAACAATAAAATCTAAACAATGTTTAAAATAAAATTTCCGGTTTCATTTTTCCGTTTACACTTTCATTTTTTTAGGTTTAGTATTTATTTTTTCTTTTTCCCATAAAACGTATTGTATTATTTAAATATCTATAAATTCAACAATAACTAAATTATTAATAACTAAATCCAACAAAAAAAAGAAGTTTGATGTTATTGTTACCCATAATTAAACAAATTGAAACCATTACTAAAAGGGTTAATTATGAAAAAATAAACAATTATTAACACATTATTATTTTTTTAATTGAGGATTATATTAATGAAAACACATTAATCTAGGCAATATTAAAAGAATAAAATGTAAATTATTTTGAAATAACAGCTTTTTTTTATTTGGATTGTAAAACTTTCTTGTCATTTGACCGCTCAACTTTATGTGACACTTTTTGAACACGGTCGGTTAGGTGATTATCAACCAATTTACCTTGATTGGTGTCTTTCATAAGTATTATCTCCTAATAAAAAATAATATAATATGTTATGTAACACTCTCAAACTAATCCCTAAAGCCACATAAATAACACATCAACAAGGATATAATATAATAATCTCTAGCTAATCCCAAAACATGCAGGTGGAAACCCCAATAGTTTAAAACATTAACTACATCAATAAGTCACGGAAATATCTCATTAAACTACACAATATCCGAAGTGAATATAATTACACAGTACCCAAAATATAACTACCTCTATAAAAGGGTAGCTAACTCCACGTATACGCAGATGTAAACCTACTAGGGTCCAGCAGGCCTACTAGCACTCTGGTCACCTGAGATACACACATCAACACACACAGGTCAGCTGAAGTTGTTGAGAATGCAATGGTTAGTGTACGATTATAAATCTCAATAAAATTAAGTAACTCAGTAATAAAAGGTTCAGTGTTCTCTACTGAACATGTATATGAGATCCCACAAGATAACTCAAATAGGAACTCAGCCCGTGTGGACGAATCCACGTACCCAAATCCCTAGATAGCACAAAGCAGTCGTCAGGAATCAAAAGGGAATAGGGAGCGACCCGACCCCTGCCCAGCCGTACGGTTTAGTAACTCGATAGCTCAAGTGTCTCAAATGTCATATTTATAAAACACAATTCTCAATAAAGCACAACAATACATGCATGATAGTATCTTAATAAAAAAACTCGTAAGAAAACTCGTAATATCTCGTAAATAAAACTCAGTAAAAGATCATGCAAGTATTAATAAATAATCTTACAAGTATCACAGAAAAACATGCAAACTACCTGCCCTGAAGTCTCCCTACTCAGTCTCAGTTCCTTGCCCGTCCCCAACCTTATCAACTCGAGACCCTGAAATCACAAAACAATACTTAATATCACAATCTCAACCCAACAACTCTATACACGCGACTCCCTGATAGCTCACACACAACGAAAACCCATACACAAGACGCAGAAAGCCCAAAACCCTACCCCTAACCCTAGCCGCATCGCGGCCGCACTTGACCATCGCGGTCGCGCTCACCCTGATCGCGGCCGCGCTCACATCGCGGCCCGCACTCAACCTAAACCGCCAGCGATCCACCTCAAGAACATCGTGGCCCGCGATCGCGGCCGCGCTCACGATGTTTCTCTCATGAACCAGGGGACTTAATCCCCAAACCCCATCTCAGATCGATATAACCCAATTGCTCAGATACACAACTAAATTCAATTCAACCAATCGATACCAACCCATAACATAAAACCCACGAAGCTCGAATTTACCTTAACCTCAAAAAGGATGATGATGAAGGAATTGGTTGCTTGAATTACAGATTGGAGCTTCAATCTTTGCTTGCTGCTGGAGGTCCAAACACACACAAACACACTCTCAATCTATGGATTTGAAATGAAGTAATGAAACAAGAAGGCAGCCACCTCAAAAATATATATGTTCTCGTTTTAAACTCGGTCTGACACCCAATATTCGAACTCGTTATCATAAAATATAGATTTATATCACCGGGTCCCAATTTGATTATTAATCACCAATATTATAATCTTTCATTAAAAACTTAAATCCCTAACACGGTTAACCCAGAATCTTATCACGCGACAGTTCCACGTGTAGCTCAATAATTAGCCCAACTCGATACTTATATTTAATTTAATCCAATGAAATAATTCCACATATTTGTCCCAAAATTGGGATGTTACATGTTACTAAAAATAAGACAGTATTTTACGTTTTTTTCGCAAGGAACCCTTACTAAATTAGTAAAGTAAAACAAAAACGTAGATTATTAAAAATAATACTTTAAAATTTCTCCAAAACGTAATCAAATACTCAAGTAAGAAAAGTTGAAATATTTATATAATCTTTTGGTTTCATTTTTTTTTTTTTTTTGCTTTTATATTATTTTTAACCCAGCTATTTTGTACATAGATGCAACATAGAACTTTAATCCGGTTAGAACTCAGTTAACAATCAAAAAATTCTACAAAAGCACCATTTTCTTGATTTTTAATCTATATAAGGATTTATGAGGTAAAAAAAAATGATTAAGAGACTTAACCAAAACAATAAGATAACTTCAAGCGTTTTTTATATGAATATCCCTATAATTAGTAAGGATGTTACATAACTAACTTTTGATTCAGACATAACTTGTTTTAACTCATACTGAATATTAAATCTATTTTTTAGAGAAGAGTTCATATAGCATACTCACCTGACTACCACCACTGTCGTCGCCAAAGTCTATGTTCTTGTCACGCATGATTGAATTTGTCGCATCCTAGAGAAGATCATCATATCAAATTTAAATTTAGTAAGTATTCAAGTGTATAATATTCCCATTAGAAAGATACAATTACATTGATTTTCCAGTACATAGAATTAAAAATATATAAGTGGTATATTTGTGAATCTAGCTAAATGAGATGATCGAATCTTTTGAAAACTATAACTTTTTTTTTTGTTAGAGTTAACTGATAACGTATATTGGATAGCTAGGTTTTACCGATGGCTTGATAAATACCAATGTGATAAGATTTAGTAAGTATTGATTTAAGATATATATCAAAAGATATTTAAGTAGAGTTTGTTAAACTTCAAAGATTCAATTAATCCTGATCTCTACGTAAGGAGGAAGACAATAACTCTATATAAATGGGAAACATGATGGTAATTAATCTTCACAAAACCCTAAATATCGACTACTCAACTAACTTCGGCGTCATCATACCTCCCCATGGGGCTTAGTATGGTGATATTTGTTTTTTAAAAGGTTAAATATCTGAAGTCTAAAAACCATGTCTGAAATTAAGAGGAGGTCTTAAAGTCTGAAATTAAGAGGCTCTGAATTTAATTCAGACTAGTCCCATTCTCTTAAAATTCAGAGGGAAATTCAGAGGTTGTAACCTCTTAAGTCTGAATTTAAACAAACAATAGAAATTATGTTAAGATCTGAAATTCAGACTTCAAACCTAATTCAGAGCATCTTAATTAAAAACAAACACAACCTATGTATATCAACTATCTCAAGCGTGTGGTGAACAACGGTTTCTCAAGACATCCATCAACATTAGTTATTAGTTTTATAAATGGTTTTGATAAAGATAAATAGAGTAAATTACACAAATGGTCCCTGTGGTTTGATGCTTTTTGCTGTTTTCGTCCCTCAAACTTTTTTTTTTTTGCACCAATAGTCTCAAAATCTCAAACATTTAACACAAATGATCCCTACCGTCAATTATGTCCGTTAACCAAGTTAAGTCACAAGGGCATTTTTGTCATTTTATATTATTTTTTTATCTAATTATTTTTTATTTTTAATTTTTTTATCTAATTATCTTTTTATTATCTTTTTGTATTATTATTAGTATTATTAAATTCATATAAAAAATCAGTTTATCAATGAACTTCTTCATCGGGAACAATTCAAAGCAAAAGCTCTTCATACCATTTACCAATCATCATTATCATCTCATTCCTTTTTTTTTTTTTTTTCTTCACAGACTGCATGCTTGTTCACATAAACAAGACAAACAAGACCCTCTGTGTGTGTGCCTACTTTCTTTCTCCATTATATAATTGTTTTTCATATATGCTTCCATGGAAATCCCTCTTTGATCTGCTACAGTCCAGATCTCCAAAAGAATATACAAATCATTTTACATCCTCTCATCATTCTTATACACTTCTCTTTTCATATGTTTCGGAACGGTAGTCTTGAGAGCCTTTCTCCACGACCTTGGATCCACCAGATTCGCCCACACGATACGCCTCACTTCCACTCCACTCTCTCCGAACGCAAGCTCCGTCGTTTCATTTTGTCATTCTCCTTTTCCGTGCTGCTGCTTTTTCCCTTGAGCTCTCCGCCGCCGTATTCATGGTCCACGCTGGTACGACTTCGGTGCCTTTCGGTAATTGTTAAAATATATATTGGGCTTCTATATTGGGTTGTACTTATGGGCTCAAGTTAATTGTTGGGCTTGGGCTCATGTTAATCTTGTTGTGTGTTAATGCTTGATTTAGGTTATTAGGTTTCAGCTGCTCATTCTCCGCTGCTCATTCGCGCTGCTCATTCTCCGCTGCTCATTCTGTTGAGCTCCTACAGCTCATTCTGTTGGTTTGTTATACCAGTTTTCTCATTCGGTTCAGCCTCTTGATCTATGTCTATATAAGAGAGGGAGCACTGGAGATGAGAAGACACACGGAATATTCTTCTGTTGTTGCTTCCGTTTTCTTCTTCGTTCTCAAAGTAATCTCCAGTTGTTCTTGGTTTGTAAAAGAGGGTGAGCTTTGTCTGTTGACAAAGACTCAGAGTGTTATTGTAGAGAGATTTACTTTGTAAGTAATAGGGTGGCGTAAAGCCGGTTGTTCTTAGGTTTTGGTTAATGAAAGTTTGGTTGAAAATCTCTTGAGTTTGGTTATAATTTCATGGTATCACAGCTCAGGCTCGTTCCTGTAAATAGTTTGGGACGTGTTCGTTGAGAAAAGAAGAAAAAAAAAAAAAAAAAAAACCTCTGTTAAAGGTTCTTGGTTCGATTCTGAAACCCTAAAAGGCGAAGTCTCAGTTTCTGTCGTCTCACTGGCTCCTTCGCTTGTTGTTGTTGTTCTCACCCCTGTCGATTAGGGTTCATACTTAAAACCCTAAATCGCGGTTGTGGAAATTTTCTGCTGATTGTTCGTTGACTAGGGTTCTTCCCTCAAAACCCTAAAAGTGGTATTGTTCTATACTTCGACTGTTGTTGAGCTGATATTGCTGCTCATTGTGGCTGGATCATCTAAAATTGTGGAGTACACTGTAAGAAATTCTCAACCCTCTCGTGTTGTAGCAAGTTCTTGTTCTTGGGAGTTTCCGTACAGTCGGGAATCAACTGCCCCTGAGAATCACACTTGGCCTATAGACGAGTTATTGTTTTCTTATGTGATTCCCTTATTTTTGGTTAGTACATAGTTATTGGTTAGTGTGGGATCCTGTCCTGGCTTGACCTGGCGTCTTGAACGCTCGTGGAATCCTGCCATTAAGGACTTGATTCCCTTTGTCTTGCTTGGTCTTATTGTTGTATAATTGTGTGTAGATCTGTCATATTTTTAATATGGGAGATCAAGAAGGTACCCTGATTAGCAAGCTTGATTTCGGTGACCCTTTGTATTTGCATGCTAGTGACATTAGCAGTACCCCTCTTATTAACATTAAACTAAAGGGTACTGAAAATTTTAAAACATGGTGCTACTCCATGGAATTGGCCCTTCAAACCAAAAATAAAACTGGATTCATTGATGGATCCCTTGAACGTCCATCAAAAAATGAAATGCTTGCAAAACAATGGGATAGGTGTAACGCTGTTGTGGTGTCATGGATTTTGGGTGCCATGTCTGATGATCTGTACAATGCTCAAATATTTTCCAAAATTGCCTCTGATATGTGGGTAGAATTAAAAGAAACGTATGATAAAGTTGATGGTTCTGTTATGTTTAATCTTCACCATCAAATTAACTCCCTCACACAAAATGGCTCCTTGGTGTCTGACTATTATCACAAGCTGAACTCTTTGTGGAAACAATATGACACAATGTTAAAACTTCCACAATGCACATGTGAAGCATCCAAAGAATTTCAAAACCACACAAATCTTTTAAAACTGATGCAGTTTTTAATGGGTCTTGATAGTACTTACCAACCCATTAGGAGTAATATCCTAACTAAAGACCCTTTGCCAAGTATAAAAGGTTCTTTTAACATCATTTCTAGAGAGGAATCTCATCGTTTATCCACCACCAGTGACCAAAAAACTGGTGGACAATCTGCCATATTTTTCTCTAAATCCACCTCTCAGTCAAGAACTGTCACCAATCCTGATTTGAAATGTAAAAATTGTTTGAGAAATGGTCATACCATTGACAGATGTTTTGAAATTATTGGTTACCCTAAAACCAATAATAAATTGAAATGTTCTAAATGTGGTAGAACCAACCATACTATTGACAAATGCTTTGAGATCATAGGTTATCCTGCATCTTGGAAAAGGAAATCTAGCAATCTCTCTCAAGGTTCCTCTTCAAATATCAATCCCAGCACTAATGATCTATCTACCGTTTCCCTATCCAAGGATCAATTGTCAAAACTCATGACTCTACTTGACGAGAAAACCAAAACTGCCACCCCTCAATCTAATATGTGTGGTAATTTTTTCAACTCAAACACTTTTACTGTTTCTGGCTCAAACATGAATCTTAAGCCAAACACACACTGCTGGCTTATAGATTCTGGTGCCAATCACCACATGACACATTCTGAAAATTCCCTTTTTAACATTGTAGATGTTACAAATTTAAATATTACTGTCACCCACCCGAATGGTACTATAGCTAAAGTCACTAAAATTGGAGACCTACATTTAACTAATAAAGTCACCTTATATAATATCCTGGTTGTTCCTGAATACACTGTCAATCTGCTATCTGTATATCAACTTGTTAAAGACAGTGGTTTTTCTGTGGTTTTTGATGAAAATTTTTCCTATATTCAGGATTTGAAAACAAATGTGACTCTAGCAACTGGTAAACAGTGTGATGGCCTGTATAATTTCTACCTAAATAACCAAGGTAATAGTCATGCTACTTTCTGTGTTCCTGTTAGTTATGAATCCACCTTGGTATGGCATGATCGACTTGGTCACCCATCTGATCAGGTTCTTCATGCCTTACAAGATACCTTAAAACTCAAAAACATTGAGACCACTCAACCTTGTGACATCTGTCATATGGCAAAACAAATAAGAGAACCCTTTCCTTCAAGCGACCATAAGACCCAATCTCTAGGTGACCTTATTCATCTTGATGTTTGGGGTCCTTATAGAGTCACTAGCAAAGAAGGTTATAAGTATTTTCTCACTATTGTGGATGATTATTCCAGAGCTGTTTGGACCTTTCTTCTCAAATCAAAAGACCATGTTTTTGAAAATATTGTCACCTTTTATAATCTGTTAAAAACTCATTTTAATACAACTGTAAAAATCTTTAGAAGTGATAATGGGACAGAATTTGTCAATAATCAGATGAATATTTTTACCAAACAACATGGGATCATTCACCAAACTTCCTGTTCTCACACACCCCAACAAAATGGAGTGGTGGAACGAAAACACAGACACCTTCTAAATGTGGCCAGAACTCTCTTATTTCAAGGAAATATCCCTTTGTATCTCTGGTCCGAATGTATTCTAACCGCTACTTACCTCATCAACAGGCTTCCCACATCTGTTCTTAAAGGAAAAAGTCCCTATGAAATGGTATATAAGATCAAACCAACCCTCTCCCATCTCAGAATTTTTGGCTGTCTATGCTTTGCTAAGGTGCTAAATGTTACAGATAAATTTTCACCTCGATCTGAAAAGTGTATTCTGGTTGGTTTTTCAACTGAAAAGAAGGCATACAAGTTATATAATATTGGTAGCAAAAATTTTTTGTTTTCAAGGGATGTCAAGTTTTATGAAAATGTGTTTCCATACAAACCAACCTATAATAGTTCAACACCTTTAAATCAAACCTATCAATATTTTTTTGATATAAATACTGATAGTTTTGATATTCAAAAGGAAAATTTCGGTAGGATTAAACACCCCAATGATGATAGCCATAATGCTTTGATTAGAGATGGCATAGACCATAGTGATCTCAGTCGTAATGAGTGGGAGGACTTCTTTGAAGACTATCATGCAACACCTACTGATGGTGATGGCAATTTGTCTCAGAATTCCACCACTCATAATAACCAGAATGTATTGCATGAGTCTAGTGCAACTCTCCGTGATAATGAAGGAGCTTCTGAGGGAAATTCAAATGATCCTATCTCTTCTCAACCTACTCCTATTCGTAGATCCAGTAGACCTACTCACATGCCTGCAAAATACAATGACTTTGTTGTTAACAGTACAGTCAAATTTGGTCTTGAAAAGGTTGTCAATTATTCCAAACTGTGTTTTTCAGATTTTTGCTTTATTTCAAATTTAAACAAGGCTGTTGAACCAGTTACATACTGGCAAGCTATTAAACATCAGCACTGGATAGATGCCATGAATCTTGAGATGGAAGCCTTAAATAGAAACCATACGTGGGAATTAGTTGACTTACCCCCTGACCGAAAACCTATAGGTTGTAAGTGGATATATAAAATAAAGTATAAATCCTCAGGTGAGATAGATCGATACAAAGCTCGTTTAGTTGCTAAAGGGTATAGTCAACGAGAAGGTCTTGATTTTGATGAGACTTTTTCACCTGTTGTCAAAATGGTAACTGTCCGATGTTTGCTAAACTTATCTGTCTCAAATGGTTGGCCCATTCACCAACTTGATGTTAATAATGCCTTCTTATATGGTGACTTAGAAGAAGATGTATATATGACTCCTCCCCTTGGTTATTTTAATAAAAATGAAACCAAAGTGTGTAAATTGCTCAAGTCTCTCTATGGTCTTAAACAGGCTCCAAGAAAATGGAATGAAAAGTTTACCTCTGTTTTATTAAAAAATGGCTTTTGTCAAAGTAAAAGTGATTACTCATTGTTTATAAAGTGTAAATCTTCTCAATTTATTGCTCTCCTTGTCTATGTTGATGATATAGTTGTTACAGGGAATGATCCTGCTCAAATCAATGACTTTAAAACCTTTTTTAAACACAAAATTTCAAGTAAAGGATCTAGGCCATCTAAAATATTTTCTTGGCATCGAAATTCTTACTCTACCTACAGGATTATGTATGACCCAAAGAAAATATTGTTTGGATCTCCTCTCTGAATTTGGCATGCTTGCATGTAAACCTGCTCAGAATCCTTTAGATCCAAGTACCTTTGTAAGTTCTAAAGGATATGAGAGTCCATCTGATTTAATTCTTGAAAATATTACTGAGTATCAAAAGTTAATTGGCAAACTTATCTATTTGACTCTAACTAGGCCTGATATAACCTACACTGTTCATGTTTTAAGTCAATTCATGCATCAACCCCGTCAGTCTCATCTAAAATGTGCTCTTCGTCTCCTTAAATATCTAAAACTGGAACCTGGTTTAGGTGTTCATATTGCTGTTAAAAGTTCAACTAAAAATTGCTTGTCTGTGTTTGTTGATGCTGATTGGGCAAAAGCTGTAATGTTACGAAAGTCTGTAACTGGGTTTTGTGTTTTCTTGAACGGTAATCTTGTTTCATGGCGCAGTAAGAAACAACCAACTATATCTCGTTCTTCTGCTGAGGCAGAATATCGTGCTCTTGCCTCTGTCACAACTGAAGTTTTATGGCTTCTTAAAGTCCTAACAGATTTACAAATAATGGTTGAACTTCCTGTTCCTATTTATTTAGATAGTCGTGCTGCCATTTTAATAGCATCTAATCCTGTTTTTCATGATCGTACTAAACACTTTGAGTTAGATTTGTATTTTGTAAGGGAAAAAATAAGTGCAGGTATCATCAAACCTATAAAAGTTGATTCATCAGAAAATGCTGCTGATGTCTTCACCAAGGGACTTGCTGTTTCTGCTCATCATCACTTATGTGGCAAACTAAAGTTGATAAATCATTTCAACAATTAACTTGAAGGGGGGTGTTAAAATATATATTGGGCTTCTATATTGGGTTGTACTTATGGGCTCAAGTTAATTGTTGGGCTTGGGCTCATGTTAATCTTGTTGTGTGTTAATGCTTGATTTAGGTTATTAGGTTTCAGCTGCTCATTCTCCGCTGCTCATTCGCGCTGCTCATTGTCCGCTGCTCATTCTGTTGAGCTCCTACAGCTCATTCTGTTGGTTTGTTATACCAGTTTTCTCATTCGGTTCAGCCTCTTGATCTATGTCTATATAAGAGAGGGAGCACTGGAGATGAGAAGACACACGGAATATTCTTCTGTTGTTGCTTCCGTTTTCTTCTTTGTTCTCAAAGTAATCTCCAGTTGTTCTTGGTTTGTAAAAGAGGGTGAGCTTTGTCTGTTGACAAAGACTCAGAGTGTTATTGTAGAGAGATTTACTTTGTAAGTAATAGGGTGGCGTAAAGCCGGTTGTTCTTAGGTTTTGGTTAATGAAAGTTTGGTTGAAAATCTCTTGAGTTTGGTTATAATTTCAGTAATCTATGGTTCCTTTTGATTTCAATATAAAAATACATCTATTCATTGCTAAATTGAAACTGAAAATATCATCAAAACTTTATAGATTCGTTGCAGCAGCAAAAGAGAAATGGGAATTAGGTAATTATTTTGTGAGCATTGAAGGGATTAGGTGAGAGGGTTTTTGACTGGAGGATTTGCAGAGAAAAAGATAAAGGAATCACTAATAAAAGAATTATTATTAATAACATAAACGAAAAGAAAAAAACTAAAATAAATTGCACACGAGAAAAACAAAAAAAAAAATATTTAAACCATTAAAAAATTACGCAAATGGTCCCTAATATTGAAAATGACAAAAATGTCCTTATGAGTTAACTAGCCTAACAGATTAATTTAACGGCAGGGACCATTAGTGTTAAAGGTTTGGGATTTTGGGACTATTAGTGTAAAAAAAAACTTTGAGGGATCAAAAGAGCAAAAACCTCCAAACCACAGGGACCATTTGTGTAATTTACTCAGATAAATATAATAATAGCATATAAGGGTTTATGGGCATACATTTGCATTAGGGTGAAATTTTTTTTTTTACTCAACAAAAACTCAATAATGTACCTTTTTTTATTTCAAGCAGCTTCAATTTAAATCTTTTTTTTAAACCAAAAGCTAAACCTCTTTCGACCAAACCAAACAAAATTTTAATTTGGTAACAATTTATTTTCTCAAATACATATATTAAACTCTTAAAAACACTTACTTGATATTTTAGTGCATTTTCGAGTGCGTCTACGATCTCGTCATCAACGGGCGTTCTTCACGGTCTCTTTTCAAACAGGAGCTATTTTTGTAAAAATTTCCAAACATTTTGGATTTATTTCATCCTTAATTTATATTACCATGAATAATTTCTTGTAATTTATTTTCTTCGTAACATTGTCGTGCCAATCCGGTTAACGGGCTATGTTTGTTGTTGTTGATGACTATATAGTATCACCAATGGCAAGATTCACAACACTTTTGATCCGGACTCTCTGTAGTCCTAATAGAATCTTTGTTGAAACCTAATCAAATTGAATCAAATCATAAATTTCTTTTAAAAATATTTTCTTCTCTAACTAAAAATGATCTTCCATTGATTTTACAAAAGACACAACAAATTTAACCATTTAATTGTTCGGGTTAATGAGTGTTTTGTTTAGAATCACAAATGATTTTTTAAATTCAGAAAAAAAAAATCTTTAAGTAGGACAAACCCATGCATGCATCTTGGGGTTTGCATGAGTTTATCTCTCCTTAGTATTCTTTAGTATGGGTTCTATGAGTTAGAAATATTTGGAGGACTAACCAAACTAGCGGTATTCTTAAATTAATAAATTACTAAAGAACATTTTAATCATTTATCATATAATTAACAATTTCAAACAATAAAATTTTATAAAATGCAAATCCTCTTAAATTCTGTTAAGCAAATATCTGTTAGATTATAAATCACATAAAATAAAATTGTTAGACAATGCAAATCCTTTCAAACAAAATGCAACTTTCATTAAAAAAAAAAATGCAACTTTGATAAACAAAATTAACAATCCACGTATCTTTGGGCCCGATATTCTTTTATAGAGTTACTAGTTTATTACCCGTGTACTACACGGGATACTTAAATAATTATTTTTTTTAATTCATATACATTTAAAAATTATTTTAGAAAAAACAAATAAAATAGTAATATTATACCAGTTAAAAAAATTATTGAAAATATATGAACCTGGTAACTAAAAGCAAAATACATAACCAAGAAATAAATAATTATAAAGAAAGAAAAAATTTTATAGAAATTTGGTAAAAAGTCCTTTTTATTTCTAAATCAATTTAATTATTTATTTTAATATTTTTAAAAACAAGGATAAGAAGCTAGTGAAAGACATAAGTTGTGGACTCGAATTTAAAACAAAATTCCAAGATAATAGGCGGAAGTTTTTTTCCTAAATTAATTTAATTATATTTTAAAATAGCAATTTTAGAATATTACACGTGTCGCTTCCAGATTACGCCAATTGGCATTCTAGTTAGGTGCCAAGTGACATCTAGTTACTCTTTTAATAGAATAGATAGAGATAGATTTAAACTTCATATTTTGTAATATATATCTTTTTGCTAAATAAATGAAAGCATTCGACTAATTGTGTAGACAGTTTTCGTTAACTTGAATATGTATAATTCGTGTTAATTTCGCTATAAACACATTTAATAACAATGTTTCTTGATCACAATCAAATCTAAACAATGTTTAAAATAAAATTTTATGAATGCATATTTAAATGTACTGTTAAGAAACTGCATGTTGAATGAAGTTGGAAATTAAGCAATTTTATATATTCAAAATTTCAAATGCTCCTCAATATTAACATTAACAATTATACTGATTTCAAACTTTCATTGAACAGTGAAGCTAGCTGCCAGCCAGCTGAAGCAGGCAGGTAAGTAGCTGACTTATTTTATTACTTTATATATATTATACAACATTTATGTTTTTCTGTGATAACTTTTGATATATTGTATTTTATTAAAATTTGAATATATCATTACGATCGTATTATTTTTGTCTACATTCCGATAAAAAATTTATCGTCGTCGGAACAGTTAAGCAAGCTGCCAGGCAGCTCAAGCAGGCAGGTAAGCAGCTAAATTATTTTATTATTTTATATATATTATATGTCATTTCTATTTTTCTGTGATAACTTTTGATATATTGTATTCTATTAAAATTTGAGTATATCATTACAATTGCATTATTTTTGTCTACATTCTGATATAAAGTTTATCGTCGTCGGAACGATTTTCGTTAGGCAGACATGCAGCTGCCTAAATATTTTAATTTATATGTAATATATAATTATTTTATTGTTCTATTGAAACGTTTGATGTATTGTATTTATAAAAAGTCAAATATATCATTATGATCACTTTTCTTTTACTACATTTTAACATAAAATTGTATTTCGTCTCAGGCTATTTTAAAATGACAAAATTTTAATTATTTATCTACATTTTAACTGGCTGGCTTACAAACGACAAATGTTATTTTATTTATTTTAAGTAATATATTTATAAAAATATAACTTATGATCCCGCTTCAACGCGCGGGTAAAACTATATTTAAAATGAAAATTATATATTGTTTGGTTATGATCCCGCTGCAACGCGCGGGTAAAACTAACTCGTTACTTTTACTTGTGTAAAGACAAATTTATATTCTATACATGGCCTATAGACTATAATCATCGAATTAATTTTAAAAAATGTTCTAACATTATTTGATGTAATTAGGGGTGACCAAATGCAGGTTGAGTTTGGTTTTCCTTAAAAACCGAATTCAAAAATGAAATTTCGGTTTCTGGATTTTAAAAAACTGAAAATTTCAGAATTTTTCGGTTTCTACTTTCATTTTCTTTAGTTTAGTATTTATTTTTACTTTTTTCTTTTTCCCATAAAACGTATTGTATTATTTGAATATGTATTTAAGTTCAACAATAACAAAATTTATTAAAAATTAAATCCAACAAAAAAATATTTAAGTTAATTTGATGTTATTGTTACCCAAAAACAAAACACAAAAACAAATTGGAACCATTACTAAAAGGGTTAATTACGAAAAAAGGTAACACTTATCAATTTCTTTTATTTTGGGTAACACGTTAATTTCTTTTGTTGTTGTTGAAATAACAGTTTTTTCATCTGGTTAGTAAGCATTTCTTGACATGTCATTTGACCACTCAACTTGCACTACTACAATCAGGACCTTTTGCGACAACCAAATTTGTCACAAATTAGTCGCAAACGCTTATTTGCGACAGATTTGGGAAGGAATATTGCGGACCCAAAAAGGCTCGTCATAAATAGTTTTGTGATAACCTTGCGACTGATATTTGCGACAGATTTGTGTCGGACTACAATTGCGACGGATTTGCGTCAGTCTATCTTTGCGTCACATTAGCGTCGGTTTATCTTTGCGACGGATTTGCATCGAATGTTTTGCTACGGATTTGTGTCAAATGTGTTGCGACGGATTTTTGACGACTATTATTTGTGACGGATTTGCGTAGGAGTTTTTGCAACGGATTAGGGATAGCTTCAGTCACAAATCCATCACAAATTCTCTCTCATTTTATGGTCTTTTTTTAAATCCATCGCAAAAAACTGACAACATTTCTCTATTTTTTCAGTTATTCTATTTAACATTTTCGTGTGAATTAAAAGTCAATATTCTAAAATAGTTAAACCAATATTCTATAATACCAAATCAAACCATTGCAATACAAAATAACATAGTATATTACAACTTAATATGTCAATTTTAAAAGTTAAATTATAAGACAAATGTTTAACGGTTGTTCGGATGATTCCTTGAGGTGCTCCATTCTTTCTAGCTCCACTTCGTCACATCGTAACATTCTACAACAGAAAAATTACGAAAATAGTTTTGACATAAGTTTCAAACAAAACACAAATTGTAAAATAGCAAAAGAAAAAAAAAAATATAAATCCCTAAAACACGTTAAATTGTAATAGTATGGAGAAGTCCTAATCCAAAAATATGTATCACATTAAAGAAAGTCATTAAAACATTATGAACAAGTCCTAACCCAAAATATCCATATGTATATGATGTAAAAAATCATGTTATTTTAATGAGTAGAAACATACGAGTAACAAATACATGATGATTACCGGTTTAAGAATGCAGGTTTTGAAACCGTGTAAACAATAATTCAATCTTCTTGTCCATTTGGTTTCGATGGTCCTCTAGTTCTTTGGCCATTTCTTGCTCTAGAGTCGCTCGCTCACGTTCTGTTTCTCTCCTTTCAGTTTCTCTTTCATATAACTCTGCTTTCAATCTCTATTTCTTCTTCCACGGTTCCACCCCCTCTATCTTCTTTTCCAGTCTTTCAATCTACAAGTCATAAAATATCTTTTATAACTATGTATGCATATGTTCAATTGACGTGACACATTTTAAATATTATCGGTTACCTGATTATTAGACAAGTTACCTTGATTGGTGTGTTTTTATAAGTATAATCTCCTAATCAAAAATAATATTATTTGTTACCTATATTAAAATAAAAAGCCAGTATGTTACATTTTTTCGTAATGAACCCTTAGTAAATTAGAAAAGTAAAATAAAAACATAGAATATGAAAAATAATACTATAAAAATCTTTAAAGACGTAATCAATTATTCGAATTATTAAAGTTGAAATATTTATAAAATCTTCTGTTCGATTAAAGTTTTTGCTTTTGTAATATTTTTAACCAGATATTTTGTTTAACGTAGATGTTACGTTGAAATTTTATGCAGTTACAACCCGGCTAATAATCACAAAATTCTCCAAAAACCCCGTTTTCTTGATTTTTTTTTAATTTATTCAAGGATTTATGAGGTAAAATAAAGTCAATCAATAATAGTTTCCTTAGCTAGTTTTTCTCCTATAATTTCTCTTGCAGTTTGTATATGTACGTCTTCTATAAATCAAATTGTAATATCAGTTTTCATTTATATCTTCAAACCTTCATATGGTATCAGAGCAAGGCTCGAATATCTCATCACCAAACTCGTCTCGATCACCATCTCCAACTTCTTCCCCGTCACGAATGACTGATGCATCTTCTTTTTTGATAAATCATTCCATGAAGGATCTCACTCTACGTAACTTTCCCTACAACCGTCAAACTCACATCCTCAAACTATCTAGCCTAGAAAACACAGATTGAAGTGATACTACATGGATTAGATCTATTCAAATTCATAGATGGATCTCATCCAGCCCCTACATCCGTCACTACAGAAGATGGAACCCGAACCCCACATGTCGATTACCATCAATGGTTTAGGCAAGATAAGTTACTTTCGGTGCACTCGTGGGCAGCCTTTCCCCACAAACTGTACCGCTGATTACTGGAGCTGCTTCCTAGCAGATCTTGGCCAAAACTTATGCCTCCCCCATTCATGGTCACCTCAACCATTTGAAGCATCGGCTCAAACTATGAAGACCATCCCTTACGGGGCAATCGTCAGCGTCAAGGTCCCACATCATGCAACACGATATCAATCATAACTAAGATAGAGTAATTATGTTGCGGAATTATAAATTACAAGTACAAACATATTAGAATTAAGTTTAATACAGATTACAGTTTTAAATTAAACTTATAAAGGGCACAAGTCTAATCTAGTTCATATAATCATACAATCAAAATAAATCTACCCAAACCACCACATTGTCATCTTCCAATCAGTACCAAAAAGAGTTTGTTGAGTAGAGGTCTATGAAAACTTAGGGTTTGTTGAGTAGAGGTCTATGAAAACTTCTGTCTTGATCTTGTAAGACCTAAAAACTAGGTCCAGCAGGTAACTTTCCTTTATCTTTTCCTGTAAAAAGGTCAAATAGCAACTGTAAGCAAAGCTTAGTGAGAATATAGATTTTCAGATTACATGCATTATCAAGCGGATCATAGGTCTAGTGTGATATATCTTGACTGCCGCTACAGCCACTCATGATTGAGACATAGTAGTCATAGAGTCGGATGATGTTCAAGCCACGCTCACGCTTAAATTATGCAGATCAGCCACATACTGGGCTAGCTACCAGTAAATCAACATGGCGGAACATCGGAGTATCATACCAAGTTCAATAGAACTGGTGAAATAGCATGGTCTAGAACAATAGACCGTCAAGGCTATTCATCTTAAGCTGAATCGATAAGTCAAATGTGCGAGCAATAGTGAAGCATAATAATCAAAGTCATGATAGCAATAAATCTCATAGCAATATCTGAAAGGAACTGTAAAAGCAATGTCATGTGAAATTATAATCAAATAGCTATAATGATATACTGGGCATCACCGAACCATGGTGAGCACAGGTCTCAATTCAGCTGATCATGTATGAATGTCAATATAATCTATCATCAACAATATGTCTCAACCGAAAATCTCGCATGTGAAGCTGAATATCTATAACTCACTGGTTTGGGGTCTTTATCAAGCAGATTTATAATCCACCACCTGAGTTATCTCAGGATTTTATCTTTAATCAGAGCTCTGGCTTTTCTTTTCAACTCTTTGACCCGCTTTCAATATATTTAAATCTTTAAATCTATGTTCAGAAATTAACTGAACTTGTCCAGAATCATATCATGTTATATCATTAGCTTTTAGCTTTATAAATCATTAATTCATCTGATTCTGATAACTGATAACTCGTCAATCATTTTGCATTCTCTTTGACTCTTTGAAACCTTAATGAGATATAAATATTAATATATCTCATATTGCTTAATCATTCTTTCATCATAATTTATGGATATTGTAATTATAAAATATCATTTATTTATGATTTAAAGTATTCAAAATAAAACATTCGGATCCATCGGGTTCGGTCCATCCGGATTCGGACCTATCCAGATCAGGCACCCAGATTCGGACCGGAATGATCTAAATTAGGCCTATCCGAATGAAGCATCCGAAATGGAAGTATCTGAACTCGGCTCAAATTCGGATTTGGGGTATGTCCGAATTAGCATATCATCCGAGATGGAACTTCATTAAAAATTAAATCTGAAATAGGTACGACGTGGGATCCGAACTAGGTATCATCCGAATTCGGTCCTACCCGAATTCGGATCTTACACTTAGAAATTTCCAGAAATTGTTCCTGATCTTCTTGGTCATATTCATACGGATTTTTACCAATTTCACTCTAAAACCCATTTTTATCAACATGCAATGTAATATAATGTTGTATTATCATATTTGGGTTATTTCTATACTATTTTCCTTATCAAAAACACTATATTTTGATCCAGATCGTCCAAGATATGCATTTTCTTGTCAAGAACACAAATAATAACAAGATTTCCGATTTTTACTAAATTTGAACAACCTAACCATTAATTCTTGTTTCTATCACTTTTATATAGTTCATTACTTGATTATCTATCAAATATATATACATGCAACCTTATTTTTCATGTTTTAATTCTTGGATTTTCGGTTTTTCATAAAACCGAACCAAACATACAAAAATATGGAAATTTAAGTCAAGAATTACCTTAAATGCTTGTAGCTTCTTGTTGTTGAATGTTTGTAGCAACTTATACTTGATTAATTCTTCACTTTAATGCAATTTAATGGATTTCTTGAAGGTTTGTTGAGGATGCCGTAGGTTAGAGAGAGATTAGAGAGAGAGAGTAATTTTGGGTTAATGATCTTAAATGATCATATTCTAGTTTATATATATATATATATATTCATTTTAACTATAATTGTAATTTAACCCCCTAAACTTTTGTATTTTACGTCTCTTTTAAATTTAATCATCTTAAATATAATTTAATTAAATAATTTCATACTTAATTAAATTACAAAACAAATAATGTAATAAAATTACATTATTAAATCAAAAATACTGAAATTAAGTTCGGTTGAAAGTTAGGTTGTTACCGAGTCTAGGTCCCACATCATTCAACACGATATCAATCATAACGAAGACATCGTAATTAAGTTGCGGAATTATAAATTACAAGTACAAGCATATTAGGATTAAGTTTAATACAGATTACAGTTTTCAAATTAAACTTATAAAGGGCACAAGTCTAATCTAATTCATGTCATCATACAATCAAGATAAATCCACCCAAACCACCACATTGTCATCTTCCAATCAGTACCAAAAGGGTTTGCTGAGTAGAGGTCTATGAAAACTTCTATCTTGATCTTGTAAGACCTAGGTCCAGCATGTGACTTTCCTTTATCTTTTCCTGTAAAAATGTAAATAGCAACTGTAAGCAAAGCTTAGTGAGAATATAGATTTTCAGATTACATGCATTATCAAGCAGATCATGGGTCTAGCATGATATATCTTGACTGCCGCTACAGCCACTCATGATTGAGACATAGTAGTCATAAAGTCGGATGATGTTCAAGCCACGCTCACGCTTAAATTGTGGGGATCAGCCACACACTGGGCTAGCTACCAGTAAATCAACATGGCGGAACATCGGAGTATCATTACCAAGTTCAATAGAACTGGTGAAATAGCATGATCTAGAACAATAGACCGTCAATGCTAATCATCTTAAGCTGAATTGATATGCCAAAGGATACGAGCAATAGTGAAAGCATAGTAATCAAGGTCATGATAGCAATAATCTCATAGCAATATCTGAAATAAGTTGTAAATTCAATGTCATATGAAATGATAAATCAAATAGCTATCATGATCCACAGGGCATCACCGAACCATGGTGTGCACAGGTCACAATCCAGCTGATCATATATGAATGTCAAATTAATCTATCATCAATAATATGTCTCAACCGAAAATCTCGCATGTGAAGCTGAATATCTATAACTCACTGGTTCTGAGGTCTTTATCAAGCAGATATAAAATCCACCACCTGAGTTATCTCAGGATTTATCTTTAAATCTTTATAAATCTGATCTCTGTCAATTCTTTTCAATTCTGTGACCCGCTTTCAATATCTTTGAAATCTTTGGATCTTTGTTCAGAATTTAACTGAACCTGTCCAGAATCATATCATGTCATATTATTAGCTTTTAGCTTAAAATCTTTATTTTATCTGATTCTGATAACTGATAACTCATCAATCATATTGCATTCTCTTTGACTCTTTGAAATCTTAATGAGATATAAATATTAATATATCTCATATTGCTTTAATCAATCTTTCATCATAAATTCATGGGTATTATAGTTTTAAATTGTCATTTATTTGTGATAATCAAACACCCGAATTCGGACCCCCTGATTTGGACCATCCGGATTGGTCATCCGGATTCGGACTAATCTGGATCAGGCACCCGAATTCGGACCGAATGACTAACCCGAATTAGGACCGACCAAAGTGGGCATCCGAATTGTGCTTCAACCGAATTAGACCATCCGAAATTAGTTTATCCGAATTTGGGTATTCAAACCAAGCCGTCCGAATTGGGATCCGAAATGGATCCGAACTGGTTACTTCATCCGAATTCGATCCTAACCGAATTCGGATCCTTTACTTGCTAATTTCCAGATTTTTGTTCTTGGTGTTCATCTTTTATTCATACGGATTTTTATCAAAATTCACTAAACTCATTTGTAATTAACATGCAACTTTAAATAAAGTTATATTATCATTATTAGAGTGTTTTTACATAATTTTCCCTATCACAAACATCTTTATTAGATCAAAAATCATCCAAAATAGGTAGAAAACTCAAGAACATAATATTTTTATAAAAATTCAGATTTTGAACATATTTGGACAAATTAATCCATGTTCTGTAACTTCTAAATACTTAAATACATGATTTCTAACAATTTAGTTTAACATGCATCATCAATTTCATGTTTATAAATCTTTGGTTTCGGTTTTTAACAAAACCGAACCAAATTCTTAATCTTCCGAAATTTAAATGGAATATTACCTCAAAATCTTGTTAATTGATGACATTTGATGATATTTGTAACTCCTTCTTGATTTAATTCTTCAATTGATTGCAATTTATGAACAATTTTGATGAATTCTTGAGGATTGCCGTATGTAGAGAGAGAGTAGAGAGAGAGTGTGTGACTTTTCTTAAATGTGATTAATGATCATTTAAAACCACTATTTAAGTTTATATATTTTATTTTATCATTATATGTAATTAACCCACTTCCATTTTTGTATTTTATATCTCTTTTTAATTTAATTATCTTTAATAGTTTATAACTCAAATATAATTTAATTAAATAATTTCATACTTAATTAAATTACAAGGCAAATAATGTAATTAAATAACATTGTTGGATCAAATACAGAAGTTAAGTTCAGTTGAAAGCTAGGTTGTTACACAAAACCTCTAAGTCGGATCATTTTTGCGATTAAAACCCTCAACCATTTTTCATTGCACAAAAAACCTCCAACTAGTTAAAACTTTGTAAATTTGGGCTTTTTTCAAAAAATCTGACTTGCAACCGGTTTAGCCGGTTGCAACTTGATGACGTGTAAAACTTTTAAATAGATTTTCGCGTAAAAAACCTCCAACTTGTTTAGTTTTTTCAATTAAAACCTCAAATCATTTTTAATTTGATAAAAAACCTCCAACCAACCAAGATAATTAAAATTGAGTATTCACTGAATGCATTTTGATGAAATGGATATTTATTAAGCTTTTATTTATCAAACAAACAAAATGAAATCGATTCCATCGGCACAATTGAAGTTAAAATTCAAGATTAAACGGCAAAAGTTAATCGAACATAGATAAAATAAACAACACTGAACATAAAGAAGAGATAGAGTATTTTGGAGTTGCCGGAAGTAGAGAAAAAAAGAAAAGGTAAATATAATTTTTGGTTAGAGGTCAGAAAAATATAGTTTAGGGTTTTAATCAAAAAAGTCACCAATCTCGGGGTTTTTTATGCAAAAACTCAGTTTAAGAATTATACATGTAGTGCCACGTAGGTGCCACGTAAGTCGGGTTTGCCATGTGGAAGCCACGTGTGTGCCATGTAAGCATAGCAACCTATTATAACCAGTCAAGTCCTAATTTCAAAAGATTTTACCGGTTAGAGGTTTTTTGTGCAACAAAAATTAGTTAGGGGTTTTAATCACAAAAATGGTCCAACTTTAAGGTTTTTTTACGCAATTATCCCCTAAATATATGCAACAAATAAAAATGATCACTGATGAGCCGGCGATTCTTGGAAAGAAAATGGATGATGAAGATATCATTGATATCATCCTCAATGGTCTTGATCAATCGAGCTACAAACCAATATTCGATGCCATCCATGCCAGGGACACTTTAATCTCTTTCAATGAATTACATGAAAACTTAATTAATCATGAACTTTCCATAGCACAACACTGCTACAGGGATTCACCAACCTGCTGAGGTTTTTCATATCCAACAGTCTTCACGTCCCAACAATGGAATTCGTTCTTGGACACTTAAATCACAGAATGCTTCAAATGCTTCAACAAACAATCAAATGAACTATTATCGTCAACCAATAAATGGGTCGGGTATCCTTCCAACCCCACACACATCTGTTGGGATCAAACCCTTCCTTGGAAAGTGTCAATGGTGTCATCAACATGGGCACTCTCTCACAAACTGTTTTGTGTTTAAAAGGTACACCCTAACATTACTGCCCCGCCTTTTAATCGGAACATGCAAGCAAATGGTGCACAAGTTAACACCATGAATCTCAATCATAACCCGGATCATGCCAACTGGATTTTCGACAGTGGGGCCTCGCATCATGTTACCAATTATCTGAACAATCTCTTATTTCATGCTCCACCGAGGAGCTTGTAATAGGTGATGGTTCACGTCTTGCAATCACTCATATTGATTGTCTTATACTTCACACTTCCAACACATCTATTATTCTCAAAAACGTATTATGTGTTCCAACCTTATCTGAAAAACATAATTTCTATATCACAACTTTGTCTTGATAACATCCTTCTCATTCAATTCTATTTTTTCTATTTTTGTTATCAAGGATCGAGCAACCAAACTTCAAATCCTCCGGGGAACGGCAACTAAGGGCATGTATGAGCTTTGTTAGAATTTCTATTTGGATGGATTTATATGTTTAAATTATTGGGCTTTATTTTTAATAGACTTATTGGACTATTAATTAATAAACTAATAATTATTGGGCTTTTGGGTTTGATAGTATCCCTAATTCTCATTCTATATATAGTGAGGGTCCCTAATACCCTAAAGCAACTCTAAGATTCTTAATATCCATCTATCAGAGATTTGTTGTTCGGTCTAGAACATTAAGACTTTAGGTGAGGAAGACTCTCACAAACCTGATCGTTCTTCGTCAGGTTTCCGCATAAAGAAGACGATATCAATGGATTCAGGTATTAGTTCTTTTATGATTTATTGTTAACGATTTAGCAATATGGTTGATCCGAGATTATTATTAAAATAAATCTAACAAGTTGTATCAGAGCCAACCATATTTGTTGAATCTATCTATTAATATTGTTATAATTTTAAAGAGCTTCGTAAACTGAGAAAAGAAAAAGAAAAGAATAAATTAACCCCAAAAGTTTTTTCGAGTTCGACGGCAAAATCTCGAATGTGGTTTAATCATATATTTTTTTGATTCAGTTGGTGGCGCCATTTAGAGATTTGGCACTAAATTAATTTATGGCCATAATAAACTTTGGTTATCTTCCATTTTGGTTTGGCATGGTAAATGGACTCAATTTTTTTAAAGCTTTAACATGTTATACATTAATTTCCACCTCTAATGATACAGATTAAAGAATTAAAGTCAATATATTATTATGCGGTGATAGTTTATTTACGGCATGATCTTCGCGGATTTGGCTATTAAAATCAAAGAAAGAAGAAAGCCTAACCACTGGCAGTGAACCAGCCGTAGTTAGTATAGCTTGAAGCTGACCTCTGAAATTATCGAACTCAGGGAACGGCGAATAAAATCGAGATACCGATACTAGGATTATCACTAATATCTAGCCATGGATAAGGGTTGAGGATGATTATAACCCTAAATACTTAAAACTAAACTATCTAAAAGATTACTAAAATTATAAACCTTAATGCTGAAAACAGAATAATATCAGATATATATTAAAAGCAACACTCACTTGGATACGTCTTTTAGGATTAATGGAGTAAAATGGTGTAAGCACACTTAAGATGTTTTTGGTCAAAGAAAAATAAGTTAGAATCAAATCCAACCGTTTTAAATCTTTTAAGCTTAAGAGTTTGAAACTTTAATGTAAAACCGATTCATGGACATATTTTATTAATTTCAGAAAATCAAGTATGGAGTTCTCCAGTATTCCCCAATTTTTAAAATCAACAATAAATGTCTTTTATGATTAATTAAGTCAACTAAATCTAGTTTTCAGAGATTAAAACTGTCTACACGTCAAGCGCTCGGAAATAACTCTAAGGAAATCAAAGATTAAATTAATCATATAATCACAATACTGCTAAGAATTAATTTGCATACAATGATTTCACAATTTATTAACTAGTTACTATCTCATAATCAAAATAATGCTAGAAATGGCAACCAATTAATAAATCACTTAAATTTGATTAAGTTTATAAAAATCAACATTTATAATTAATAATCATGATCACAATATTGCTAGATAATCAACTATAATTCTGATTTTACGCATATTAATCGTATGAATCAAGAATACATCAATGAATCAAACACTTTTCAACCAAAACCATCAAATACTCCACTAATCCATGTAAAAACGTAACCAAGCAAGTGCTTGGCTAACCTACTCACTAATCATGTTAAAAACAATAAAATAAACCAGATCTATAACAAATATATTCATAACCAAAAGTAAATTCGGAAAGAGTGTACCAAAAATCGGATGAAAAACGAGAAACTCCCGCAACCGAATGCTTTGATCCACTCTAATAGCCGAATGATTCACTAAACTAACCTAAACTAAGTTGGAAATCAAAATCTATCGAACACCTACTAAGCGCACTCTAATCTATGCGAAAAAGTTCGTCCAAAAATAGCATAAAAAAATAACGAAACGGCTGCTGTCTTTTTATAATTTCTCGGGATCGCGGCCGCGCTGAGACCATCGCGGGCGGGATGAAGAGCATGGGTGCGATCCACCGATCGCAGGTCAGCGCGGTCGCGATGATACGGTCGCGGCCGCGATCAGGTCAACTTGGTCAAAGTCAACAGGATTTCAAGGGAGATCGGCTCAGCCCGTAAATTTGACGCTTAAGCTCCATAATCCATTTTTTTCCAATTCCGGCAACACTCGAACTGCAAAATACAAAAATAGACAAATCAGAGTCGTATTTAAACAATTCGAGGCAAAAATAACCCAAATCCGAGGCAAAATATGACTGAAAAATATGTACAAAATATGTCATAACACCGGCTATGGGATGTAAGGGGGCTTAGGCTAAGGGAATGGATAATATGGGAAAAATCGGTGCAACAAGAACGGAAATGATCTGATTAAAGAAACAACAGCTAAACATAACTAGAAGAAGTAAAAATGTACAAAATAAGAACCATACAAACAAAAACTAAAAGCTATCTATACTCAGTAACGAAGCATCCCTCAACTGGAATAGAATCATCATAATTCCAAGGAATTTATTATTTCTTTTCTCTTTCTTTTTCTTTTTCTCTTTTTCTATATATATATATATATATATATATATATATATATATATATATATATATATATATATATATATATATATATATATATATATATATATATATATATATATATATTTTTTTTTTT
>JAANYP010004336.1:0-52952 GCA_020465985.1 Centrapalus pauciflorus
TCAGGCATTTCTTGCCAAATCTGCCTCCGTCGAAAGAGATTCAGAGCGTAGCTATAATGGATAAGAGGATCTTCGCTGATTGTTCCTCACACAGAGGAAGATTGGCTGTTCCAGTTGAGCGTCCGTTGTTTGGAGCCATCCTGGATAGGAATTTTGAAGCCCCAAATGTTGCCAACTGGGCAGGGGAAGTTGAATTTCAACCAAGACAACCACAACCACAACAACAACAACAACCACAGCCACCTCGTGCACAAAGGCGAAGACAAAGAACCTCTGCGAGTCAAACTCAGGCGTCTAGGCCTTCTACCAGTCATCAGCAGGAAGTACAGGAAGCAGGGCCTTCTAGTGCCGTTCCAGAGTCAGAAGAAATAGCCCAAACGCTAGAAGAAATATGGGCATCAGGTCCACATGCAAATGAAGATATAGCTGCAGCGTTAGTAGGGGAATTACTTGAGCCTCCTGAGGGAGAGGAAGATGTGTTGAGAGATGTGGACGAATATGTGCCAGAACAGGCTGATAATGTTTTGTCATCATCTGCAACCGACTCGGAAGAGATGGAGGAGTTAGAGGTTGAAGCTCCTGACTCAGTATCAACTGAACCAGCAGTACGAATAGAGACTTATGGTTCGAGAATAGTAGTTATTAATGAAGAGACTTCGGGGAAGCGCGCATCAAGAGAGGCTGATGAATCAGATTTTGAAGAAGAAGATATTGCTCCTTTAGTGACGAGGCAACGAGCCAGGCGTCATCGATTCATGCATGGATCATCTTCTACATCAACAGATCAACCAGAAATTCAACAAACTCAAAATACTCAGCCTCAAGAACCTCAAACCACTCCACCACCACCACCACCTCAACCTGAACCATATATTCCATCACCAATCATTCCTACGCCTATACAGTCCATTCCATCAACCTCGACCACATATACCGATAATCAAAGGTTTTTGCGCTTAAAAGACAGAGTCGACTTCCAGGAACTCCAAATTTTTGGTCTAACAAGGGCAATTGGTGAAATTCAAGCGCATAATGCAAATCTCGATAAGGAGAATGCCGAGTTGAAAAAGATTCTGGAGAAAGTCCAAGAAGAGAACACAGAGATAAAGTCATTTGTAGCAGATTAGGCCGCATAGATAAGGGCGAAGCGCTCCCTAATCGAGCAGTTAATGAAAAATATACAGGCTCAGGGGGAGACGTCGTGTCGTGATCCGAATGTACAGAGGCCGAGAGATGGTGATGATGAAGACAACCAAGGCAATGATCCCAGCCCTAAAAGTCAGGATGAGCCAGTAGATTTTTCTACTGCTCAGACTGCTCAATCTCAGGGGGAGCCTAGTCTAGCAGAAGGAGAAGTAGGAGAAGCAAGCTCATCTAAGCCTACAGATTTTGAGATCAGTGAGATGATAGATGCTCTCATGGATCTTGATGATGATCCGATGGATTTAGGTTTTGATTGTGACGATGAAGAGCTAGAGGAGGGTGAGTTTGTACCTATAGAGATAGTTGACTGGCAATCAGATGACGAGGTATGTGCTGATGACGATGATGAAGCTGATGAGATCGTCGTGCAGCAGAACCCTATCACTGATACATACATGATAGATGGGAATGATATTGTTAACGTAGAGGTTGTGAATGCTGCGTTAAACGTTGGGCCATCAATAGAGGAACCAGCCAGGGAACTAACTAACGAAGAGAAGAGAAAATTGTGGTTCAGAGCTGAAAAGAAGGAGTTACAGCTTAAAAAGAAAATGAGGGTGCCGGGTACTGGGAAGTTGTCTGAACGCATATTAAGCTGGTTCTTTGATAGAGAACTGCAGCTATTCATAATTAAGAGGAAAGACGGGCTCCAGTACCTGAGGCGAACCTTAAAAGCTTTCAATTCACTGCCAAAGATCGAAATCACAACGCTAGCATGGAAAGATCTAATTAACATTGGCAATGATCCCTACGCAGACGTAATTGCAAGAATCATAAGAAAAGAGGGGAGATCAAGGAAGTTTGAGCGACTGAGTCCAAGGGTTGGAAGAAGAGTAGAAGATCCTTCACGCATTGATCCTCTAACTGGACGACCTTGGATGAGGATCCACTACAAACCAGCAAGATGTCTTAGGAAGGTGCCTCTCAAGCCTATGCCACAGAATGTCTTGAAAAATCTGCATTGGTGGTATGCTGACACTGAGACTGGAGAAGCGGTTATGGAAGACTTTGAAGAAAACATTATTCTTAGAGTTTACGATCCTCTTCACCTGGTAAACCTCTCTAGAGATGACCTTCATATTTTGCATGCCTGTAAGATTTCTAGTGATGCACATATGGATAGTGAAGCTAGGAAATATGAAAATGTAGCCAAAGTATGTGTTGAAAAAAGTTTGTATGCTGGAAGTAGTTTGAATCAATAAATAAACAAGGTTCTTAAGTCAAATGTGTGAATTATTAGAAGCTATCGTCAAGGGGGAGTCTGTTGGTACATCCTGTGTGACGATAGCAGTCTAAGTGATCCTACATTGTGATTTTAGCAAGTGTTTGTTATATATGTTTATATATGGTTGATATTTATTAGTGTTTGTATGTTTGAACTTGATGTAACGTATTACAAGAAGTTCAAACATAAAGTACAAAGATAAAATCAATCATAAGGTAAAAACATAAGTTTCAATACTAAGTTAAGTATGTGAAATATTAGATTCGAAATATTTAAAGCTTGGCATTCGAATCTGTGATAGATTCGAATGTAGCTCTAGATTCGAATGAGGGCAGATTCGAGAGTGTCATTGTGGACAAACTCGAATGGGCCTTGGGCCAGATTCGAGTTTGGCCCATAACAGACTCGAATCAGGCTCTATAATTAGGGATAGACTCGAGATATTATTAGACTTTTTTGCAGAATTCGTGAGGGATTAAGCATTAAGCGATCTCGAGTTTATCATCAGTGTTAGTGCCGTTTCGGAGAGAATCAGTTCGTAGGATCGTTCGTGTGTCGTTCGTTCAGCCTCTGATAGTCTCCGTGTTTCGTGTGTGAGAGTTGTTTCCGTCTACCCGTTAACGAGGATTCCGCACTCGTTGACGGCTCCGCGTCTAGATAGATCTCGTAGTGGTAGACCTTACATCTTTTTCTCTGTTTTTACGTGTTTCTTGTGTTCTTATAGTCTTATAATCCTCACAATATCTTCATATACTGATTTCCAGCTCATTTAGTTCCATATTTCCATCAAACTTATCAAGAATCGGAGTTTTGAAAATTTTAAAAATATTGGTTTTTAGTGGGTTTTTTAGCTTGTTCTTCACCGATTTTAAGTGTTTTGAGTTATTTAAAGTCACCAAAAGTGTTTAAAATAGTTTATCAATCACTTAGAATTTTTTTTAGGCTCTACAACTGCTAAAATCGACTTCTGCTCTGTTCTGACTTAGAAAATTGCTAAAACCTGCTGTAATTCGGACCTGTTACTGTAGCAATTCGGACCATTTATGATCCCAATTCGGACCAAATAGCATCCTAGTTCGGACCTCACTTCGGTCCAATTCGGACCAACCATAGGTGAATTTCCGACCTCCCACGGCCTATTTCGGACCCTACTTCGGTCCCATCCGAACTTCGGACCATCCGAAGTTCCGATCAGGCATTCCCATTTTCCCATTTTTGACTTGTGTTTAAATTATTAAATTTCAAATTCGGACCATATCCATTTCGGACCACCCGAAGTCGGATCATCCGAATTCGGTCCCCTACCTGGACACTTTCCCAAGACCCTGTCCACTGTTCACCTGAATTCGGTTCCCACTCTTCATTTGAACCACATCTGTTCATCCGAAGTCCCTTATCCGACGTCATACTGTGCATCCGAATCCAGTTCACCCGAATTCGGTCCATCAGACTTCTAGGCATCCGTATTCGCCCACATCCGAAATACCATTCGAATTTGGTTGTCCACCCGAAGTAGGTCCTCATCCGAATTACATCCTCCATCCGACCTCACTGTTCATCCGGATTAGGCGTTCCATCCGAAACGCACTTCATTCGAATACGATTCTGACCATCCGAAACACTGTTCATCCGAAATTAGTGTCTTATCCAAATTAGCACCATCCACAGTGCTATTCTTTCTAAGTCCAGCCCATCCGTGTCCCGTTTCCACCTTTAAGATCTTATCTATTTCATCAGCACCAAATATCATGTATCGAGAAGCTCTCGTACTCGGATCTGAGAATAGACCACCTGTTCTCTATCCCAATGAGTATGAACAATGGAAATCCCGGTTCCTCAAATTCGTTGGGATGCAACCGCTTGGGAATTTAATGCTTCAGTCCATCTCAGAAGGTTCCGTCATCTATTATCGGGAAATCGCAGCACGACCTGAGGCTGACCCCCCTGTCTTAGCCTCTAAAGTTGAACGATAACCGACCAATGACGCCGAGTGAGACAGACAACATGCTGATAAGAGGGCAGAATACTTAATCTATCAGGCCCTCCCCACTGATATTCTGGTTGGCGTAGACAGCAAAATGTCTGCCAAGGAAATGTGGGACGAATTAGAAGTCCAGATGCTGGGGGCAGATCTAGATGATCATGCCAAGATTGAGGAGGCGAAGGCTAAGTTCACAGAATTCCGAGCCAAAGATGGGGAATATCTAGAAGCTACGTTTACGAGGTTTTGTGCGGTCCTGAATGAGTTGAACAAACTGCACATCAAGAAGGACAGGGATGACATCAACATCCAGTTCTTTGCAGCCCTAGACCCCGACTGGCAGCTTGCTTGTCGGGCCACAAAACGAGTACTGAACATTCCTGAGGTATCCATCAACGTCGTCTTTAAGGAGCTAAAGAAGTATCAAGGGGATGTAGATCAACAAAAACTGATGGCAAATCAATTGGCCTCTCTACTGCTATCAGCCAACACCGGATTGAAACCCAATGATTCACTCGCCTTGATCACCAACACGAATATTCTGACACCATCCTTTGCTCCAGGTTCATCGTCATCGCAGTGCAGGTATGCTTCTCCTCCACGTCAGGTATTTGATGAGGAAGAGGCCACAATACAGGAACAGATAGCCTTGTGGACCAACCGTCTCCAACAACGACGGTTTTCCAACACGACTAACAATCAACTCCGTTATGACACCGGTCCGCGGAGGTACTCTGATGATAGAAGGGATGAACGACGCGATGATTATCGCAGGGACGATTACCGAAGGGATGATCACGATGAGAGGAGGTATGACGATAGGCGCGATTATCGAGATGATCGCCGTTATGAAAGGCGAGACGATAGGCGCGAGGATCGAAGGGATGATAGGCGGGACGATCGACGAGATGATCGTAGGGATGACCGCCGAGATGAGAGGAAAGAGCCTGAAAGAAGGGACAGAAGGAAAGATGACAGCAGAGAGCATCGCCGAGCCGATAAGAGGCCGGCGGAGAGAAGAGATGAACGGCCGAGAGCAGACGAGCCGAAAGCCGCGGACGAACGTCTCTGTTACAAGTGTGGTAAACCGGGCCACTTTGCTCGGGAGTGTAAGAACAATTTTGACAGAGACGTCGCCTATTATGAGAGAAAGCTCGACACCGCAAAGAAAAGAACCGACGCGATGGCCCTCGTTGCCCAGGAAGACTACTGGGATGCTGAAGACACGGACGAGGAGGATGACAAGGGCAACAACTATTACATGCTTGATCGTATTGGGTTGGAGCATTGTGCCGTTTCCACTGCTGAAACTTCAGATCATGCTGCTGAGGGGGAGACATTGAAAAATCCACCAGCATGTCTGATGACCACAACCAACAATCCCGAATGCTCTACATCCGGTTCTGAGACAAATGAGGTATATTCCTGTTACATTCCTGCATATGTAAATAATTTATTTGTAGATAATGAATGTACAATGCACACACATATTCTTGATCTACAAGCTAGATTAAATGCTGAAACTGCAAAGTGTGTACAGGCTGAACATCAAGCTCAAACTTTAAAAGAGTCATCAGAATTATATCATTCAAAGTGGTTAACTAATCACAATGTTATAAAACAGATGTTAATAGAAAAAGTAGATGTTCAGGACAGGAATATATATCTTGAATCTTGCATGGACACGCTGTCAAAAGAAAAATCTCTATAAAAGAAGAAATTTTTGTACTTACAAAACAGTTAGATGCGGTAAGTATGGAAAATATAGACAGTTTAGAAAACTATAAAATGACTGAAGAAGAAAGGATAAGTTTGTACTCACGAATAAAGACCCTTGACGACACATTTTTAAAAAGGGGTCAAACAGAACAAACTATCCACTTAAATCAGCCCAAAGAAACTAGGTTTTACCATTCTAAACAAGGAATCGGTTTTAAAAATCCTATATATTTGGAAAAAGCACAAAATGTTTTACCTTTATTTTATGACATGAATTATATGGGAGCTAGTCTTAAATCTTTTTTTTTTTAGTCATCAAACGAAGTTTTAAACCAAGAAAATGAGAAACGTGTTGCTCATAAAGAAAAAGAAAATTCTTTTCAATATGAAGAACTTAACGAGAGTTATTCATCTAGAGTACCCACTTTAGAGGAAGACTTCTTGTCAACTTATTCAGAAGCTGAATTGAAAACAGAAACCGTAAAATCAACTCCTCAACTTTATATTCCTACAAAAGCTCTTCAACAACAAATCACTGTTTTAGAATAGGAATTGAAGTCGTCTCAAAAGAAAGCTCTTGATCTTCAAGATGCTCTTCTTAAGAGCGAAGAAGAATTGGTAAATCAAACTTTTCAACAATATGTGGAAGTAACTGTCTACAGAGAAAATTTTGAAATGGTTTCACAAAATTGAAAGATTTTTCAAAAGAAAAAACAGTTTCTCATTCCACAAAAATTCCATATGTGTCATCAAATAAAGGTAAGGCCAAAGCTGAAACTTCTTCTGTCATTTATAAAGGTGAGTGTTCAAAACCGTTTAAAAATGAGGTTTCTAAAAAGACTCAGATCAAATCCAAGTCTTTTAAGAAGCCCACTCACCAACAAAAAGAAAATTCTGTCAAGTCTAAACCTTTCATGCTTACTGACTCTAATCGTTTTGTTCCTACAGATCATATAAGAAGAGTTCCAAAAACCACCATGCTGGATTTTACGAGTTTTTTTGTGAAGAAGGCTAAAATGCCAAATGAATTTGTTACTAGAGACAGGATGACTGTAATCTCTAAAGACAATTTGTGTAACAATGTGTGTGACAATGCATGTAATGATGTACCGAATTCTGTTGTTCCTTTAAAGTACTCTTTCAGTGATTTATTTAATCTATGTCCGACTCGCTATAGACGACAGGTTCCTGAAATGAATGCTTTCGTGCCATATCCTGTTAAACGAATTCGGAAAAAGAAAACAAAAAATGTTGCATCATCGGCCTCAAATAAAATTGAGACTTGTCCGTTGCCAAGGCCCAAAACCAAAGCAACGGTCAAAAGGGTCTCAAAAAGACAAAAACCAAAGGCAATTTCAGTGCCTAAGGTTCCAAAGCCCAATAAATCCAATCGTCAAAGGATTCCAAAGGGTTATGCATCCGGACCACACACAAATGCTAAAT
Organism: Centrapalus pauciflorus; assembly: GCA_020465985.1. Classification (NCBI taxonomy): domain Eukaryota; kingdom Viridiplantae; phylum Streptophyta; class Magnoliopsida; order Asterales; family Asteraceae; genus Centrapalus; species Centrapalus pauciflorus. The sequence continues at coordinate 7,572 of JAANYP010004336.1, forward strand.
GGGTTCCTAAAACTGTACACGTGCCATATAAATCTGGAACTCCTAACAAAAAGGGACCCATATTGAGGTGGGTACCCAAAGTTGTGTGATCTTTATGCAGATGGTTCTTGGTTACTTCTGATCAAGACCTGTTTTTCAAAGAAATGGCTTCTAGTTACCATAGACTAGGACCCGTTCTTTTGCTTGTCGGTTGTGCTTAAACCGACACGTTTGGCTTCTGTGCACACAGCCCAAGACCCGGTCTTAACTCATCATGTTTTTTGAACATCTCGGTTCAGAACACGGTTTGATTGTGAATTAAAAATGGATGTGTTTGAATGCATATAGATTTTCATTGTATAAATTTATTTGCTTTTCAGGCTAAGTCCATTTGGTATATGGATTCGGGTTGCTCCAAGCATATGACGGGAAGAAGAGAATTGCTGTCCAACGTAGTTGAACAGTATTGCGGAACGGTAAAATTCAGGAACAACCATCAGGCTGACATTAAAGGATACGGGGACTTAGTTCTAAATAATCTGGTCATCAAGGACGTTGACTATGTTGAGGGATTATCACATAATCTTTTTAGCATAGGACACCTCTGTGACAAAGGACTAGAGGTAACTTTTAGAGCTAAGAACTGCAGCGTAAAGAGTATGGATGGAAAAGAAATCCTAACAGGTTCCCGAAACTCTAACCTCTACACCATTGACGTAGCCAAGCTAATAGTGAAGGATAACATTTGCTTATTATCAAAAGCCTCTTCAAAAGACTCTTGGTTGTGGCATCGAAGATTATCTCATTTGAACTTTGATAATATCAACAAGCTAGCTGCGAAACAATTGGTTAAAGGTCTTCTTGAATTGCGCTGTGAAAAGGACCATTTGTGTGGAGCTTGTGAGAAAGGAAAGATGAAATGATCATCTCACAAACCAAAGCCCGAACCATCAACAAAAAGAGTATTGGAGTTACTTCACATGGATTTATGCGGACCAATGCGAACTCAAAGCATAAACGGGAAACGATATGTGTTGGTTATCGTTGATGACTATCCACGATATACCTGGGTCAGGTTCTTGCGTTCCAAGGACGAGACAACTCAAGAAATCATAGATTTTATCAAGAGTGTCGAGACCCAACAGCAGCTGTCAGTGCAATCAATCAGATCAGATAACGGCACGGAGTTCAAGAACTCGATAGTTGAGGGCTTCCTTCGATCCAAAGGTATTCAGCATCAATACTCTGCTGCTCGAACACCTCAACAAAATGGGGTCATGGAAAGGCGTACCCGTACGCTTGTGGAAGCCGCTCGTACAATGCTCACATACTCGAAGCTACCTCCGTTCTTGTGGGCCGAAGCCGTATCAACAGCATGCTATACACAAAATCGCTTCATTATCCATAAGCGCTTTAACAAAACTCCTTACCAACGCTGTTTTATTAAAGTACCATATATCAAGTACTTACGTGTATTTGGTTGCAGGTGCTATGTGCTGAACGACAAAGACTACCTCGGGAAGATTAACGAAAAGGCGGATGAAGCGATCTTCATTGGATACTCATCCAACTCGAAGGCGTATCGCGCATTCAATACCCGAACCAGAACAGTCAATGAAAGTGTGCATGTCACATTTGATGAGTTGGCTGAACTGGCACCCGAAGTTGATCAATCAGGACCTCGCATTACTCAAATGCCTGGAGACTCTTCTACTAACCCCATTTCTTTTTCTTCTTCTGATTTAGTCAATTTGTTTGATCCTTTTTATGTTGAATTTTTCAGTCCTAACCCTAGTGTGTCTAATGTTGTCAATAATGTAGGTGATCGTTCCAGTTCAACTGCGCCACAAAGTTTCTCCGCTCCATCTTCATCAACATACCCTCATCCATCTACATCATCCACCGACACATCCGCAGTTGAATCTACTCCTATAATACCCTCACATATAATACCAACAATCCTTCCTTCACCTGAACACTCGGGAATCGAAACGGAACCCGTGGTACCATCATTTGAAACCATTGACCATGAATCTTCATCCATCCCCACATTAACCACTGAGGTTCCATCCCGAGCACCCCTTCCACACGAGATTAAATGGACCCGAAGTCACCCAACAGATAAAATCATTGGTGATGTTTCAACAGGAGTCCAAACTCGTAGGGCGTCTGCTAATGAATGCCTCTTCGCATCATTCCTTAGTATGATAGAGCCCGCTCGTGTGGATGAATCCCTAACAGATCCAGATTGGATAGTTGCAACGCAAGAGGAACTCAACCAGTTTGAACAGCTAAGAATATGGCGGTTAGTTCCCAAACCAAAAGACCGTACAGTGATCGGAACAAAGTGGATCTTTAAGAACAAACGAGATGAGAACGGCATTGTGATAAGGAATAAAGCAAGACTTGTAGCCAAAGGCTACCGACAACAAGAAGGGATAGATTATGACGAGACCTTCACTCCAGTTGCACGGATCGAATCAATCAGAATCTTCTTAGCGTATGCGGCACACAAAGATTTCAAAGTGTACCAAATGGACGTCAAGACTGCCTTTCTAAACGATGAACTTAATGAGGAGGTGTATGTTGAACAACCACAAGGCTTTGTTGACGCACATAAACCTGACCATGTTTATGTGCTAGATAAAGCCCTCTATGGTTTAAAACAAGCAACTCGAGCATGGTATGATAGTCTTTCCAATTTCCTTATTTCTGCCGGTTTCTATAAAGGTGTGGTGGACACAACTATGTTCATTAAAAGGGAAGGCCCACATATAATGCTAGTACAAATATATGTAGACGACATTATATTTGGATCTACTGTCAGTAATTTTTGTAAGGATTTTTCAGCCCTAATGGTGTCCAGGTTCGAGATGAGTATGATGGGGGAAATGAACTTTTTCCTCGGATTACAAGTTAAACAACTTGAGGACGGGATTTTTGTGAACCAGTCGAAATATACTGTTGACATTCTCAAGAAGTATAAGTTAGACTCTTGCACGAGTATCAAAACTCCCATGGCCTCCAACTGTAAGTTAGACACCGATCCTTCTGGGAAAAGTGTTGATAATACAACTTACAGAGGGATGATAGGATCCTTACTATACTTGACTGCTAGTAGGCCGGATATAATGTTTTCAACATGTCTTTGTGCTAGATTTCAGGCCGACCCAAAAGAATCACACCTAACTACGGTAAAACGCATTTTTCGTTATCTTAAGGGTACACCCGAACTTGGTCTATGGTATCCAAAGCGAACCTGTTGGGAATAAATAATAGAGATGAAACAATTATGTTGTATATAATTGTAAATACTCAATAGATTAGGGGTTATATGTGTAAATACACAATACTTGTGTATTGTGTATAAATAGAAGTGTATGGTTCTGTTAGTAGGTGCTGCTATAAATCTCAAATTACAGACACACATACGATTAGATCAGATTAGAGAGAAGGAGTGTCAAGCAAGAAAGTCAAGAACATAATGTAATATTTCTTCTCTCATTAATCAAACATTCGGTTTTATGTGTTTATAATAATTGTTCATATGAATTGTGTTGTATATGATTGAATTGCATGAAAAGTGAATTCACAATTGGTATCAGAGCCTAATATGGCTGAATTTGAGTGAATTTTGAATCTGAAATCGTTTTTTTAAGAAAACTGTTATATTCTATTTTTTGAAAATTCGAAAATCAATTGAGGATTTTGATTCTGTGGATGAATGTAACATCCAGCATTGAACCAGGTTAGCAACAACGACCTAATTAGTATTTAATGGCCAATTATAACCTAATCAGTGGTCATAGAAATTAACCAAAGTGATTAACAAGGTTCATGAAGAAATTCAACTCAATTAGAATCAAATTCATCGGTGCGATGAATCGGGAAATTAACTAAACCGATCGATTTACGTTATGAGGGATTAATTCAACTAAGTACATAATTAAATTATGATTAGTAACACTAATCAAACACTAATACAATTACTTAACTAATTATGCAAGACTAAAACAATTCATTAAAACAATGCATCCATAAGTACTTATGAAATTACAAGAAAAAGGGAAATACAAGAATACATTTCTAAATACATTTATACACAATGGCTGGCCTATAGGCCATGTGTGTATTAGAAGTTGACTTTTATTTTTTTAATATTACTTTAAACACAATCATTTTGTCTAAAAGTGCACTCTACCTTTTCATCCATGCCTTTCATCATTTGAACGACCAAACACTTTGCCTATAAATAAGACCTCATTTCTCACTTCTTTTCCACACTTCTGTAACATCCAAGTTACCACAAACAGTACACGTCATAATATTTCATTTCATTCAATAATAAATATTACTAATTGTTTGATACCACAGGTCCATCTGCCTGAATACTTAATTACAAAAATATATTAAGATCAAATGGTGGTCTAAACTAGCTTCTAAATCTTCAATCAGAGTGCGGAAGACTGAACAAGCTACCCGAGACCACATCATCTTTTCAAAATAGGCATCAGCAAAAGTCCAAAAGTCTGCTACTCATCAAATGGCCAGATTCACTTAGCCTGGGACGAACTACCTGCTATGGTGTTGCCCTTATCAGCTTTTCCTGAAAAAGAGTTGTCATGACAGAGTAAGCTAACATTGCTTAGTGAGTTAACAGAGTTCCATTAGTTACCACACATATATAACATACTATCAGCTCCTGCCGGCAAGTCACTACGTCCTGAGACAGCAAAAAGGTTGGGAGACAACCCAGTTTGTATTCCCCTATGTAAGGCCGAAGCCCTACGGGAAGTGTATGGAAACAAGTCATATAGGAAAGGAATCTGCAGAATTCCCTCCTGTGAATGGAGATCTCACATTCGGTCCTATCGGATAATGCAGTATGCAGCGGCAAATATATAAACAGTCAAGTAAGCAGTAAGCATGATAAGTATTTACATAAAATGTAAAAGTGAACATGCAATCAAGGTAAGTCAAGTGTCTAGCTTCAGTAATGTCAAAAGTACGTTTCTATGATACAATAAAGTATTAAAGAAACATGCAGCAACAAACGGAAGTTTCCATACAGTCGATGACATTCACCAATAAGTATCGAAACATATGCAAGTAATTAATGAAATCTGTCACTCACAGTAGTCCGTAGTCAGATAAAGCTTAACGAATTAAGCTGTTCAGTTTACTCTGTCAGATCGGCGGGTTCCTGCAGTTCAGTTTCAAGTCTGGCATATTAATGTCAAGTCTGTAACATAATCTATATAACCCTAGTTACACACCCAGGTTATTGTCATTTCTTACTGTCGAGTCTGAGGTAGTTCCTATCGTCCCAAGGTGAGTCTATTCTTATCAGATTAATACGATTCATCTAATTACATATATGTTTATATGGCCTTGAAACAAAGCCAAACGTATTACTTAGCAAGGTGAAACAGGACATACACATTCAAAGGGTTCGTACAGAGTCTGTTAATTTATTTGTGCATATAATAGATATGCATCTTGAAACTTATAATTTTTATCATAATTAAACGATACTTTCAATTTCATTAGGTTGTTTAATAACTTAATCTGATTTAGGAATTTAACTTTGGCTAGGAACAAAATCAGATTCGAATTAAGGGACACAGATTCGAACAATTTCAATTCGAATCTAAGGGAATAGATTCGAATACTACATAGATTCGAAGGCATATAGATTCAAAGACACATAGATTTGAAGACACAGAGATTCGAAATTAATTATAGATTCGAACTACTTCGTTCGAGTCTATACAATCAAATTCGAAAACAACCAACTCAAGTCAAAGGGAGATAGATTCGAAGGCCATTCATTCGAATCTAGGGGGGTTAGATTCGAGACCCTCATCCTTCGAGTCTAGAAGATAGAATCGAAACAGCAATCATTCGAGTCTAGCTATCAGATTCGAATTCAACACCCTCGAGTCTATACATGAATGTCTCGAATTTGTTCTACTTGTTCATCGATTTTCCAGGTTTTATCAACTAAATATGAACGTAAATGAGGGAAAAATAGTCACTAACCTTCGTCCAAGCTATATCCTTCGACTATAGATGATTTCCAAGCAAAAACACGTCCTAAACGAGAGCAAATCAGCTTCAAATGAAGGGGATATGAGCAAACTCGAATTTGCACAACAAAAACCGAAATAAAAGTCAGAATAATGGTCGATTTTACCTTAAATCCGGACGAAATCTAACATGCAATGATAGATTCGTGTAGAGCTCGACGATCTCTAACCGATGGCGTATAAATCACGAGAATCCGACGGATCGTTTGGGAGAAATTCTAGAGAGAAGGAGAAGTCTTAGAGAGAGAAGGTGAGAGAGTTCAAGGTTTCCAAACTCATGAAATGAGAAGGAATGCCTATTTATAGGAAAATAGGGAAAATCAGATTTTCTACTGAATTTTCCGGAATTGTCCAACTTTTATTCCCATCAATCTGATTTGCATTTCAGATGCAAATAATAGCAAAGGAGTTCCAGATTTGCTATAATTGTCTTTTAGTCATATTTTTATTCATTTTAGTCCGTTTCGTCACTTTTAGTCTTTAATTTGTCAAATAGCTGAATTTTAATTATTAACTTTGTTTCAGCTAATTTGGGGCAACTTTTCATAATTAATTATGACTTAATATAATTAACTATTTAAGATTCATGTTTTCGGTTAATTACTAATAATTGGATAAAATTACTTTATTATCCAAAGCCTGATGCTGTAATTTATATTTAATAAATTACGGGCTGTTACAATCTTCCCCCGTTAAATTGATTCCGTCCTCGGAATCGACTAAGACAGGAATAACTTCGGATACTTCTGCCTAATCTCGTCTTCTCGTTCCCAAGTATGCGCAGATCCCTTATGGTATTTCCATTGAACTAACACCATTGGAATTTCCTTGTTGCGCAATTTCGAAACCTTATAGTCGATTATACGCTCAGGCTCTTCTTCGTATCGCAACTGCTCGTCAATTTGCACGTCTTTCCATGGAATCGCAGCTTCAACATCAACTAAACACTTTCGCAGATTACTCACGTGAAATACATCATGAATCCCAGACATTTCGGCAGGCAACTTCAATCTGTAGGCTTGCAGTCCCGCACGCTCGAGAATTTCAAAAGGACCAACAAATCGAGGACTCAACTTCCCCCGTTTGCCGAACCTTACTATTCCTTTTCTTGGCGAGACCTTCAGCAACACTTTATCTCCAATTTCAAACGCAATTGGTTTACGTCTTCTATCGTGATACTTCTTTTGTCTATCCTGAGAGGTCTGAATCCGCTGTCGAATCAACTGTAGTTGGTCGTGGGCTTCTTGCAAAATCGCTGGTCCAGAGATCGGGCGTTCACCTGTTTCCCTCCAACAGGTTGGAGTTCGGCATCGACGTCCGTACAAAAGCTGATAGGGAGGCATACCAATAGTCAAGTGATAACTGTTGTTATAAGCAAACTCCACAAACGGCAGGTGAGTATCCCAACTTCCACCGAGATCAATCACACAGGCACGTAACATATCTTCTAAGGTCAAAATCGTTCTTTCACTTTGCCCGTCCGTTTCAAGATGATAAGCGGTGCTCATCTTAAGTTCAGTACCTAGTCCATTCTGAAAAGCCTTCCAAAAACGAGAAGTAAATCTGCTGTCACGGTCTGATACAATAGACAATGGAACACCATGTCTAGTCACGATTTCCTTCATGTACAATTCAGCTAACTTTTCGAGGCGTTCATCTTCACGTATGGGTAGGAAATGGGCTGACTTAGTAAGTCGATCCACTATTACCCATACAGAGTCATGATTCTGCTTAGTCCTTGGCAGCTTCGTCACAAAGTCCATAGTTATGTGGTCCCACTTCCATTCCGGGATTGGCAATGGTTGTAGTTTCCCATACGACTTCTGATGTTCAGATTTGACTTGTAAACAAGTCATGCAATTTTCCACATATCGTCCCACGTCCTTCGTCATTCCAGGCCACCAATATTCCGTCCTCAAGTCTTGATACGTTTTAGTAGAACCAGGGTGTATCGAAAATTTCGACATATGAGCTTCCGACAGAATTTGATCACGAATACCTCCTAGTCTGGGAACCCATATTCTATCCATGAACCGTCTAAGACCACGATTATCAAGGATCAGCTGGGTCACATATGTAACCATACGTTCAGATTTCAAGTTCTCATCCCGAATGGCTTCGGTTTGAGCGGTAATAATCGACTCAGGCAAGGCAGACTTCAAAACGACAGAAGTCAAAGCATAACATCGGGTATAATGGTCTTGTCTGGTTTTGCGGCTTAGGGCATCTGCTACAATGTTTGCTATACCTGGATGGTAAAGGATCTCACATTTGGAGAATTTTGCGTAGAGTCGCTCTTTTCGTAGCAATTCTAGCAATTCTCGTAAGAGCATCGCATGGTCAGATTCAGACTTAGAGTAAATCAAAATGTCATCAATAAAGACTATCACTGATTTGTCCAGCATTGGCCTACATACTCTATTCATAAGGTCCATAATTGCGGCCGGGGCATTGGTGAGACCGAACGATATTGCTAGAAACTCAAAATGGACATAACGAGCACGAAATGAGACCTAAATCTCGAGTCTTTCTATCGTCATAAACATAACGTTCACTTCCTTCGGGGGTTCTAATTCTAATTATCCTTTTGGCACAAAGGATTTCAGCATTTTTCGTCATGAGCCAGTCCATTCCTATAATAACATCGAATTCTCTAATCCACATCGGTATCAGGTCAACGTCCGAGGAGAGATCATCAATCACTAGCTTACAGGAACGAAAGACTCTATTCACAGTCACAAAATTCGAGCTAGCAGTTTCTATGTCTAAGGGTGCAGGTAACATTACAGGGGCAAAATCAAACTGTTTAGCAAACTTTTCAGACACATATGACAGATTAGAACCAGAGTCAAATAAGATTAAGGCAGGCATACAGTTAACAAGAAATGTACCCATGACGACGTCAGCAGTCTCTTTTGCCTCTTCGGATGTCATCTGGAAAGATCTTGGTTGATTCCTCGGGGCAGAAGAATCTTTATGTTTATATAAGTCTTGCATAATATATATAATCACCAACAACAACAAGTTTCATAAAAACTCAAGTTTATAAGTTTCTAGTTTTTATTTATAAGTTGTTTCTTTAAATGTGCATATGAATATATGAACACATTATAAACATGTTAATATTATGAAAACATGTGTTATATATGTATTATATAACTTTTACAACTTTTATACAAGTAGTCTTTGAATAACCAACAAGAATCACAAGTTGTTTCAAGTTTATAAAACTGCGGATTTTCGGCAGAAAATTTATATCGACTTTGAAAAATCATAACTAATTCATAACTCAACGAAATGTGTTGATTCTTGTCACAAAGGTTAGATCTATGTCTTAACTATAGATCTGGAATTTTTCATAATTTAGTTTGGAGTTTAAGACCTCCAGAAATTATTTGGGAAACCGAAAGTTTGACAGCTCAAAAATGGGCAACATAGGGTTTTTAACGAGCTTTTTCACCAACCTAAACATCTCGAAAAATGGCCGTTGTTGATTCTAAAAATACTTTGTATATAGTAGTTTAATGTCCTAGAAAACCAAAGTCTAAAAAATTTTGGAGCTTGGTCAAAAACAGCCTCAAAAAGCACTTTTATTTATAAACTTGTAATGTTGGGTGATTTAAGACATAAAAAGCTATAAATATATATATCATCATATATTAGAGATATTCAGTCCTTATTATCATTTAGGACCCGTTTAATCTCGCTCGGTGCATCATCCGTCACTTTACGCTAAAAAGCACTTTACGCTAGTTTTTACCATCACACGCTCGGTGAGTTCTCATAGCCCCTATTTTCACACAGTTATGTTTTGGGGATGAAATACATGCTTCGTTTTTATATGGACACGGAAATATCTTCATTTCTATTATGTATTACACATGTGGTTCCATTAGCCCTGATATCATGAACCGTTAATTGCATTTATTTGTAAGCGCGAATATATTGTGGATAGATCTATTGGGAGTCATGTCCCCCACTCGGGTTAGTCGGGTCGGCTAACAGCGGGTGCATATATATTCAACACACGGTATTACGTATGAGAATACTGCACAGGACAAACTCATTTTAAATTAAGCTTCGGTTGCATGATGGTTTATATGTAATACATAACAAGGAATTTATGATTTTATAAATTCAATCTCTATTATTGTTGTCCATACGAGTCAGATTTACGTGTAAACCTATGAGCTCACCAACAATTTTGTTGACGTATTTTAGGGTGTATTTTCAGGAAATTAAGGCAAGTCCATCACATCGGTAGTATTTTCAAGCTTCCGCATTTAAGGAGTCGCACTCAGTTTCAAACCATCGGAGATTTATTTGCATTATTTTGGATGATTTAATTATGTATTTAAATCTCTGTACCTTGAGAACTTCTCTTTATCATTATGGGTTATGTAAAACATTTATATCTTTTAAAGTTACGCCGATGTATTTTTTGAAAACGTCCATATAGTGGTCGTTCATTATGATTATGGTTACGCTTCCGCGACGTCGCGCTTCATTGCCAACCGGGGTAACGGGGTGTGACAATGAAATGAACTGATATTTGGATCGAAGGTGCGAATTTTAAAGACGAATTCAATGATATAAGTATCAAATTTTAATTCCAAACACACAGAATTTAATATAGAATTTTCAGATTTTTTGAAAAAGTGCGTGTTCTTGAGTTTTTTGGTCGATTTTTGGTTTTTAATCGAGAATTAGCCAAAGTGATTTCACAAAAGTTGTTTCTGCTATTAAAACGAACCTTCGAAATCAATTTGAGGTCATTTCATGGATTTTTGTTGAAAAAGTTTGGATCTGATATTGTTTTTGTTGAAAAATGATAAAACTCGGGCATAACTAAAATTCATAGTGTCGTTCGAGTTTTATAAAGAAGGCATTCGAGTTGATCAAAGAAAGTAAATCGAGGAACTTTATATTCTATTCGAGTTTCATGCTTTATTATCCGAGTTTCAAGCTTCATTAATCAAGTTTTATGCTTCATTAATCGAGTTTTATGCTTCATTAATCGAGTTTTATACTTCATTAATCGAGTTTTATGCTTCATTAATCGAGTTTCAAGCTTCATTAATCGAGTTTCAAGCTTCATCATTCGAGTTTCATCAAGCTTATTCGAGTTTCATTCTTCTTCAATCGAGTTTGATAGTGTTTCAATCGAGTTTCATTATTCTTCATTCGAATTGAGTCCTTATTCATTCGAGTTTCATCATACTATTGACTGTTTGACCTTAACTGCTTAAATTGGCCATAACTTTTGACTGGAACATCGTTAGAAGGCCTACCATACGTCAAATCGAAGCTTGAACAGAGATCTACGATTTCTAGAATCGGAGAAGCCAGTTCGGTAAATTTTCGAGGCCCAAATCCACTCCAGAAAAAAGTTACGGCCATTTTTCTGCAGAAAATCTAAAATTTCAACGTCAAAAAGTCATTTCGGAGCTGATTTTTCACAAGTTATCATTTTCAGATATAATTCTCAAAGTTTTATCAGAATTCACTCATTTTTCCATAAAAGATCTTGGAAGTTCATTTTTCAGTAATTCATAATGGTGTTTGAACAATTTTCAAAGTCTGAGCTGATTGCCAAACTTACTGAATCTGAAAAGATTCGTAAGAACAATTACGACATTCTCGTTCAGTTAAATACTGATAAACATTTGGCGTTACGTGACGTACAAATACTGAATGAAGAAATTCAGAGCTTAAAAGAAAAACAAAACTCTGAGAGTTGTGCTCATCAATTGAACATATCTGAATTACTTAAAGAACTTGATGAGCTGAAACAAGAAAATTTTCAGAATGCAACTCAACTGAAATATCTTTTGCCTGAAAGATCTGCTCTTTACAAGAAAGTTAAGGATCCTGAAGATACACTTTCTAAGACAAAACAAACTGGTCAGAATTGTATTTTAAACAAAAATGAAGAATTTTTTGCTCTTCAACAAGAGTTGTCTTTAACTAAAGATTTGATTGAGAAGGAAAGACATGAGTTCTTACTTAAAGAACAAGATTTTAAATCAAAATCTGAATTGTTTGAAGATGAAAGACAAATGTTCTTAATCAAAGAACAATTTTTTATATCTGATTACCAATCATTTGATCATGATAGAAATTCAAATTTAGTCATTATCAAAAGTTTGGAAGATCAGATACTTCATCTTACAATACAATTACATGTGTTTACTTCATCAACTGAGTCAAAGGTTAAGACCCCTTCTTCAGTATGTTTAAAATCCAATGTTGATCACTCTGGTTTGTCTTCTATAAGTGAAGTGAATCTAACTAACTCTGCTAAGTTTGATTCATCTTCAGATCTGAAACTTAAGTATCTTCTCAAGATACATAAAGGCAAAGACAAAATCATTGAAAATCTTCCGGTTAAGATTTACACAGGTGAATCTTCAAAGCCTAATGTTTTTAAAGTTTTTGGAAATACTGGTCCGTCTAATCAGAAAACATTTTCAAAGAAAACGACCACGTATTACCAAAAACAGGCCACAACCAGACAGTTTTTCAGGAAGAAGAGTTCAGAAAATTCTAATCATTCAAAGTCAAGTTTCTTTACACACTCAGATATTAAATTTTCAAACACTCAAAGAAATTTGTTTTCTTCTTTTGAAAAAGAAGCTGATAATTATAATCTGCAATGGGTACCTAAACCCAAGTATAAGTGGGTACCAAAACCTGTTTTGAAATGGGTACCCAAGAGCGCTAACAAGTCTGGATCCAAATCTGTTTGGATACCAAAGACATCTTAAATTTTGCAGGTTATAGGTTTCTTATCATTTCAGATAAGAACCCGTTCTTCAATTCAACAATGGCTCCGGTTCAATTCAGTTTAGGACCCGTTCTTCAGTTCAAAATGTTTCTACTCACATCACAGGAGAATCCAGATTGGTTTCTCGTTAAATTCAGACTAGAACCCGGACTTCAATGAACCAGAGACAATGGTTTTCAGTTACTTCAGACTGAAACCCAAGCTTATGCGACAAATGGCTTCTAATCACTTTAGAATAGAACCCGAGTCTGAAAGACAAATATTTCTGGAATTCCTGCCCTGATTTCAACTCTGAAGCTGCATTGATTTAGAGGGAGTTTTATTTTTATAATTTTTTGCTCCTGATTTAATTTCTCTGAGTTGACTAACTTTGTGTGCTTATTTCTAGGGGGAGTTTCAGACGCACTTTGATGATGACATTTTTAAAAAAATGTGTGTGATTTTTCACGAAAATATTTGATACACACATAAAAAGAGTTTTTGACCTAAAAAGAAAAATATTTTCATAATTTTCTGATTCTCTGAATCTTTCATTGAGATTAATTGATTTGATCTCTTTGATGTTCAAAATCTCATTACTTCTGAGATTCTCTTTTATATTCTCCTGATCAAAGAATTCTCCCATATTCTCCATGAGCTAATTCTTTATATACAAGTCTGATTCATTTCATACCTTATATCAGATTGTACATTTCATTCTGCTATCTCCCAAAGTATCATTCCCAAAATTATCTAAATATCATCTCCAATATCAGATAAGTTGGATTTCATCATATCTAATGACCTTTCAAAGCTGAAAATCATTTTGCTGACTCCGATTATGCACGAATTTGACTGATAGGCATAAATATCGCTTCTATGGTCTAACCAGAACCAGAAGACCTACCCAAGAAGCAAACCATCTATAGATTGTGCGGGTAAGGGTTCTTTAGGTTTATTAGTTGAGAAGTGTCAGTTATCACGGGATACTGACAGGGTCAGGCAGAGATAAAATGTAAATGAGAGGGATATTGATATTGAAAGGAACTGAACTCATTTCTCAAAAGTGAGCTGGACGGAGCTTAGTTGAAAAATGCTGAGTGCTTAGAGTTGAGAAAGGATTAAAAGAAAATAAAATCCTACCTAAACTGTGTCGGCTAGGTAATCCACATAATCTATCAAGCCCTATGCGACTTGATATTGAAAAAGACGTCATGGACCCAGTGACGCATGCACTTAACCCCACCAACTACTCAGTTATCTCTCAAAAGATTTATGTTTCAATAATCACGGAGATATAACACATTTCTATCGATATATCATTTTGATATTATTGATATTGAAACAAGGAAGACAGTTGCTCCGGTCTCCAATTTCATTTGATGCACATTCTGTCTAGAGCTGATTATATACACTTTTAGGACACATCGAGTCTGATAGTCTGTGTGACTATAAATTGCTAGTCCAAAGTGACTAAGTCGGAACAAATAAGAGTGATTCTTTAATGATAAAGGATTTCACGATGACTATTTGGAAATCCTACCAGTGTTAATATCACGCCAGCACTGAAAGTAGGTCACATAGATATTGTCTATTGTGCAAACAGGACTCCTATGTGGACCTGGACTCGTTATTTCACAAATGAATTTGTTTCATTTTCCTCAAGTCAAGTTGAAAAGCTTCGACTTTGTTTTGTAAAGAAAATGAAATTTTTGAGGGGGAGTGAGATAGATTTGTTTAGTATAGGGGAGAGGATATCAATTTGAGGGGGAGAAAATCATTTTGTAATATGTTTGAAATTGTAATTGTTGTTCTATTTCATCTACTGTAAATTCATTGCATTAATATATCTGAAGATTTTGCATGATTTTCATAATTCTTATGATCATCATGAGGGGGAGAAAAGCTAAAGTTCAGAGACAACAGTTGAGTAGATTGAAGTCAACTGAAGACAATTGCTACATCATATCAAAAGAATTGATCAAGGGAGAGAATTAAAAAGCTATTCATGATTCAAGGGGGAGTGTACTTACAAGAAAATACTAGAAAAGAGAAGATCAGAGAAAAAGAGATGTGAAGATCAGAGAGAGACAAATAAAGAAAAGAAGAAGATTCATAGATAAGAGAAAAGAAGAATATTCACTAAAAAGTCCCTGAAATGATCTTTTATCAGAAAATTGATTTCATCTCTAAGGGGGAGATTGTTAGGGACAATATTTGTAGAGCTGAAATGAATATTACTTTTAATAATTGTGTTCATCTCTAAGGGGGAGAATGTTGGGAATAAATAATAGAGATGAAACAATTATGTTGTATATAATTGTAAATACTCAATAGATTAGGGGTTATATGTGTAAATACACAATACTTGTGTATTGTGTATAAATAGAAGTGTATGGTTTTGTTAGTAGGTGCTGCTATAAATCTCAAATTACAGACACACATACGATTAGATCAGATTAGAGAGAAGGAGTGTCAAGCAAGAAAGTCAAGAACATAATGTAATATTTCTTCTCTCATTAATCAAACATTCGGTTTTATATGTTTATAATAATTGTTCATATGAATTGTGTTGTATATGATTGAATTGCATGAAAAGTGAATTCACAGAACCGATATCGATCTTACCGCTTTTTCAGATGCTGATTATGCAGGTTGTAGAGTTGACAGAAAAAGCATGTCAGGAGGAATACAGTTTTTAAGAGATAGACCGGTGAGTTGGTCTTCCAAAAACAGAATTGTGTTTCCACATCCACAGCTGAGGTTGAGTATGTAGCAGCTGCAAGCTGTTGCACTCAAGTGCCGTGGATGAGAACACAATTACGTGATTATGGATTCTCACTCACCAATATCCCAATTTACTGTGATTCTCGAAGTGCAATTGCCATCTCTTGCAATCCCGTGCAACACTCTCGAACAAAACACATAGATATCAGGTATCATTTTATTAAAGATCACGTAGAAAAGGGAACCATTGAGTTGTATTTTGTTGGCACGGAATATCAACTTGCGGATATATTTACTAAAGCTTTAAACGAACCTCGTTTTCAGTTTTTAGTATCCCATATCGGCATGTTGAATCCGCCTTCCAATTAAATATCAGATATTGTCCTAAATAATTCTATTTCAATCTATCCTGATTGAAATTCCTTTATTTTAGAAAATATCTGTTATTTAAATTTAAGGATTGTGTCACAAAATTGAAACTCAATATTTCCTTATTTGTATACATTTTTAATAATTAATGATCCTGACAAATTGCTATGTGAATTGTTCATCACGGAGTGGGACGCAAACAATATCCAGGTTTGTCTGTATCTTAAAGGCTGAAAAGGGTCACGAGCTTAATCAGAAAAACAACAAAGAAAGGAACCGGTATCTATATGAGGGGGAGTATAGTTAGGATTTTAATTTTTATAATTCTTTGTTTCCGTTTAATTTTTGTAGTTAAATTTCAAATTTTAGGTTGGACATCTCTTAATTTAATTTTAAGTTTCATTTAATACGTCAGAAAATCCCAAAAAGATTTTAAGTGTTCGAATTTATCAAAAACCCAAAAAATATTTTATTTTATCTTATTTTGGTTTGGTTTAGTTTATCTTAACTTAAAAGATCAAAGAAAATACCAAAAATATTTTTGTTGTCTTAGTTTGTTTGTTTGATTCAAAGAAAAATACAAAAAGAGTTTGTTTTTGGGCCAAAATTTTTGTGTAAAATGCTTGCTTTTGAGTCATTTTAATTTCAAGCCCAAATTTTTCTTTGTTGTGTGAAATATTCGGCGGCCCACTTAGTTTATGGGCGCGGATCTCCGTTGACCCGACCCGACCCGCACGACTATAAATGGGCGGGTCAACGGTCAACAATTCATTTCTTCATTTTCAAGCTTTTCTTCTCCCTTCTTCTTCTTCCTTCGTCGACTGCCCACCACCCCCATCCTCCATTGCAACCGATTTCAAGCTTTTTGATCATCGATTTTCCTCGTTTTTATTACTGCATTAACCTTCGGCATCATCAGGTAACATATTTCTAGCTTTATTTCAGTATTTAACTTCATATTTTGATTGTTTGATTTTCAAAAATTTACTAGTTTTTACTTTCGGTTTTTGCTATTTTTTAGTAGTTTAATGTGTTCTTTTTACGTACTTGTAGTTAGATAAAATGTTCATCATGTATTTTTAGACTAGGATCTGTAATTTCATGCATTTTTATTAACTTTTAACTGTTCACGTTTATTTTGCATGAACACATTAACAGCATTCATGCATTTCGGATGTCCAAAGTTCGGACCATCATCCGAATTCGGATGTCCCACTTAGTTTAATTTTTAAAAATTTCAAACTCACAAATACCGAATTCGGTCACTGTAGATCCGAATTCGGTCACTATTGATCCGAATTCGGTCCACATTGATCCGAATTCGGTTCTTCTTGAAATGTCAAAAGTTTGAAATTTTCATTTAAATGTAAGTTTGCATCATACTGTTCATCTGAACTCGGATTGGATCCGAATTCGGTTCCCATCCGAGTTGGGTTCTTTCTCATTACTGCATACATAACATTTCCATGCGCACCACATCCGAATTCGGACCATGCTCATGCACCATCCGAATTCGGACCACCTCCCACCCACATCACCACTTTCATGCATTTCGGACCACATCCGAATTCGGTCCACCATGTCACCCCATCCGAATTTGGACCCCAAACGTACCATTTCATGCATCGTCCGGATTTCGACTGGATCCGAATTCGATGACACTGTTCATCCGAATTCGGACCATCCGAAATCCAACACTTAGCATTTTTTTAAATAATTTTTTTTCCATTTTTGCATTTTCACTATAATTTAAAACATCCAAAAATATTTTCTTTTCGGTGCACCATTGATTAGAATTAGGATTAGTGTTTGAGTGAAAAGGTCTTATCTAACATCGGTCTCTTAACGATTGACTTTGGACTTTATTAGTAGAATTTTATTCTACTAACAAAGACCCGATGCTAAACAGATCAGACAGTTTCTATTTCACACTTATCTAGACTTCACATCAATGCCTTATCATTTAAAGTCTTATTATTCTAACTTTGATGCACCTGTGCAGGATGATGGAACCGGCTGTTAATCTTACCATACCCCATCCCCCCATCCTAGATAATAACGCCCAACTCCCAGAACAATCCATCCTCCCCAACGCCTAGTTTGTCGAGTTTATTCCACACAACTGGCAGCTCGACGTTTCCATCCTAACCAAGGAACCCCATACCCTCGCATTTGACATCCTCACTCGCCACCCCATCTATTACGCCTTATCCACCGCAATTGCTATTCTCCAGATTTATCTACAACAATTCTGGAACCGATTGCAGTATATCCCTGACACCGAACCCCATTTTACTTCCACCATCGACTGTGTACCAGTCAAACTCACCATACCCGCAATACGCCATATCCTTCACCTACCCGCCGAATTCTACCTACCAACCCGCGATCATTTTGATCCCAACCCATCCATCACCAAAACCTTAGCTGAAATCCAAACACTAGGTTATGATGGCCTTCTTTCCAAACCCTCAGATTTTCGCATCAAAAATCTTCAATCTCACTTGCGGATCCTTTTTGATGTAATCAATAAGTGCTTCACCGCAAAGCACTCCGGCCACGTCTCCGCCTCGGCTCAGGTACCAGCCATGTTCACCGGCTTTGCCTTTGACCGACATGTGGATTATGTTGCTTTCCTCTTCGAGGAACTAAGACGAGTCCACGTGGAGAGGGGAACCAAGAAAGGATGAAATACATACCTCTACAGCGGTTTCTGCAGCTCATCATCCAGTATGCCATGGACAATGATGACGATATCCACGAATGTCCAGAGGCAGATGTCTACCCAACTGTGGCAATTCAAAAGCTAACTCTGCCAAAGGGGGCCCCTACAGTGCCAATAATGAAAATTCCCCTATCTCTACTAATGAGGTCAAGGGGGTTGGAACGGGTTTGGGCGTATATTCAAGAGTGTTATCCGGATGTGTCTCAGTCAGAACCGACTGAGACTAGCCAATCCGACGGTGAGGCGAGCATGAGTGAGGATGAGGGAGCTTAGGAGGAAGTTCAACAATCTGTGGGTATAGGTGAGAGGGAGCATGTGTTGGTGAGCGAGGGAGCAGGTGGTGAGGCAGCAGAGATGGCAGATTCAGAAAGAACCGTCTCTGTCGTGCGAGAGAGAGATATTCAATCCGAGGGTGAACTAAGCCCAATCAGCCAGACTCCCCATCATAAGACCGTCAGTCCAATGGTCCACCACCACCCACTTGGTTTCCCCTCAAAGGGAGACCACTTCATTCGACGGGGATATCGCACATACACCATCGCCCTCTCATTCGGAGAGTGGTGGTGTTGAAAGAGGTCACACTCCTCCCCACGTGACCGCAATTCCTTCATTCACAATTCCATCCCCACATACACACACAATGCACGATGCCTCCGTGGCATCCCCAAGAGCTGCCTCCGTGGCGGCTCCACAAACTTGCGGATCTGAGCATCCTATACAGGTGCCAGAAATGACGGAAGGAAGACCGGGAGTGGCTAAATCAACGCCATCCACTTCCGGCCATCTCCGAACCATAACAATGTGCAAAAGAGCCAAAGTCTACTATCCTTCCTTTCAAGTAGAAAGAGAAGATGGCACGGCTGATGACATCTTCGAGAATGACCTAGACTTCATAAGGGCCGACGACGTTGAGTTTCTACACAACTGCTTAAAAAATCGCATCAAAAAACGTCTGTCCCACATGACTGCTGTAGGTGCCCTAGTTCGAAGCATGAACCACCGCTCGATCATTATGTGCCTTAGAGACTTCCAGATGGCGATCAAGAGTGCGTTGGTTAAAGTGGGCCTACGAGCACCAGAACAGGATAGCTTCCTTCTAGCCCATCATCCGGCTTACAAAGTTGTACTCTCTGGAGACCCGGGTGTCATTTTTATCAAGTACAAGGGCTATAAAAGGTACAAGCGCTTTGAGGATCTTCCATGCTACTCCGACGGTACACTCCGATTGGTTCGAGCTGCACTAACACAGAAAGTACAAGATTTTGATGATCAACCAGATCCTGAACAAAGATGCTCACCAAAGGAGATACAGGATACCCTCAGCGGCATTGACCTCCTAAACGAACGGCTACATATGAGACAAGTGACCAGACGCTTCGATGTCATCCTTGGACTCCGAGAATCAACAGATCATGCCAGAGTTCCAGGACCTCCTAAATGATCGAAAGGGGATATTGTTAGATATTTAATTTCGATCATAGGGAGTTGTTTTGTAATGATTATTTTCTTAGTATTTAGTCTTGTATTTATTTCCTTGTAATTTATTTCATTGTAAAAGTCTAGGGGCCAATGTTGTCATTACTTCAAAGTTAATTAATTGAAACTACTTATAGCTCCTAGGGTTTCTTTGTATTACACAGTTGAAAAACATATCGAATACACTATTTTGCAGCCGCCACTTTTTCTCTCAATATTCTCTTTGTCTTCTTCATTATTACCCCATTATTGAGCTTGTTTCTTCTTGGGTATTGTGAAAGAATCATCAAAGGTGCTGAATCATTTACGGGAATAGCATTTAAAAAAATTACTAGATTAATTTCAACCTAAGTTTTGTTATTCATGGAGTCCAATTGAAATGAATTGAATATCTGTATATAACCTAAGTTCATGAAATTACCTGATTAATTTTAACCGAAGTTTTATTACTCATGGAATGAAAGGCAATTGAATTGAATTGAATATCTGTATTTAACTTAGGTTCATGAAATTACCTTATCAATTTTAACCTAAGTTTTATTATTTAATTGAGTTAAATTAAAAAATTATGTATTTGCAAGTTTCGAGCTGTTAGTTCAAATTCCAAAGCTGTTAAGTGTTTTATAAAGTTAGGTTCATGAAATTAATTGATTATGTTCAACCTAAGTCTTATTTTATTAATCATGTAATTTCACGGATAAATGGAAATGAATTGCTGTTCTGTATGTAACCTACGTTTATAAAATTACTTGATTAACTTCAACCTAAGTTTTATTACTAATGAAATGAAAAGCAATTAAATTGAATTGAATATCTATATATAACCTAGGTTCATGAAATTACCTGATTAATTTTAACTTTAGTTTTATTACTCATGGAATGGAATGCAATTGAATTGAATTGAATATGTGTATATAACCTAGGTTCATGAAATTACCTGATTAATTTTAACCTAAGTGTTATTATTTAATTGAGTTAAACTGAAAAATTATGTTTTTGCACGTTTCGTGCTGTTAGTTCAATTTCTGAAGCTGTTAATGCATTTTCTCAAGCTTTAAGTGTTTTATAAACCTAGGTTCATGAAATTACTTGATTAATTTCAACCTAAGTTTTAATTTATTATTCATGTAATTTCATGGATTAATGGAAATGAATTGTTTATCTGTATGTAACCTAGGTTTATGAAATTATTTGATTAATTTCAACCTAAGTTTTATTATTCATGGAATGCAATTGAATTGATTGAATATCTGTGTATAACCTAGGTTCATGAAATTACCTGATTAATTTTAAACGAAGATTATCATTTAATTGAGTTAAATTGAAAAATTATGTTTTTGCAAGTTTCGAGTTGTTAGTTCAGTTTTTCAAGCTGTTAGTGCATTTTCTCAAGCTGTTAAGTGTTTTATAAACCTAGGTTCATGAAATTACTTGATTAATTTCAACCTAAGTTTTATTTTATTAATCATGTAATTTCATGGATATATGGAAATGAATTGCTTATCTGTATGTAACCTAGGTTTATAAAATTACTTGATTAATTTCAACCTAACTTTTATTATTCATGGAATGGAATGCAATTCAATTGAATTGAATATCTGTATATAACCTAGGTTCATGAAATTACCTGATTAATTTTAACCTAAGTTTTATTACTCATGGAATGGAATGAAATTGAATTGAATTGAATATCTGTATATAACCTAGGTTCATGAAATTACCTTATTAATTTTTACCTAAGAGTTATTATTTAATTGAGTTAAACTGAAAAATTATGTTTTTGCACGTTTCGTGCTGTTAGTTCAATTTCTAAAGCTGTTAGTGCATTTTCTCAAGTTGTTAAGTGTTTTATAAACCTAGGTTCATGAAATTACTTGATTAATTTCAACCTAAGTTTTAATTTATTATTCATGTAATTTCATGGATTAATGGAAATGAATTGTTTATCTGTATGTAACCTAGGTTTATGAAATTACTTGATTAATTTCAACCTAAGTTTTATTATTCATGGAACACAATTGAATTGAATTGAATATCTTTGTATAACCTAGGTTCCTGAAATTACCTGATTAATTTTAATCTAAATTTTATTACTCATGGAATGGAATGAAATTGAATTGAATTGAATATCTGTATATAACTTAGGTTCATGAAATTACCTGATTAATTTTAACCGAAGTTTATTATTTAATTGAGTTAAATTGAAAAATTATGTTTTTGCAAGTTTCGAGCTGTTAGTTCAATTTCTCAAGTTGTTAGTGCATTTTCTCAAGCTGTTAAGTGTTATATAAACCTAGGTTCATGAAATTACTTGATTAATTTCAACCTAAGTTTTATATTATTAATCATGTAATTTCATGGATATATGGAAATGAATTGCTTATCTCTATGTAACCTAGGTTTATAAAATTACTTGATTAATTTCAACATAACTTTTATTATTCATGGAATGGAATGCAATTCAATTGAATTGAATATCTGTATATAACCTAGGTTCATGAAATTACCTGATTATATTTAACCGAAGTTTTATTACTCATGGAATGGAATGCAATTGAATTGAATATCTCTATATAACCTAAGTTCATGAAATTACCTGATTAATTTTAACCTAAGTGTTATAATTTAATTGAGTTAAACTACAAAATTATATTTTTTGCACGTTTGGTGCTGTTAGTTCAATTTCTCAAGCTGTTAAGTGTTTTATAAAGTTAGGTTCATGAAATTACTTGATTATGTTCAACGTAAGTTTTATTTTATTATTCATGTAATTTCATGGATAAATGTAAATGAATTGCTTTTCTTTATGTAACCTAGGTTCATAAAGTTACTTGATTAATTTCAACCTAATTTTTAGTATTCATGAAATGAAATGCAATTAAATTGAATTGAATATCTGTATATAACCTAGGTTCATGAAATTTTCTGATTAATTTTAACCTTAGTTTTATTACTCATGGAATGGAATGCAATTGAATTGAATTGAATATCTGTATATAACCTAGGTTCATGAAATTACCTGATTAATTTTAACCTAAGTGTTATTATTTAATTGAGTTAAACTGAAAAATTATGTTTTTGCAAGTTTCGTGCTGTTAGTTCAATTTCTGAAGCTGTTAGTGCATTTTCGCAAGCTTTAAGTGTTTTATAAACCTAGGTTCATGAAATTACTTGATTAATTTCAACCTAAGTTTTAATTTATTTGTAAATGTGAAATCCCGAAATTATTCAGCACCTTAACGTTTTTCTCATCAAACACATGAAGAAACCATGCTCAATAAATCTGTTTAATAAAGAAGAAGACAAGATGAATGTTTGAAGACTCTTGATGGAACAGTGGAACAGTGGCGGCTGAGAATTGAATTTCAAATGTAGTCAACCGTATATTTCTCAAAAGTAACCCTAGGAGCCTTTTTATAGGCTCCTTTAATTAAGTTACAACACTTGGCAACAATGGCCACTACACTTTTACATAGACATGAAATACATAGAAATAAATACAAGACAAATTACAATGAAAATAAATATTACAAAATAACTCCTAGGATCGAAATAATAAATCTAACAATATCCCCATTTTCGATCACTTAGGAGGTCCTGGAACTCTGGCATGGTCAGTCGATTCTCGGAGACCAAGTATGACGTCGAAGCGTCTGGTTACTTGCCTTAGATGTAGCCGTTCGTTCAGGAGTTCAATGCCGCTGAGGGTGTCCTGAATCTCTCTTGGTGAACACCTTTGTTGTGGATCTGATTGAGCATCAAAGTCTTGAACTTTCTGTGTGAGCGCAGCTCGAACCAATCTGAGTGTACCATCGGAGTAACATGGAAGATCCTCAAAGCGCATGAACCTTTTGTAGCCCCTTTGATTGAGAAAAATGACACCTGGATCTCCTTTAAGTATCACTCTGTAGGCCGGGTGGTGGGCTAGGAGGAAGCTATCTTGTTCCGGTGCACGTAGTCCTACCTTAACCAAAGCACTTTCGATCGCCATCTGAAAATCTCTTAGGCACATTATTATCGATCGGCGATTCATGCTTCGTACTAGGGCACCCAAAGCAGTCATGCGAGACGTATGTCCTTTAATGCGATTTTTCAATCGTTCGTGTAGAAATTCGACATCGTCCACATTTATGAAGTCTAAGTCATTCTCGAAGAACTAATTTATAGTGCCGTCTTCTCTTTCTACTAGAAAAGCGGGGTAGTATACTTTTGCCCTTTTGCACATGGTGATAGAAATGAGTGACTTAATCTTCGATTTGGATACTTTCGACCTTCTTTCCCGGAGCATCAGTTGGTAGTATTCTGCCTGTTCAGCTTTGGTAACGTTTGTAAGTTCCATGAGTAGGCGTCTGCTGAAGGATCTAGGCTTCTTTCTGAATACCATTTTGAATCTTTCTTCAAGGTAAGGGTTCTGAAACTGCTCCGGGGGGAATTTCTGCAGGAATTCTTTCAGGCCTTGAACGGGGGGTTCTTCGATTTCGTCCTTTTCAGCTTCAAGAAGCTTTATAATAGTCCCCCGCCGTTCTTGTCGCATTTGATCCTTTTCTTCCTGTGGCAGTGTTCGAACCTTGCCTTTTGTATAGGTGTCTACCCAGAATAAGTCATCTTCTCTATAAATACCAGGGCCTTCTGGAGTTTCATCAAAACAATCGACCCTTTTTGTTCGGGAATACTCTGGGGGTTGGGTTTGTTGGACTGGAGGAGGATTTGGGGATCTAGGAGGGTTCGTTGGAGATTCAGGTTCAGGTTTAGGGGTTAATAAGGGTTCGTTGACTTCGGTATCCGAATCTGAATCGGAGATCAAGATCATTTCAACTTTCTCGTGCGGCTCCTCGAATTCTACAATAGCTGTCATCGGATCCAGTGGAGCTGGACCCTCGACCATGGGCTCGTCTTCTATACTGAGGTATTCTTGAGGCTCCTTACTCTTTTCCCTTGACCCCTGATATTCTGACCCCTCAGCTGTCTCTGCTCCCCCTATATACATGACGGGGTCCTCAAACTGTAGAGGTTCATATTCTATCATCAGTGCTTCCGTGGCCTCATAAGTTTGATCCCCAGACCCAGACCCTTGAATATCTGTTGTTTCAGCCTCTGCTCCCCCTAGGATGATCATCGATCCCTCATGATGAACTTTCTGTCGTTTCTCCCCCTCATGACGATCAGGGTCGTCCTGGTCGTCATGCTTTCTTTTAGGGGGCTCAGCTTGGGTGCGGCACTGAAGATCGATGACTGCCGATTCGAGGCGATCCATCCTTGAATTTAGCTGCTCCTGGACCTGAAGGATTAGGCGATTGAGTGCGTCCAGTTTGTCAGAGAGCTCCGCTATTTGGAGTTGGACTGAGTGGGATCCTGGTGAGGGGCCGGCTTCGGAGGCGACACCCTTACCCTTTATAAGAGAAAGAAGGGCGGTGTGTCGTTCCTCGGCTGCCTCCCTTTGAGCGTCCAGGTCAGCCCGGGTGATAACGCCGGCAGTACGTAAGGCTGCCGTTAACATCTCCAAGTTGATGGGGAGATGGCCGGAAGTGGACGGCGTAGATTGAGCCACTCCCGGTCTTCCTTCCGTCATCTCTGGCTCCACTACGGGATGCTCAGATCTGGAAGTTTCGGGAGCTGCCACGGAGGCAGCTCTTGGGGATGCCACAAAGGCATCGTGCACGGTGTCTATTTGTGGGGATGGAATCGTGGGCGAAGGAAGTTCGGTCACGTGGGGAGGAGTGTGACCTCTTTCAACACCGCCACTCTCCGAATGAGAGGGCGATGGCGTATGTGGAAGATCCCCGTGGAATGAAGTGGTTTCCCTTTGAGGGGAAACCAAGTGGATGGTTGGGGTTGTGGCGACCGCTGGACTAACGGTCTTATGAAGTGGTGTCCGGCTGATAGGGCTTGGTTCACCCTCAGATAATATATCCCTCGGCCTTACGACAGAGACGGTTCGTTCAGAATCCGTCGTCTCTTCCGTTTCACCTACGACTCCCTCCCTTACACTCTCAGCCTCCCTCTCACCATAACCCAGTGATTGTTGTACTTCCATCCTTTCTCCCTCGTTCTCACTCTCATGCTGCTCACCGTCGGACTGGTTAGTCTCAGTCGATTCAGACTGAGATTCATCCGGATAATTTTCTCTCATATAGTCCCTTACCCGATCTGTACCCCTCGACCTTGTCAGAGTCGATAATGGAATCTTCATTACCTGTACCGTCGGGGCCCCCTTTGGCAAAGTCAATTTCTGGATAGCGACGGTTGGATAGACATCAGCTTCTGGACGCTCATGAATGTCTTCGTCCTGATCCATGGCGTACTGGATGATGAGCTGAAGGAATCGTTGATAGGGGACATACTTGCGTCCTTTCTTCGTGCTCCTTTCCACGTGGACTCTTCTTAATTCTTCAAAGATGAAAGCCGCATAGTCCACGTGTCGGTCGTAGGCAAAGCCAGCGAACATGGCTAAAACCTGGGCCGATGCTGAGTCATGACCAGAATGTTTGGCTGTCAGGCACTTGTTGAGTACATCGAAGAGAATCCTCCAGTGGGACTGAAGGTTCTTGGTGCGAAAGTCGGATGGTTTGGTAAGGGATCCGTCATACCCTAGGGTTTGAATTTCAGATAGCGCTTCTGAGACGGATGGGTTTGGATCGAACGAGTCAATGGAGGGAATATAGTCTTGGATGGGAAGACGAAGAATGTGACGGATGGCTGCGGTTGTGACTTTGACTGGAACGCAGTCAATGGTGGAGGTGAAGTGAGGTTCGGGGTCAGTTATGAATTGGAGCCTGTTCCAGAATTGTTGTAGGTAAATCTGGGGAACGGCTATGGCTGTGGAAAGGGCATAATATATGGGATGGCGAGTGAGAATGTCGAAGGCAAGGGTTTGGGACTCTTTAGGGAGAATAGAGACGTCGAGTTGCCAGTTATGGGGGATAAAGTCGACAAACTCGGCGCTCGGCAGAATGGCTTCCTCGGGTAGCTGAGCGTTATTATTAGGGATAGGAGGATGGGGTACGGTGAGAACGATTGCGGGATCCATTATCCTGCAAAGTGCAACAAAGTTAGAATCATAAGACTTGATATGATAATGCATTGATGTGAAGTCTAGATGAGTGTGAAATAGAAATTGTCTGATCTGTTTAACATCGGGTCTTCATTAGCAGAATAAAATTCCTCTAAAAAAGTCCAAAGTCAATCGTTAAGAGACCGATGTTAGATAAGACCGTTTCACTCAAACACTGATCCTAACTCTAATCAATGGTGCACTTGGATGGAACTATTTTTGAGATTTTTAATTTATATGAAGATGCAGAAATGGAAAACATGAAAAATGAAAAATTAAAAAAAATGCTAAGTGTTGGATTTCGGATGGTCCGAATTCGGATGAACAGTGTCATCGAATTCGGATCAGTCCGAAATGGAATGATGCATGAATGAAGTGAGTGGGACCGAATTCGGATGATGTGATACATGGGGACCGAATTCAGATGATGGTCCGAAGTGTAGTTCATGATATGATTGGATGGTGGTCCGAATTCGGTTGTGGTGTGAACATGGTCCGAATGCGGATTTTGACTTGTGAAAATGCATGCAATGAAATGAAAGTGTCCCAATTTCGGATGGTACCTGGAATTCGGATGAGGACCGAATCCGGGTATCATCCGAATTCGGATGCATAGTGGTGAACATACTTAGACAATTTTTCAATTTTGAAAATTTTGACCCTCATGTGATGGTCCGAATTCGGATCAACAGTGAACCGAATTCGGATCAACAATTGTCCGAAATGTGATTTTGTACTTTGAAAAATTTTGAAATTATTCTAAGTCGGACATCCGAATTCGGGTGGTGGTCCGAATTCGGACATCCGAAACTGCATGAGTGCAGTTAATGTTCATGCAAGATATAAACGTGAACAGTTAAAATGTTACTGAAAATGCATGAAATTACAGATCCTAAACTGAAATAACCTAATGAACATTTTATCTAACTACAACTAAGAAGAAATAACACATTAAACTACCTAAAACTATCAAAAACCGAGAATAAAAAGGAAGAAAAAATGTAGAATCAAACACATAAAAGAAGACATTAAAAGCTAAAAGAAAGTTAAAAAGATGTTACCTCGAAGTGTCGAAGATGAATGAAGCAAGAAAAATCAAAGAAAAAGGAAGTCCAAAAGCTTCAAATCGGTGGTTATGGTGGAAATGGGCGGTAGTCGACGAGAGAGAGAAAGGGAAGAAGAAGCTTGAAGATGAAGTAAAATGAAAGTTGACTGTTGACCACCCCTAAATATATCCGCGCGGGTCAGGTCGGGTCAAAAGAGATCCGCGCCCAAAAAGGAATTTGGGCCGGCGGATTCATTTCACAACACACACACACACACTTGATGACTTTGGGCTTATTAAAAAAATTGAAACAAGATAAAAAAAATGGGCCAAAAATATTCCATCTTTTTGTGATTTTCTTTGAAACAAAAATGAGCAAAAACAAAGTAAAAATATTTTTGATATTTTTCTGAAATAAAAATAAAATAAGATAAAATAAAGTAAATTAAAATATTTTTGGCTTTTTGATAAATTTGAAAATTAAAATGTGTTGGGAATAAATAATAGAGATGAAACAATTATATTGTATGTGTTTGTAAATTCTAAATAGTTTAGGGGTTGTTTGTGTAAATACTTAATACTTGTGTATTAAGTATAAATAGGAATGAATCTCAGATTACACAAAATGAATTGAAGATTACACACACATACGGATCTGATTAGAGAGAAGAGAAGTACTTTTCAAGAAAGTCATGAACTCAATGTAATATCTTTCTACTCAATTAAGCATTCGGTTTTATGTGTTTGTGATAATTGTTCATATGAATTGTTGTATATGATTGAATTGCATGAAATATGAATTCACAATTGGTATCAGAGCCTGATATGGAAAAATCTGAGTGAATTTGAATCTGAAAATTAATTTTTCTATAGCACTGTTTCATCGCAAATGTTGAAATTTTAGAAAATCGCTTGGGGTTTTTGAATCTGTGGATGAAAGGAATTGAATCTTTGATCGAGTGTGCGTATATAATCGTTTAATCTATTGAATTAGGTCTTAGATCTTAATTCCAAACACAAAAATTTTAATTTGAAATTTTCTGAATTTTTGAAAAAAGTCGTGTTCTTCAAGTTCTTGCCAAAATTCGAGAATTTAATTTGAAAATTGAAAAGAACACTTCACAAAATGTGTTTTTGTGTGTAAAACGCATCTTTGATATAAATTTGGAGTCATTTCGTGAATTTTTGTTGAAAAGATCGGATATACATTTGGAATTAGTTGAAACTGATCAAACTCGAACATATCTAACTCTCAAGCATATTTCGAGTTTCCTCACATGTTGATCGAGTTTTGTCACTTAGTTGATCGAGTTTGTTGTAGGTTTAATCGAGATTAATCATAGCTTTAATAGAGTTTCATCTTGCATCAACTGAATTTGGTTAATTCATCATTCGAGTTTAGAACTTAACCACTTGAGTTTGTATCAAGTTTTAATCGAGTTTGAAGGAAGTATTAATCGAGTTGTATCAAGCTTTCATCAAGTTTGATGATTTGAGTTTGCAAACAATACAATTCGAGTTTGCATGCATGTGATTCGAGTTTGCACACCATATAATTCGAGTTTGCATGCATGTGATTCGAGATTGAAAACAAGATGATTCGAGTTTGCACACCATATAATTCGAGTTTGCATGCATGTGATTCGAGATTGAAAACAAGATAATTCGAGTTTGCATGCATGTGATTCGAGATTGAAAACAAGATAATTCGAGTTTGCATTCGAGTTTGCATGCATGTGATTCGATATTGAAAACAAGATAATTCGAGTTTGCATTCGAGTTTGCAGGCATGTGATTCGAGTATAAATACAATATAATTCGAGTTTGCATGTATATGTTTCGAGTTTTGACTATTAATTGTTTGAGTTTAGGTTTACTCATTCATGGTTCATTTGTAACTCAATCGAGTTTGATCATTAACCATTCGAGTTTCATCCAATATCATTCGAGTTTCATAAATAATCATTCAAGTTTTGATTATTTGACCTTTGCTGCTTAAATTGACCATAACTTTTGACTGGAACATCGTTAAAATGCCTACCATACGTCAAATCGAAGCTTGAAAAGAGATCTACATTTCTAGAACAGGCATAGCCCGTTCGGTAAATTTTCGAGGCTCAAATCCACTCCAGAAAAAAAAGTTATAGGCAATTTTATGCAGAAAAGCTGAAATTTCAACGCCAAAAAGTCCTTTCAGAGCTGATTATT
The DNA here is from genome assembly GCA_020465985.1 of Centrapalus pauciflorus. Lineage (NCBI taxonomy): Eukaryota > Viridiplantae > Streptophyta > Magnoliopsida > Asterales > Asteraceae > Centrapalus > Centrapalus pauciflorus. The sequence goes on from JAANYP010004336.1 coordinate 38,007, forward strand.
CACTAGTTAACATTAACTGAAATAGCTTTTCAAAGGGCTATCAGAATTCACTCAGTTTCTCCATAAAAGATCTTGGAAGATTCAATTTTTCTGCAATTCATAATGGAATATGAAAAATTTTCAAAGTCTGAGCTAATTGCAAAACTTACTGAATCTGAAAAGATTCGTAAGAACAATTATGACATTCTCGTTCAGTTAAATACTGATAAACATTTGGCGTTACGTGACGTACAAGTACTGAATGAAGAAATTCAGAGCTTAAAAGAAAAACAAAACTCTAAGAGTTGTGCTCATCAATTGAAAATATCTGAATTATTTAAAGAACTTGAGGAGCTGAAACAAGAAAATTTTCAGAATGCAACTCAACTGAAATATCTTTTGCCTGAAAGATCTGATCTTTACAAGAAAGTTCAGGATCTTGAAGATACCCTTTGTAAGACAAAACCAACTGATCAGAATTGTATTTTAAACAAAAATGAAGAAATTTTTGCTCTTCAACAAGAGTTGTCTTTAACTAAAGATTTGATTGAGAAGGAAAGACATGAGTTCTTACTTAAAGAACAAGATTTTAAATCAAAATCTGAATTGTTTGAAGATGAAAGACAAATGTTCTTAATCAAAGAACAATCTTTTAAATCTGATTACCAATCATTTGATCATGACAGAAATTCAAATTTAGTCATTATCAAAAGTTTGGAAGATCAGATACTTCATCTTACAAAACAATTACATGTGTTTACTTCGTCAACTGAGTCAAAGGTTAAGACCCCTTCTTCAGTGTGTTTAAAATCCAATGTTGATCACTCTGGTTTGTCTTCTGAAAGTGAAGTGAATCTAACTAACTCTGCTAAGTTTGATTCTTCTTCAGATCTTAAACTTAAGTATCTGTTAAAGATACACAGCGGCAAAGATAAAATTGTTGAACAACTTCCGGTCAAGATTTACACCGGTGAATCTTCGAAGTCAAATTTTCTTAAAGTTTCTGAAAATACTGGTCATTCTAATCAGAAAACATTTTCACAGAAAAATACCAAGTATTATCAGAAACAGGCAAGAACCGGACAGTTTTTCAAAAAGAAGAGTTCGCAAAAGTCTGATCATTCAAATTCAAGTTTCTTTAGAAATTCAGATATTCAATTTTCTCATACTCAAAGAAATTTGTTTTCTGCGTTTGAAAGAGAAGCTGATAGTTATAACATGCAATGGGTACCTAAACCCAAGTACAAGTGGGTACCAAAACCTGTTTTGAAATGGGTACCCAAGAGCGCTAACAAGTCTGGATCCAAATCTGTTTGGATACCAAAGACATCTTAACTTTTGCAGGTTATAGGTTTCTTATCATTTCAGATAAGGACCCGTTCTTCATTTCAATAGGCTCTTGATTACATCAGATCAAGACCCGTGTTTCAAATCAAAATGGTTTCTAGTTAATTCAGACTAGAACCCAGACTTCAATGAACCAGAGTCAAAGGCTTTCAGTTACATCAGACTGAAACCCGAGTCTGAGAGACAAATCTTACTGGAATTCTTGCCCTGAATTCAACTCCGAAGCTGAAATTGACAAAGAGGGAGTTTTATTTTTATAATTTTTTGCTCCTGATTTTATTTCTATGAGTTGACTAACTGTGTGTGCTTATTTCCAGGGGGAGTTTCAGACGCACTTTGACGATGACATTTTTCAAAAACGGTGTGTGATTTTTCACGAAAATATTTGATACACACATAAAAAGAGTTTTTGAGCTGAAAAGAAATTTTTTTTATGAATCTCTGAATCTATCATTGAGATTAATTGATTGATCTAATCTCTTTGATTTTCATAATCTCATTTCTTCTGAGATTCTCTTTGTTACAATGCTTCCAATTTATACTGGATTCTCCTGTTATCTCCCATGTGCTAATTCTTTCAAGAAAATCTTATTCTTTTCATATCATATATCAGATTTTCCATTTCATTCTGATATCTCCCAAAATTATCTGCATATCATCTCCAATATCATATAAGTTGGATTTCATCATATCTCATGACCTTTCAAAGCTGAAAATCTTTCTGCTGACTCTGATTATGCACCAATCTGAGTGATAGGCATAAATATCGCTTCTATGGTCTAACCAGAACCGGAAGACCTACCCAAGAAGCAAACCATCTATAGATTGTGCGGGTGAGGGTTCGTTAGGTTTATTAGTTGAGAAGTGTCAGTTATCACGGGATACTGACAGGGTCGAGCAGAGATAAAATGTAAATGAGAGGGATATTGATATTAAAAGGAGATGGTGGTGCATCAGATCATGCTTTTCTCATAAAGCTGACTGAAAAGTGAGCTGGAGGGAGCTAGGTTGAAAAATGCTGAGACCTGAGAGTTGAGAAAGGATTTGAAGAAAAGATAATCCTATCTTACACTGTGTCTGCTGGGTAAACCACATAATCTATCAAGCCCTATGCGACTTGATATTGAAAAAGACGTCATAGACCCAGTGACGCATGCACTTAACCCCACCAACTACTCAGTTATCTCTCAAAAGATTTCTGTTTCAATAATCACGGAGATATAGCACATTTCTATCGATATATCATTTGGATATTATTGATATTGAAACAAGGAAGACAGTTGCTCTGGTCTCCAATTTCATTTGATGCACATTGTGTCTAGAGCTAATTATATACACTATTAGGACACATCGAGTCTGACAGTCTGCGTGACTATAAACTGCTAGTCCGAAGTGACTAAGCCGGAACAAATAAGAGTGATTCTTTCATGATAAAGGATTTCACGATGACTATTTGGAAATCCTACCAGTGTTAACATCACGCCAGCGCTGAAAGTAGGTCACATAGATTTTGTCTATTGTGCAAACAGGAATCCTATGTGGACCTGGACTTGTTTTCTCACAAAATGAATGTGTTTCATTTTCCCCAAAGTTGTAAAGCTTTGTTTTGTTCTAAAAAGATATAATATCAATTCGAGGGGGAGTGAACGTTTTGAGGGGGTGAGATAAATTTGTTTTGTATAGGGGGAGAGATGTCAGTTTAAGGGGGAGAAAATCAATTTGGAATAATTTCTGAGTTGTAATTGTTGTTGTATTTCTTCTACTGTACTTTCATTGAATTAATGTTTCTGAAGTTTTTGCATGATGTTCATAATTTTTTATGACCATCATGAGGGGGAGAAAAACTGAATTTCAGAAACAACTGTTGAGTAGTTTGAAATCAACTGAAGACAATTGCTACATCATCTCAAGACAATTGATCAAGGGAGAGAATTAAAAAGCTATTCAGGATTCAAGGGGGAGTGTACTTACAAGAAAATACAAGAAAAGAGAAGATCAGAGAAGAAGATATGTGAAGATCAGAGAGAGTCAAATAAAGAAAAGAAGAAGATTCAGAGATCAGAGAAAAGAAGAATATTCACGAAAAAGTCCCTGAAATGATCTTTTATCAGAAAATTGATTTCATCTCTAAGGGGGAGATTGTTAGGGACAATATTTGTAGAGCTGAAATGCATATTATTTTAATAATTGTGTTAATCTCTAAGGGGGAGAATGTTGGGAATAAAAAATAGAGATGAAACAATTATATTGTATACGTTTGTAAATTCTAAATAGTTTAGGGGTTGTTTGTGTAAGTACTTAATACTTGTGTATTAAGTATAAATAGGAATGAATCTCAGATTACACAAAATGAATTGAAGATTACACACACATACGGATCTGATTAGAGAGAAGAGAAGTACTTTTCAAGAAAGTCATGAACTCAATGTAATATCTTTCTATTCAATTAAGCATTCAGTTTTATGTGTTTGTGATAATTGTTCATATGAATTGTTGTATATGATTGAATTGCATGAAATATGAATTCACAAAATCTTTTTGTGATTTTCTGACATATTAAATTAAACTCAAGATTAAATTATAAATTAAGACCAACCTAAAATTTAAACATTAACTATAAAAGAAACAAAGAGAAACATAGAATTATAAAATTAAAAATCCTAACTCTACTCCCCCTCAAATAAATACCGATCCTTTTTCCATTTCCTTTTTCAGATTTTACACGCGACAACCCTTCTTTAAGCCTTACAAATACCGACAAACCTGGATATTGTTTGCATCCCACTCCATGATGAACAAGTCACACAGCAATTTATCAGGATCATTAATTATTAAAAATATACGCAGATAAGGAAAGATTGATTTTCAATCTTGTGACATACTCCTTAAATTTAAATAACAGTTATTTTCTAAAATAAAGGAATTTCAATCATGATAGATTGAAATAGAATTATTTAAGACAATATCTGATATTTAATTGGAAGGTGGATTCAACATGCCGATATGAGATACTAAAAACCGAAAACGAGGTTCGTCTAAAGCTTTAGTAAATATATCCGCTAGTTGGTATTCCGTGCCAACAAAATACAACTCAATGGTTCCCTTTTCAACGTGATCTTTAATAAAATGATACCTGATATCTATGTGTTTTGTTCGAGAGTGCTGCACGGGATTGCAAGAGATGGCAATTGCACTTCGAGAATCACAGTAAATAGGGATATTGGTGAGTGAGAACCCATAATCGCGTAATTGTGTTCTCATCCACAGCACTTGAGAGCAACAGCTTGCAGCTGCTACATACTCAGCCTCAGCTGTGGATGTGGATACACAATTCTGCTTTTTGGAAGACCAACTCACCGGTCTATCGCCTAAGAACTGTATTCCTCCCGATGTGCTTTTTCTGTCCACTCTACAACCTGCAAAATCAGCATCTGAAAACGCGGTAAGATCGAAATCGGTTCCCTTTGGATACCATAGACCAAGTTCGGGTGTACCCTTAAGATAACGAAAAATGCGTTTTACCGCAGTTAGGTGTGATTCTTTTGGGTCGGCCTGAAATCTAGCACAAAGACATGTTGAAAACACTATATCCGGTCTACTGGCAGTCAAGTACAGTAAGGATCCTATCATCCCTCTGTAAGTTGTATTATCGACACTTTTCCCGGAAGGATCGGTGTCTAACTTACAGTTGGAGGCCATGGGAGTTGCGATACTCGTGCAAGAGTCTAACTTATACTTCTTGAGAATGTCAAGAGTATATTTCGACTGGTTCACAAAAATCCCATCCTCAAGTTGTTTGACTTGTAATCCGAGGAAAAAGTTCATTTCCCCCATCATACTCATCTCAAACCGAGACTCCATTAGGGCTGAAAAATCCTTACAAAAATTACTGTCAGTAGATCCAAATATAATATCGTCAACATAAATCTGTACTAGCATTATATGTGGGCCTTCCCTTTTAGTGAACAGAGTTGTGTCCACCACACCTTTATAGAAACCGGCAGAAATAAGGAAATTCGAAAGACTATCATACCATGCTCGAGGTGCTTGTTTTAAACCATAGAGAGCCTTATCTAGCACATAAACATGGTCAGGTTTATGTGCATCAACAAAGCCTTGTGGTTGTTCAACATACACTTCCTCGTTAAGTTCACCGTTTAGAAAGGCAGTCTTGACGTCCATTTGGTACACTTTGAAGTCTTTGTGTGCCGCATACGCCAAGAAGATTCTGATTGCTTCGATCTGTGCAACTGGAGCGAAGGTCTCGTCATAATCTATCCCTTCTTGTTGTCGGTAGCCTTTGGCAACAAGTATTGCTTTGTTCCTTATCACAATGCCGTTTTCATCTCGTTTGTTCTTAAAGATCCACTTTGTTCCGATGACTGTACGGTCTTTTGGCTTGGGAACTAACCGCCATACTCTTAGCTGTTCAAACTGGTTGAGTTCCTCTTGCATTGCAACTATCCAATCCGGATCTGTCAGGGCTTCATCCACACGAGCGGGCTCTATCATACTCAAGAATGATGTGTAGAGACATTCATTAGCAGATGCCCTACGAGTTTGGACTCCTGTTGTTACGTCACCAATGATTTGTTCTGTTGGGTGACTGCGGGTCCATTTGATCTCGTGTGGAAGGGGTGCTCGGGATGGAACCTCTGTGGTTAATATGGGAATGGATGAGGATTCATGGTCAATGGTTTCAAATGATGGTACCACAGGTTCTGGTTCAATTTCCGAGTGTTCAGGTGAAGGAAGAATCGTTGGTATTATATGTGAGGGTATTATAGGAGTAGATTCAACTGCGGATGTGTCGGTGGATGATGTGGATGGATGAGGATATGTTGATGAAGATGGAGTGGAGAAACTTTGCGGCGCAGTTGAACTGGAAGGATTACCTACATTATTAACAACATTAGACACACTAGCGTTAGGACCGAAAAATTCAACATAAAAAGGATCAAATAAATTAACCAAATCAGAAGAAGAAAAAGAAATGGGGTTATTCGAAGACTCTCCAGGCATTTGAGTAATGCGTGGTCCTGATTGATCAACTTCGGGTGCCAGTTCAGCCAACTCATCAAATGTGACGTGTACACTTTCATTGACTGTTCTGGTTCGGGTATTGAATGCGCGATACGCCTTCGAATTGGATGAGTATCCAATGAAGATCGCTTCATCCGCCTTTTCGTTAAATTTCCCGAGGTTATCTCTGTCATTCAGCACATAGCACCTGCAACCAAATACACGTAAGTACTTGATAAATGGTACTTTATTCAAAAAGAGTTGGTATGGAGTTTTGTTAAAGCGCTTATGAATGATGGAGCGATTCTGTGTATAGCATGCTGTTGATACGGCTTCGGCCCACAAGAACGGAGGTAGCTTTGAGTATGTGAGCATTGTACGAGCGGCTTCTACTAGCGTACGGTTACGCCTTTCCACGATCCCATTTTGTTGAGGTGTTCGAGCAGCAGAGTATTGATGCTGAATCCCCTTGGATCGAAGGAAGCCCTCCACTACCGAGTTCTTGAACTCCGTGCCGTTATCTGATCTGATTGATTGTACTGACAGCTGCTGTTGGGTCTCGACACTCTTGATAAAATCAATGATTTCTTGAGCTGTCTCGTCCTTGGAACGCAAGAACCTTACCCAGGTATATCGAGAATAATCATCAACGATAACCAACACATATCGTTTTCCATTTATGCTTTGTGTTCTCATCGGTCCGCATAAATCCATATGAAGTAACTCCAAAACTCTTTTTGTTGATGGTTCGGGCTTTGGTTTGTGAGATGATCGTTTCATTTTTCCTTTCTCACATGCTCCACACAGATGGTCCTTTTCATAGCGTAACTCAGGAAGTCCTTTGACCAATTGCTTCGCAGCCAGCTTGTTGATGTTATCAAAATTCAAATGGGATAATCTTCGATGCCACAACCAAGAGTCTTTTGACGAGGCTTTTGGTAGTAGACAAATGTTATCCTTTACTACAAGCTTAGATACGTCAATGGTGTAAAGGTTAGATTTTCGGGAACCAGTCAAGATTTCTTTTCCATCCATGTTCTTAACACTGTAGTTCTTAGCCCTAAATGTTACTTCTAGTCCTTTGTCACAGAGCTGTCCTATGCTAAAAAGATTATGAGATAACCCCTCAACATAGTCAACGTCCTTGATGACCAGATTATTTAGAACTAAGTCCCCGTATCCTTTTATTTGAGCCTGATGGTTGTTCCCGAATTTCACAGTTCCGCAATACTGTTCAACAACGTTGGACAACAATTCTCTTCTTCCTGTCATGTGCTTGGAGCAACCCGAATCCATATACCAAATGGACTTAGCCTGAAAAACACATAAATTCATATAATGAAAAACTATATGCATTCAAACACATCCATTTTTAATTGACAATCAAACCGTGTTCTGAACCGAGATGTTCAGAAAACATGATGAGTTAAGACCGGGTCCTGGGCTGTGTGCACAGAAGCCAACCGTGTCGGTTTAAGCACAACCGACAAGCAAAAGAACGGGTCCTAGTCTAAGGTAACTAGAAGCCATTTCTTTGAAGCACGGGTCTTGATCAGAAGTAACCAAGAACCATCTGCATTAAGATCACACAACCTTGGGTACCCACCTCAATATGGGTCCCTTTTTGTTAGGATTTCCAGATTTATATGGCACGTGTACAGCTTTAGAAACCCAACTAGCATTTTTGTGTGGTCCAGATGCACAACCCTTTGGAATCCATTGAAGATTGGATTTATTGGGTTTTGGAACCTTAGGCGCTGAAATTGCCTTCGGTTTTTGTCTTGTTGAGACCTTTTTGACCGTTGCTTTGGTTTTGGGCCTTGGCAACGGCATGTCTCAACTTTGTTTGTGGCCGATGATGCACTATTTTTAGTTTTCTTTTTCCGAATACGTTTAACAGGATAAGGCACAAAAGCATTCATTTCAGGAACCTGTCGTCTATATTTAGTTGGACATAGATTAAACAAATCCTTGAAAGAGTACTTTAACGGAATAGTAGAATTCGGTACATCATTACAAACATTGTCACACGCTTTGTTACACAAATTGTCTTTAGAGATTACAGACATCCTATCTCTAGTAACAAAATCACTTGGCATTAAAGCCTTCTTCACAAAAAAACTTGTAAAATCCTGCATGGTGGTTTTTGGGACTCTCCTTATATGATCTGTAGGAACAAAACGATTAGAGTCAGTAAGCATGGAAGATTTAGACTTGACAGACTTTTCTTTTTGGTGGTGAGAGGGTTTCTTAAAAGACTTGGATTTCATCTGAGTCTTTTTAGAAACTTCATTCTTGAAAGCATTTGAGCACTCACCTTTGACAAAGATAGAAGAAGTTTCAGCTGTAGCCTTACCTTTATCTGATGTCATACATGGAATTTTTAGAGAATGAGAAAGTGTTTGTTGTTTTGAAAGATCTTTCAATTGTTGTGAAACTATTTCAAAATTTTCTCTGTAGACAGTGACTTCCACAGTTTGTTGAAAAGATTGATTTATCAATTCTTCTTCTCTCTTAAGAAGAGCATCTTGAAGATCAAGTGCTTTCTCTTGAGATGACTTCAATTCCTTTTCTAAAACAATGATTTGTTGTTGAAGAACTTTTGCAGGAATATAAAGTTGAGGAGTTGATTTTTCAGTTTCAGTGTTCAATTCAGTTTCTGAATAAGTTGACGAGAGATCTTCCTCTAAAGTGGGTACTCTAGAAGAATAACTCTCGTTAAGTTCTTCATAATGAAAAGAAATTTCTTTATCTTTACGCGCAACACGTTTCTCATTTTCTTGGTTTAAAACTTCTTTTGATGACTCAAAAAAGAAAGATTTAATACCGGCTCCCATATAATTCATGTCATAAAATACAGGCAAGACATTTTGTGCTTTTTCCAAATATTTAGGATTTTTAAAACCAATTCCCTGTTTAGAATGGTAAAACCTAGTTTCTTTGGGCTGATTTAAATGGATAGTTTGTTCTGTTTGACCCCTTTTCAAAAATGCATCGTCAAGGGTCTTTATTCTTGCGTACAAACTTATCCTTTCTTCTTCAATCATTTTGTATTTTTCTAAACTGTCTATATTTTCCATATTTACCACATCTAATTGTTTTGTAAGAACAGAAATTTCTTCTTTTAAAGAGAGTTTTTCTTTTGAAAGCGTTTCCATGCAAGATTCAAGGTATATATTCCTATCCTGAACATCTACTTTTTCTATCAACATCTGTTTTATAACATTATGATTAGTTAACCATTTTGCATGATATAATTCAGATGATTCTTTCAAAATATGAGCTTGATGTTCAGCCTGTACACACTTTGCAGTTTCAGCTTTTAATCTATCTTGTAGATCAAGTATTTGTGTGTGTAGTGTACATTCATTATCTACAAATAATTTATTTACATGTGCAGGAATGTAATAGGAATATACCTCACTGGACTCTGAACCGGATGTGGAGCATTCGGGATCGTCGGTTGTAGCCATCAGACATGCTGGTGGATGTTTCATTGTCTCCCCCTCAGCAGCAGTGTCTGAAATTGCAGCAGTGACATCTATACAAATCTCCAACCCCTGACGATCAACCATATAGCAATTCTTGCCCTTTTCATCCTCGTCGTCTGAATCTTCAGCATCCCAGTAGTCCTCCTGGGCGACGAGGGCCAACGCATCCGATTTCTTCTTTGCAGCCTCGAGCTTTCTTTCGTAATACGCAACGTCTCTCTCAAAATTGTTCTTGCATTCCCTAGCAAAGTGGCCCGGTTTGCCACATTTGTAGCAGAGACGTTCATCAGTGGCCTTTGGCTCGTCTGCTCTTGGCTTCTCCTCTCTTCTTTCCGCCGGCCTTTTGTCGGCCCGGCGGTGCTCACGGCTATCATCACGCCTTCTGTCCCGGCGGTCATCCCGACGATCATCCCTTCGATCGTCCCGCCTGTCATCTCTCCTGTCATCTCTCCTGTCATCTCGCCTTTCGTCACGCCTTTCATAACGGCGATCATCGCGATAGTCGCGTCTGTCATCATACCGGCGATCATCCCTGTCATCCCTGCGGTAGTCATCTCTGCGATAGTCATCGCGGCGGTCATCCCTCCTGTCATCTGAGTACCTCCGAGGACCAGTGTCATATCGGAGTTGGTTGTTGGTCTTGTTGGAGAACCGTCGTTGTTGGAGACGGTTGGTCCACAAGGCAATCTGTTCTTGGATCGTGGCTTCCTCCTCATCATAGACCTCACGAGGAGGAGAAGCATACCTGTACTGAGATGATGAAGAACCAGGAGCAAAAGATGGTGTTTGAATCTGCGTGTTGGTGATCAAGGCTAGGGAATCATTTGGTTTCAACCCTGTGTTGGCTGATAGCAGTAGAGAGGCCAATTGATTTGCCATCAGCTTCTGTTGATCCACATCCCCTTGATATTTCTTAAGCTCCTTAAAGACGACATTTATGGATACCTCAGGAATGTTCAGAACTCTTTTTGTTGCCCTACATGCAAGCTGCCACTCGGGGGCTAAGGCGGCAAAGAATTGGATGTTTATGTCATCCCGATCCTTCTTGATGTGCAGTTTATTCAATTCGTTAAGGACTGCACAAAACCTGGTAAACGTGGATTGCAGAGATTCCCCGTCTTTGGCGCGGAATTCTGAAAACTTTGCCTTCGCCTCTTCAATTTTGGCACGATCATCAAGATCTGCCCCCAGCATTTGGATTTCCAGCTCGTCCCACATTTCTTTTGCAGACATTTTACTGTCTACACCTACCAAAATATCAGTGGGGAGGGCTTGATAAATCAGATATTCTGCCCTCTTATCAGCGTGCTGGCGATCCCTCTCGGCTTCATTTGCCGGCTCTCTTTCAACTTTTGAGGCTAGGACAGGAGGATCAGCCTCGGTTCTGGCAGCAATCTCTCTATAGTAGATGACGGGTCCTTCAGATATTGATTGAAGCATCAGATTCCCGAGAGGTTGCATTCCAACGAATTTCAGGAACCGGGATTTCCATTGTTCGTACTCATCAGGATAGAGAACAGGTGGTCTGTTCTCAGATCCGAGTACTAGAGCTTCACGAGACATTATGAGTATTGGTGCTGATTAAGAATATGGAGATCTTAGAGGTGGAAACTGAACACGGATGGGTTGGACTGAAACCAGAGTGTTCTGAATTCGGATGCTTGAGTTCGGATGAACAGTGATTCGGATGGAGTAACCGAATTCGGATGGATCGAATTCGGATGAAGTGATTTCGGATGAATAGTGGGTCGGATGGGTTGATTTTGGATGACTAGACTTCGGATGTGCCAATTTCGGATGAATAGTAATCCGGATGAAGGTCCTAATTCGGATGAGTGTCCTAATTCGGATGAACAGTTGTACTTGGGGGAATCAAAGTCGGATGACCTAAGTTCGGATGGACCTATGGACCGAATTCGGATGAACCGAATTCGGATGAACAGTGAAGTGGCCGAAATATGATGGTTCCGAAATAGGGACAGAGGACCGAATTCGGTTGGTCCGAAATGGTGTGGTCCGAAATTAAAAAATTTAAGAACAAGTCCCAATCAGTGAAAAATGGAAAGTCTTTCCTGAACTTCGGATGGTCCGAAGTTCGGATTGGACCGAATTGGGGTCCGAAATTGACTTATGGGGTGTCCGAAATTCACCTAAGTATTTGTGTGTCTTAAACTGTGACCGAAACATAATTATGGTGATATGTTTTTTTCCTTAAACCGTGATCATTAATTACTTATATATACATAAAAGAAATTAAACCGTGACAAAAAAATACTTAGTCACATTTTTCTCTTTCATCATGAATATTGTATACTTTTACACACATATAAGAAACTAAACCGTGACTATAAAATACTTATAGTCACAATAATTTTCTTATTTCATGACAATTGTTTACTTTTGGACACATTTAATGAACTCAGTCATGACCATTATACACTTATAGTCACAATGTTTTTCTTTTATCATACGTGGCTAATGAACTCCACCATTTGGTCACACAAAGCGATTTCGTGACCATATAAGTTAGCCTTCTGTCACAGTTTATTCATGTGACTAATTGCACCATATAATTTAGACTCATACAATTAGACTTCAAGGTGTCCCTTTGGTCACCGAAAGAGATTTCCGTGACCATATACATATTTATCATCACAGTTAATAACCATCACAAGATTATTATAGACATCAAACAAATAACTGTGACAAACGAGTCTTTGTCACGATCCTTACGTTAAACTGTGGCTTAAAGTTTGAATGTGATTTGCAATGGTCACAGTTACTGAGATAAACTGTGGCTATCATAATAAACTAAACCGTGACTATAAACTACTTTTACACACACATAAGAAACTAACCGTGACTATAAAATACTTATAGTCACAATAATTTTCTTATTTCATGACAATTGTTTACTTTTGGACACACTTAATGAACTCAATCATGACCATTAAACACTTATAGTCACAATGTTTTTCTTTTACCATACGTGGCTAATGAACTCCATCCTTTGGTCACACAAAGCGATTTCGTGACCATATAAGTTAGCCTTCTGTCACAGTTTATTCATGTGAGTAATTACACCATATAATTTAGTCTCATACAATTAGACTTCAGGGTGTCCCTTTGGTCACCGAAAGAGATTTCCGTGACCATATACATATTTATCATCACAGTTAATAACCATCACAAGATTATTATAGACATCAAACAAATAACTGTGACAAACGATGACATTTGGTAACAATGTGGCAACCGTGACAAGTCTTTGTCACGATCCTTATGTTAAACCGTGGCTTAAGGTTTGAATGTGATTTGCAATGGTCACAGTTATTGAGATAAACTGTGGCTATCATAATAATACAAGATCATATATGACCCTTTAGTCACGTCAATAACAAAAACTGTGGCTAGGCAGTTTGGACAAAACCGTGACCATAGGTCATTTTTGTACTAGTGTGCTTATCTGTATGTAACCTGGGTTTATGAAATTACTTGATTAATTTCAACCTAACTTTTATTATTCATGGAATGGAATGCAATTCAATTGAATTGAATATCTGTATATAACCTAGGTTCATGAAATTACCTGATTAATTTTAACTTAAGTTTTATTACTCATGGAATGTGTAGGTCCCGAAAGGTTCCCAAAGTATATAGCTTTAAGCTGTAGAGGGGGGGTGAATACAGCTATTTAAAAAACTACACACTATTTTCTCAATGTTTGTATGTATTATCAACAATTTGTTAATTACAAACAAGCTTGAATGCGGAATAGTTCAAGCTGAGATGACAGATACAACAGTATGTTCACTAGTCTAGGACAAACTCAAACTAGTATACAATGAATACACTCACTAAGAAGCACTCACTGTGTTTACAAGACTTAAGGGAACAGCTTATGTAAAACAGCTTAGACACACAGATACTGATTTACACAGAAGGCTTGCATGCATGAAAATCACACTTGCACGTTCACTCTTGGTTTCAGCACTTAGCTTTCTTCACTCTTCTTTCTGTCCTTAGAAGCTTCCTTTTATACTCACTCAGAGGATCTAAGAGAAACATCTTCATTGGACGGAATGAAAAAGGAGAAGTCTTGTTGAAAAGACAACATAACCTTTTCTGCACTTTTCTGAAAAGCAGACTTGTCTTCACATGTGCAGAACTTTTGTCTTTTCACTTTGTCTACTGTTGCATTGCCTTTAACCAATTTAGGAATGTCAACTTTGCGTCTTTCTTCCTTGTAATGGCCTATTTTGATATAAGAAAAAGGTCTGTCACCCTTTTTCAAATAACCTTTTGTCTTCATGTTACAGAACAGCATGGGCAGGCTGAGCAGTTCTGTTTTCCACTTTGTCTTCGACTTTGTAAACTGATCTTGTAGTCAAAACAATACATGATGACTTGGAACATATTCATAAGTGTTTTAGCCTTGTTCACAAAGAACAGGTTCTGTTCACAAAGAAAGATACACTTTAAAAATTGCCAAGCTGACTCACCAGTGATTAAAAGCAAGCGTAGACAAGTTTATGTCCAGCCTTGTTCAGCCGACAGAGCACTTGGACAAACTGTCTTAGTTGCAACAATGCAACATATAGGAACACTTTAGACTGATATTGCAATCATTTTTTCGGTTTCAATAAGGCATATAAAGGCCTTAAATTCAACCTTCAAAATGTATCAACAGGTTTGATTATAAATCTCCCCCTCAGATGTAGAACAGGTTTGACTGAGGCCTTTTTGTGCCTAACAATCTCCCCCTATTTGCAATAACCAGTCTAAGCTGGTCTTATCAAAAATCATTAGATATTTTTACAGTACATTTTGATGAATTGAAATTACAACATTACAGTAAAGTAAAAGATCAGTTTATATATACACTGATTCTTGATTACATTAGAACAACACATGTTCTTACAAGAGTACAACTAATGTACTAAAGTATTTTACAACTAATGTAAAAGCAAAAATTACAACATATGTAACATATAGTACAACTAATGTACATTGGACTGTTTTTGTTGGGAGCAGAAAACGGTAAGCCTGTCCAACTGATGGACAGCTTCCATTCTTCACCTACCCAGACGGTAGATGGACTTCATTA